>OZ018326.1:127858156-128193156 GCA_963969495.1 Ceratothoa steindachneri
AGGTTCCTATTAAACAAATCAAACAAAAGGCCATGCCTCGCTTACTTAATTGTCGAAGGGTGGCATACGCGACATCGTCCGGACCAAGAGCATTGCGCGTGGGCGAAACCGTTCTTTGAAAGATTCGCGGACTTTGTAGATAAAGTCTAATCGAAGGCCTTGAGCGACATCATCACGTGCAGTGAATGTTGGCGGAACGGCATCTGGGCTAGAGAATAGAGAGAAAGCAGCCGTGAAAGATTCCTAGAGAACTTGCCCCAAATCTTATTGAGTCGTTTCTACACCGCCTCTTAACGATTCATCTACAGCCTTGGCCAAAATTATGGGACAGATATGCAAAAGTGAAAAATATGATTGAAACTCATTCATTTCATACTTGACACAATACAAATAAACATTTTTGCGTATATTATACGTTTTTGCGTTTTTGCATATTGTACATAATTGGTTGAGGCAACCTTCTGCCATTCAACGTGTGATAATAATATTTATTCATATTTTTCAGTGATTATCTTATTGTTAACTTACAAGTGGTAATTTTTTTGTTCAAAGTATCTTCGAATAAAGAGAATCCTGCATTGTCTAGAGAGGATTTATCCCAAGTCAAAATTGCAAGAATAGGGTCATGCTCGAGAAACAGTGTCAAAACAATGATACAAAGGTACAAAGAGACTAACTAATTCCTTTAAAAACCGTGTTGGTCAAGGTTGCAAAACGTTTAAAACTCAGAGGGAAGAGAGGTTGCTGAAAAGGACATCTCTGAAAAATAGGAAAAAACCTCTTCTGATGTAGCTGCTGAGTTTCGGGCAACAACAAAACAAAGAGATATCAAGAAACACAGTGAGAACAAAGTTATTAGAAGCTGAGATCAAAGGGTGTAATGCTAAAAAGAAACTGTGACTGTCTAGGGTCAACAAGAAGAAGCGATTGTCTTGGGCAAAGAGCATGAAGAATGAACTGATGATGATTGGGCTAAATTTGTTTGGTCTGATGAAAGCGCCTATGAGAGTCGTTCTCCGCATTAGTTTCCACTAATTTATTACCCTTGCACACATTTTTATTTGATACCAAAATTTTTATTGGATACCTCAGATCTTCAGAACACCTGGAGCTGTTTATGTTCGCCGAATAGTTGGGGAAGCTTATGATTCGAGATGTGTTGTCCCAACAGTCAAATTTGGAGATGGCAGTGTAATGGTTTGTGGCTGCATTTCGTCTTAAGGTCCAGGATTGTTGTTTAATTGGGATGGCAGAACGAATTCATACACTTACACCAGCATGTTAGACCAGGTTTATGATGTAAATTACTCAATGATGACATACCAGATGGTGTAGTCTTCCAACAAAACAATGCTCCATGCCACACATCTAGATTCTCAAAGGGTTGGTTCGATTGAATGGACCTCTCAATCTCCAGACATCATCTCCATTAAACATTTCTGATCACACTTGGGCACAAGAGTGAGGGTGCACAAATGTTCCTTAAAAGGTGGATTAACAGCCAAAATTCATGATGAGTGGCCGAAAACTGAGCCAACCACCCGCGCTAACTTAGTCACAAGTATGCATAAAGGCATAAAAGTGGTTATAAAAGCAAAAATGTTTATTTGTATTATGTCAAGTATAATATAAATGAGTTTCTATCGAATTCTTCACTTGTTCATACTTGCGCCATAATTTTGGCCAAGACTGTACATTCAATTATAGCGAATGTATGCGTATCCTTTTTGTTTGAAGGAGGTCTCAGATTCGTCTAAACATTCAAAAAATAGCAGCTACTTAAGGCCTCCAAGTAGTCTCTTCCAAGATATCACGGTTCGCAATCGAGTTCTTTTCACTCTTGTTGTCTCTAGTCGATTGGGCAGGCAAACGAAACTTCATCGAGGAAGAAAGGAAGACAGGCTGCCACCCCCCTACAAGCTTGACATTATGCCTACACGACAGTAGCGGGCACGACCCGGAGAGTTACGTTATCCGTTGCCCGTCTAAGGGGTTGATCTTATTTAACAGCTTTCACCAGGAGCTGTCCATTATGGGCAACACGCATGTTCCCTTAGCAGGTCACTGTAATATCAAAGTGAGGACAGCCGCTCGTTCAGAGATGGATTCGTTCAAGGGCGACTACAAAAAAGTGTCTGAAGGGAAGGGCAACTCACCCATAGACGAGTAGGTTGGAGGCGGCCATTGAGAAGGCACAGAGGTAACGGGGGGAGCGGACACCTTCTTTTCTTAGTTGGAGCTGCCGAGATCTGCTCCAAACATGGCCAAAGGGAAACCTTTTTGTTGCATGGGGCTGATGAGAAGGCAGCCACTCCATCGGTCGAAGAGGTGTTTCGTGTTACCTCGTCCTCCCGTACACCTAAGGAGGGCGATGCCATGCTTTGAGGTGGTTCTCCATGCATATCCGTTCTCCCACTATTTCCTGAACCTTTCACCAATTATTAGTATTAAAACAAAATCGCATGGAAATTAGATACTATGACCTCTTCCAAAGCGTTGGGAATTTAAAAGAAAAGCCTTGTTAAAGTCAGAAAATTCCAGAATGTGATCATTTACACATAATCGTCCTACGGGTTCGAGCTAAGTTTGGCGTTGACAACCCGGCCTGCCATGCAGGCTAGTTTTGCCTCGAGGTTTAACCATAAATAGGGGTGCTAAAGTAGCCACTTTATACTGGATAGAGGTGAGCATAGTCGATAGCCCTCCACTCCCGATGCCTAATCCTTCCCTCAGCCAGTGGGCCCTCAGCCCTCAAAGCAGGTCGGAACCTCTAAGTATACACTCCACTCTTGGCTAAAGTCCTTTAAGAGAACGAAGGTGCGTCAAGCAGCCAGAACCTCTGTGGATAGAAAAGCAAGTGAGAAAGGATTAGGGGTGGGGTGATAACCTATTATTATCATACCGCGGCGCTGGGTTATTCCTGGATGACGTGAAATCTACGCAGCAATAATTTATAAGGAACCAAACAAGACAACCTGACGGACTTTACACCCTCCGGGATTGAAGCGAAAGTCATAGAGAAAAGGAAGTGCTCAGAGGGAGTGAGGAGGAAGCGCACCTAAAACTTATCCTTGCTGTGTGAAATAGTTTTATTTTAGCCAGTGGTGGGGCGTCCCTAGTTTACACTCTGCCCAGGTGAGGCCAGGTCCTACTGGGCGTCCCTATTTTACATTCTGTCCAGGTGAGGCATGGTACTACTGGGCTTCCCTAATTTAAACTCTGCCTAGGTGAGGACAAGTCCTCTTGGTAACAAGTGCAGGTAGAGGAAGGTTTGAAGGGAGAGGCGCAGAATAACATAAACTAAAGTATCGCTGAGAGGGAGCGAAAGTGAAGTGCACCAACACCTCTTTCAAGCCCCATCAAAGAGTTCACATCCTCCCACTGACATGGCTTACCTAATTTGGACTCAGGCCTAAGAGGTTGTGTAGCTCCCCCAGATACCAAGTGTAATAGGATACACAGGGTACCTCCCCTGTGGGCTACAGTCTGTGGAGCCGATAGTGAACAACTCTGCTGGTGTTGAGGTTACGAAGGGAAGCAATCCTCCAGGAGTCCACTGCACTTACTCATGCTACACTTAACATCCCTTGCGAGGGATATACATGGAAGAGGAGGATAATGGCACTAAAAGGAATAAAGGATAAGAATAACGCAGCCATCAAAGTAAATACCCCGCAACTCTCCCGCACGCATCCGAAGAATTGATTATGAGCCCCATTTTTATGAAGAAATTAGCCTTGATTATTTGCGAGCAGCTACTCATAAGTTCTGCTCTCTAATTTTAATTAAAATTTCAGCTGCGACTTTTTTGAATTGACGAAATATTTTTACAAATTGTGAAAATTTGTTTGCCTAAATAAATGCACCGGGGTCGATAAAATCTTGTTATCTTCTCTTCCAAACATTCTATTTTTCGATAAATTGTGCATGGCGGAGAATTGGATTCGGTAAATTGTTGTCGTTAAATATTCTAGTTTCGCTAATTTAATTGTACTCTGAGCACTGGCGCCGGGAGGGTGTACCCCTCCCAAAGGTTTGCTTGTAACAGTTTACAATGGACACCCTGTTGTGTGTTCCACCCATGAAGGAAACCACTTGCTTGGCGTGGATGAGAAGCATCCTCCAAGTATGTCTCGTGCAGTGTAGAGGTGGATAACTATTATTGCTTCATTAATGCCATTCCACACCTGCGTAAAATACATTTTAATTAACTATCATATTATATAAATACATACCTATTCCCAACGTCTAATTTCCGATTATCCCAATGGATTTTATTACCAATGAAAGTACCGATTCTAATTGGGTGATGCCATTGACTTCTTGCATCACCAATAATAACACTATGTAACAATTTTTGTTCTTGGCATGTAAATTTTATTTTCATGCTCCTTTTATTGCAAAACGATAGAAAATAGCCATTGAATCTTTTAAACTTTGCCTTTGTATGATGACATTTACTAAAAATTACGAAATTTTCTGTTTTTTTCATCCATTGTATGGCTAAAAACAAAAGCAGAGTATATATACATTTCTGCAATTTTATTATAGCTTCCACAAGAAATATATAAAAACAAGTACAGTAGTTAGAAGTGAACAATATTCTTCGATATCCGTTTCTAATGTAAATCAATTTCCCGTACCAGCCCATGAATAGAGTCTCTCATAATGTTTTCATTTTATACTTCTTAGTATATATGTTCAAAGTATAGTAAAACATGATGGAAGCGCATCAGTTGCTCATCCGATTATACTTCCATAATCTCCTTGAACTTGTCAAGATGGACATCAAGGATATGCACTTTCAGAGACACAACCCCCTTTGCCATAGATTGTCACTAAGTTCTCAATCAGTTCCAAGAAATTGTCAGCCTTATCGTTGCCTACAAGACCTTGAAACAGGGAAATAAAACACTTCCAGGTTTTTTTTGTCTTTTAAGTAAGTTTTTTATGGAATTCTAAACACTCAACGATTTTTATCATTTGTGATAAAAAAAGAGTAGCTTTTACCATTGCTTCATAGAGTTGGAGAGCTCTAACATACTGCTTCATGTAAGCTAGTTTTGATGATCTAGCAATTGCTCTTGCTTGACATTATCCCTTCCAGCAGGGAACTCAGTTCTTTGGCGCGTGTTTCTTGTGTTAATGAGCTGTGCTATCCATACTGTCCTAAAGACAGAGATGATATGAAAACGTGGTAAACCTTTTATGAATACCTATCAAAAATTCTACTATTTTAAAGTCTCTAATCACATCACAGACAAACTCATTATAATTCAATCCTTATAGCAGGAGCTCAACAAGGTTGTAATTCTTCCTAAGATTTACTGAATGAGACAAGGTTTGGTTGTTTTCTTTTTTTAAGTTTTAGGAGCCCGTCTGGCGACTGCCTACTTGACCATAAGTCGCCGTACTCGACAATGCCGAATGAGCTAAGAGAATGGTTTTATGTTTACTCCAAATAATGAGAGAAACAGTTTTAATAGTTCGTAAGGAGCTGTCAATGAAGAACCTGCACTCAATGGGATGACATGTAGATCCAATTAGATCAAACAAACCAGATACATCATTGCAGTAGTAGAGCCCATCCTGATAAATGAATAATCCTGAAAAGTGCTTATGATGTTTCTTTTGGTTCCTCACTTGCGCAATTTCATGCAGCAAATCCCAATCTTTGAGGTTGGAAATAAAAATTTCAGCCTTTGTTTTAAACAAACCAAGATCATTGAGGTATCATTAGTTTGTATAGTATGGATTACTCTTAACCTCTTTATCCCAGATACTGTAGTCTACATCTTCACTTATATTTTCAGCATCTTAATTGTTGCTTTCTTCTGAGGATGGATGACATAAATTTTATGGAGGCGTTGATACATTAAGATCAGCAATGTGTGGTACTATTGAAATACTGGATGGAAGATCGGTATAGGAAATAAGATGTGTAGTTTTTCAACTTCGGCGTTTGTAAGGTTACACCGTACAGAAGTAGCAGTTGTTTTAGTGGTCAGTCGGTTCATGCCAAATCCTGTGATTTACAAACTCATGGCAGTTTTTTTCTCTCTTTACCCTCTTGTAAACACAAAAATATATACCTCATTACTATTTAGGCTTACAAACATAATGGCTCAAATACATGTGACATTTAATATTTTACTCTTTACAGCAAACAATTTTCTTGCTTTATAATTTTTCGTGCAGTGTTCACAAGCAAAATGAGGCACCCAAAATTAGGCTCTGTAAGCTTCACAAATTCTCTTACATGATGCCACACCAAACCCTTTTGCCCTTGTATAGATAAACTGTCAGCAAATATAAAACAATTAATCTGGAGAATGATGGCACCCTCCTAATATCATTTCTCTTCTGATGTGTTCACTATGGTAACTAGAGTGAAAATAATAGCAGATCTGTGAATCCCCGTATAAATATTTCTGAAAAAATATTCCAGAATGTTTCAGAATTTTCCAGGAGTGTATTTTGGAAAATTCTGGAACATTTTTTAACCTTATAAAATTTCCTCTGATATGGAATACGAACCGATACAAGAAGATACCAGTTGTGATAGAATGATTGTAGAAAAAGTAGAAAGGCAAGATGAAGAAAGATAGATATATCAGCTTCTAATCTTTGAAGAAACATTTAGTGAGGAATTTTCATCCGAGGAGGAAGACGCTCAAGAATATATACAAGATGTAACGCAAAGGGAGGGTGGCTTGGGCCTATTTTCCTCTACTTCATTTTTATCACGTAGACGAAGCAGAAATGTGAGCACACATAAACCTCGAACTTTAGCTAGCCCAGATAGTGAAAAAGAAGCATTCATTTTTTCCATTACAAATGACATATTTCTACACATTCAGAGATATACAAACAGACATTCAAGTGTGTCTTGGGTTCATTTTATATGCGGAAGTTGATGTACATAATTTTAGTTCTATTGATGATTTATGGAATCCAGTAGATGCGAGTCCAATTTATCGAACTGTAATGTCAAAAAAACGTTTTCGTTTTTTCGTAAGAGCAAAAAGATTCGATAACTACAGAAATCGTCAGGAACGTGTGCCAGAAGATAGCTTAGCTGCAATCAGCGAGATCTGGAATCCATTCAAAGAAACCCCTTTTTCAATTATATATTCCTGATGATACACTAAATGTGGATGAACAACTACTTGGCTACCGAAGACGAATTGCGGGAAGGACCTACATTCCAACAAAACCAATAAAATATGAGCTGAAAAGTTTTTTGTTATGTGAAGCAAAGAGTGGGCATGCGCTGAGTACATTGGAATCTTGCAAAGGATATGGGGCTTGAATTATGAACACCCTGCGAAAATCTGGACGTGAGATCCTTACAGACAACTTCTTTACGTCGTATGGTTCACCAGTTGCATTATTATAAAAGAATCTTACTATGTTGGGAACAATCAGGTCCAACAGAAAACAGATTCCTCAACCCATAAGCCAGATCAAAAGAACAGTGCAATCAAGTGCGTTTGCTTATTTTCATCAAAGTAACATCATGTTGGTTGCTTATATTCCGAAAAAAAACAAGAATATTGTTCTACTTTGCTCTTCTCAAGCTTGGGATGAGTGTTTACCTGAGTAAGCTAATAAACCTGCTATAATTTTAGATTACAATTAAAAAAAGGAGTTGACCAATTTGTTAAAAACATAGAAGAATTCATATGCAGAAGGAAAACCGGGGCTTCCCTCTGCTAGTATTTTATCATATGATGGATGTAAATGTTCACAATGCTTTCCTAATATTCTGACACAAACTTGGCCAAAATGCTTGAAAGATTATGAAGGAATGCTTGCGAATAAACATCGTGAGAAGAAACCCTTAGAAATACATACCCCTCTATTTTTTCAAGACCACATGAGAATTTTAGAAGCCATTAGTTGCATACGTTCAGGAGGAAGAAAGAAATGAAAGAGCAGTTGAAAATTGAAAAAAGAGAAGCAGAAAAAGAACAAACCGAAGCTGAAGAGAGAAGAGAAAAGAAACAAAGAGAAGCTAAAGAAAGAGAAAGAATCTGTCAGCATAAGCGCGAGCTAAACAGGAATCATTTGGAGACCATTTCTGTTAGCTCGAGAAATGAATCCCCCCCCAAAACCTTTCAGTAAAGTTCCCAATGTTTAAGGACGGCGAGGATTTCAGCGCCTACTTAACTCACTTTGAGAAAATTTTCGAAGTGAACCACTGGGATATTGAAGCCAATGGAGTCGCTCAACTACTTTCCCTCATTAATACTAACCTCCGAGAAATCTTCATTTCACTCCCTGCCTAGGCTACTCTCAACTATTCCTCCTTCAAGTCAAAATTATTTTCGGCGGTTAAAATGAATCTCGATTACTATAGGTCAAAGTTCCGCCATGCAAGAATAATCCCCGGCCAGACCTACCATCAATTTGGATTCACCCTCCAAAGAACTTTCCAGTTTTGGTTGGAATCAGCTCGAGTCAACCGCTACTACGAGTCTCTAATTGATTTTGTTTTACGGGATCAGTTGAAGGCTGCACTACCCTCTGAAATCCGAGCATTCGTGAAAGACAGACGCGTGTATTCTTTCACGTAATGCATAGAAGAAGCGGATGTGCACGCATCAAGCCATCATCTTTACCCCCAAAACCCCAAGAAGTCTCATCTCCCATCCCTGAAATATAAAAATAACCTCTACAAATTTCCCCCGAAGAATTCACCCAATTTTGTGGAGGTACGTGGTCCCTTGAAACCCAAGTACCATTCCCTGCCAGAACCGAGGAAGATTAAGCCCCTAATCAATAATCCCCCAGCATCGGAGTACCCTCATAGGCCTATAATTTGTTTTTCTTGCGGAGTTCCCTGCCATGTGAGGATCCACTGTCCACCAAATTCCTAATTTAGTTTTACTCTTAGTCATCAAATCCACCAAATAAGTGCCTCTCTCTTTCATCCACCCGCTCGCCCGAAACGCCAGCAACTTCCACAACAAGTAGTCCTCTGGGACAGCAAGTTAATTTCCTTTTCAACAGAATCTCTCCGGTGGGCATGAGTTTGAAAATGAAAGTGTTAATGGTTGCCAAGTGTCAACCCTAGTAAGAGACACCGAATGCCCTTGCTTCGTCGTTTCTGATAAGTTGCTTCCTACAGTGGGCCCCGACCACGATAAATTCGCAGTAGTCCATGACTACTTTGGACGTGAAAATCGGTTCTCCGTTGTCCGCTGCTATCTCGAATTCGAATACTTCACTGGTTGGGGTGAAGTAATATCAGCCCCCATTAAATTATGTGCCATGTTGTTTGGCCAGAACCCGCAGCACTCCCATAACCCCGTCGCTCAGCCCGTCATTACGAGGGCCCAAACGCTAAATGTCACTGTTTCCTCCGTGTCTTTAGAACTCCCTTATGCCCAAGAGTTTGCAGCCCTTTAAAACGAGACATTTGCAACGAGACATAGGCACTCTTCCCATGTTTCGGGATGCCCATTTTCTCCTCATCAAATCAAGAAATCGTCATCTTCGGAAAGGGAGGCGTGTGAGAGAATGCCCTCGAAGGAACATCGTGAGAGGAAGGCCTTAAAAATACCTCTCTTTTCTTTCAAGACCACGTCAGCTAGCGTGAGAATTTTATAAAATCGAGGAAAAATCCTTCACTCGCTTAATCATTCGTCCCAGCTATGTTTTTTTTCAGACGCCAATCGTCCCCACTTCCCTGCGATAACACCATGCGCGGCCATATTAACCCTAGTCCCATATCGCGAGGCGAGTTTGATCATCTGGAACGACACGTTATTATGAATTGTGTTTGCTTAGACTAATGCCAAGATTTCCTTGGGGACCGCAAGGCCCTGAGGCGTCTAGCAAGGAAGCCACCGAGGTATTAAACCCAAAGCTCACTATCTCTTGAGGAGATTGAAAGTCCGCCATTCACTCAGTCAAGAATGCCGTCTGTTTCCCGTGACCCCCCATAACTCTTCATTGTATGTCGAAGATCTCGTCAGCAGATCTACCTTCGTTAAGTTTTGGCTCCTGTTTATAGTATAGATATCCATCCCCCTTCTTCCCAGAGAGTTGTGTGGCCCTCTCATCTTCACCACCTCTTCAAGTTTCCCGTCTTTCGAGACTAAGATTCTCTGTCGATCAGCAGAATCGTCTCGAGTTTAGTTTATGTCTCTCTGGAGCAGAGAAAATCTTATTCTTCATCATAAAGTAATCCAACCCCATCTTCAAGTCGTCCGAGTCAGGACTCCAGGAGGTAAGTTCTTGAAGACTTACGCCATTTCTTCTATCCCTATCCAATTCGCCCGCACTTGAGGTAAAGCGATCGTGTATGGTCATCCTCACATTACCTCGTTAATCTTTACTTAATTCATTTAACTACCATAAGTAATTTGTTCCCCTTTTATATATATATATATATATATATATATATATATATATATATATATATATATGTATATATATATATATATATATATATATATATATATATATATTCAAATTATATTGGGGGGGACATTGTCTCTATATATTCCCTGAACTGCAACTTGGCAAGCCATTAATCTAACCTGGTCACCCGTAATTTACACTCTTTATTAATCGCCAGACATAACTCAAGCCTCTGAGCGTCGAGCTTGTCTACACAGGTATGCCTCGACAAAGACCAAGTGCATAAGCCCGATTTCAAAAGGAAAAGCAAAGAATTCTCCTCAAATCAAGAGAAGCTGCGGAGATTTTAGGATTTCTTCCAATCCAGTTACAAGCAGCTAATGCGGTGCAAACAAGTTCTCCACGGGTGGCAAGGTGCAAGTTATGCAAAAAAGGTGTGCAGGGCCTCTTGTGACGAATGTAATAAGAATATTTGCACAGCACACAGGAGATTAGGCAAAAGTAGGCAATGTCCAATTTGCTAAAATGAAAATTGCTTGTAAAGGCAGAAATAATTAAATATATAATGTATATTTTGTATAGAAACAAGCCTGTTACAAGATGTTACATATGAGTGATGGCCTTCCTTGTTTCATGTGAGGGGATAAGGTTTAGATCTAAAATGCTTTGGATTGTTTTCTTAAAACAAATATGATTCTGCAATATTCGAATGCCGTTTTTTAAAATAAGATTTACAATTTTTTACCATGATTTAAAAAAAAACCCACCCATATATGAATATATTCTCATTTATTTCCCAAATTAATAATACCATAGCTTAATTTTCTAGAGACGAAATTTAGAAATTTATTGCCCTATCTACAAATTCCAAGTTTCGAGAGCAAAATAATTTATTCTTTTGTTTGTTTTAGTTACAAACAACTTGGAAATAACACTATTAAGAAGTAATCAGTCAACTTTGTTAAATAATGTAATTAGAAAAATGATTTTATTGTATTTTCCATGAAAAAGGGTATCTTTTTCCAGTTCTAATATTTTTCTCGCGTCTCTGTGAATATAATTTATTGCTATAAAGAAATATTTGGGAGATTTTGCCTTTTTAAGAAAGGTTTAAGGGCCCCTGCCTTTTCTCCTTTTCAACGTAAGAGTGAAATATTACAAATTATTTACCAAGTTAGAAATTTTCTTTTTAAGCTAATGGTTGCTATTTCTTATACGAAGGATATATTACTTTTTCAAAAATTCAAAGATAATGTTTAAATTGAGAATTTATAGTTATAAAATATATTTCATACAATGAATTTTCCGTACTTCAACTGCTCTACTTTGAATGAATAAGGCTTCTTTTTCCATAATAAAACCAACTCTGCCTTTGGCAATTTTATATATTAAAATCTAATCCACACGTCATTATATATTTTACCTGACCGAGAGATTTTCTTTGTTTTTTTATGAGCGTATTTTGTCCAGTCTATTGGGGGTACAATGTCAGTACGCAGAGGAAAGCCTTCAAGCAAATTGCCTTTATCTCTTCAGCGCCGAAAACATTTTAGCGACCCATTAAGTCGAATAAATGTATAGGAATTTGTATGCCTCCTTTTTATGTTTAGAAAAGTTTTTAGAAAATTTTAAACCACTCACCTGCATTCGATTGTCTCTAGCTAAGGCTTAAAAATAATGAGAGGAGAGTAGATATAACAAAACAAAAGTAAATGACTATAAAAGGTATGACACAAAAAAACAATTACTTTTTAATTCTTTGACTGAAGGGCTAATCGAAAATCTCTCAATAAAAATTCTTCCAAGGAACACAATAACTCAAGAGTAGAGACTGTACACACTCATACATCACTTGATCGTCTTTGATATCAGTGATATCGAAAGTGGTATCTATGGTTAGAGGGGCTGATTCCAACTAAATAATGTGTTTTGAATACAGTTGACCCTTAAGGAAAGTTTAATAAATTTTCTTTCCTAATAAAACTGCAATAAAAAAATAGACTTACTTATATCTCTTCTTGATCAGATTTTTAAGCAAAAATGTGATATATTTAATTCTTATATTAATAAAAACAAGCAGCAATGGGCATTATTCACTGAATTAAAATAAATATGGATAGAGAAAGGTGCAGAAAACGAATATAAATAAACTTATGAAGAGAAAATACAGTTAATAGATTCGTGATCATTAAAAAGTGTGGGTAACTCTGAAAGGTAATCAGTTGTGAAGGCAATATTATTTTAAATGGCAATACCAACCGCATTTTTTTATTTTTTGAGATCTTATCCTATTTCTGAAGTCATTTTTTGATATTATGCAAGGAAGTAACCATATAAAGGTCCAGAAATCCAGACTTTTGCTGGACATTGATGGATGGAAAGCGATGATGCCACACTGACAAAATTCAGTTTGAACAATCTATTAGCAGCTATTGATCACCCTTCTTTAGCATTTTCGAATACCTCTTACCCAATGTTGCCTTTTTTCACATATGAAATCCTTCTCAATATATTCACATTTCATTGATTGATCGGATGGTCTAGATATTACTGATGGTAACGGAGGAGAGAAAAAGAGGCGATACCTATAATAAGGAAACTCTTGCCGCCTCAAGTTACACCTAGACATATTCATACTCTTTTATATTCTCTAATTGATTCCACCAACAATAGCTAGATGACTCCACCGGTATCATGCATTTTGCATGATACGCAATGGGGCAAAACTAGAGCGCTTACGCACAATCACGTCGGTCAGAGGGGACTAAAACTTGTCGGAGCAAAGTCACTAAGGTTGTTTAAGAGGTGTGATAGGTGGTCCTTAAACGGCTGATCAACACCCTCTCTGGCAAACTACACTGTGCCGCATGCAAGAAGATGTGAAGAGTCTGGACAAGAAAGAAAGGCAGTACTATAAAATATTGGACTTAAGCCCAGCACCTAATTGGATTTGGGGACACAACAAAGAATTAGCTGCCACCCTTTTTTCCTGATATTCTTGGATACTGATAGAAAACTAAAAAGAAGAATTAAAAGGAAACATGCCGGGGACAAAATAAAAATTAGGGGAAATCAAAATAAATAAAAATGTAGTCAATCTCATTTTGCGGACCTCGGGATGGAGTTAAAAGGCAGAAGCCAAATGTTACTTGAGTTCTATATAAAATCGCACCGGAGCTAACGAAGTGAATTGGATTTTACCCAAACAACTTGTGTTTCGACTGCTAGGCGACCGAGGATCACAACTTAGCGAATGCTAGTCAAGAGTAAGTTTCCTATCAGTGTTTGGCAAAAGATGATTATTTCAAAAATAAACATAAACTATAATAAGTATGCAATCTCTGCGGGAGATAAAAACACAACAATAATTAACACCCACAAAGGCATAACGACTAAGCAACACCTACCCCGGGAAGAAACGTAAAAAAATCTGAAGCAGGAAATGTTCTCTTCCGAAGAAAAAAATAAGAACATCGGCAAGAAGTAAGAATAGCGGGAAACTCATCACCCCGAGGTCTACTACCGCGGAGTCTATTCTTGTCACTCCAACCCTGATATTTTATAGAATGGTTTCTCCTTCGATGAAAGAAAAATTGAACTGTTTGCTTAAAAATTCCCAAAAGATGATGAGATGCTCAAAATCGTCGCTGGGATAATGAATGAGAAGAAATGGAGCTACCATTTTCCCATCCCTAAAGAAATGTGGAAAAAACTTCTTCACGGAAGTCCATCTAAGAGAAGTTCTAAACGGTTAAGGTGGACACCTTCCCTAAGTATGAAGAATGGAAGAAGGAAAAATAGTGTAATCATTAAAGTATCTGATCAAGAATATTTGTTTAATATTTAGTGAAATGAAAAGAGGAAGAAGTCAAAGATAATGAAATCTACGTAATAAATAATATTTGACAAATAAATAGAGGTTTTTCTAAACGTGTACTAAAACTACAAAATATTGAGAAATTAATGCAAAATACTAGGTGATAATACATTTGTAATGCAAAACCTAGTATAATTATGAAATATAGAACAAGTAATTGGATTAAAACTAAGATGTGTAGTTATAAAATAATTATTAAATGAACATTAAATTGTCTATTACTAAAATAAGCAAAAAATATGTTTACTTCAACAGGAAATCTCTAGTCTAAATAAACATATTTTTGATTTAGAGAACTTGTGCAAGGTTAAAAATACAATAAATTTTAAATCTCATCTATCCTCGACCTATATTTTATAATAACATCTATAAACCTTATCTTCTCCACTTGTTCCCGTTTCCCCCACTCTGCTTATTATCTATGACTTTTTACTTTTATTTCATTATTGATATAATAAATTATTCTTATTCGACAAACTTTGCTTGACAGGTGCTTACTTGATCACTTGAAACATCTTGCTGCAGTCTTTTTTCACTACTAGGAGTTGTGGGTTTATTAGAAATACTCCCTGTTTCCACAAGAGTTGGGCGAAGAAAAAACAAATATTATTGTAGAGGAATGTCAATATAAAGCCTCCCGGAGGGCCAGACGGACATATACCTTAAAGTTCCCCCCCCCCTTGTGGAGCGAGGAGGAGAAGCGAGCCCCATGGTGAGACTGGTGGGAACGGTAGCCGGCGAATAACAGTAACTGCTTACCCTGTTTGATTTTCCCGCCGCATAGGTAGTTGGAGCGACCATTATGTTAAGGCAACCACCAAAGGCCCTTAAACGATGCTCTGAAAATCCAATTACCTCCGAGATCCGTAGGCCCGTAGTTATATCACCAAAAAGCGGTGCCAGTCAAAATGTACGCAAAGGAGTGTGGCGCTTGAGGGTCTCGCTAATTAGCAAGCCGACTTGGGCACCTTACTGCCAACCTCTGCACTTCTAGCTCTCCCAGATGCGAACTCACCATTCGCGCTCTCCTCTGCAGTCTTGCCCCTTCCCTCTTAGATGGGGCGGTGGTCCGCCTATAAATAAGCCCGTGAAAGAAAGAGAAACGATTATTATTCGGTAAAAACGGCGGAGGATCAGTTTGTGGAGATCGATCCTTCAGCCAGTCAAGATTATTCGGTGAGAGTGACATAGGATCAGTTCGTGAAAATCGATCCATCAGCCAGTCAAGATTATTCGGTGAGAACCGATAAAGGATCAGATTGAGAAGATCGATACTTCCTCCCCTAGGGCCGAATTAACATAAATCGCCCAGTTTTGTATCGGTTTCATACTGAAGAATCCTTTACAGACTTAGAATAAGTCTGACTTGAGAAAAGAAATCCCGCTCACACTTGAATGACTATCACAGCTCAAGCTCCGTGAGAGTGAGAGGAGAAGAACTAAGCCCCAACGAGGTTCCGTTCGTTTTTACTGTAAAAATCATCCCGTATACCGAAAATCTAGTTGGTCTCTCGGCGTTCAAGAATAAGACACAAAGAGGCTTCAAGATTATTCAGAAGAGGACTCTTGGAGCGACGAGCACCGTAACTCTCTCCGTCTTCTTAACGTAACCGGAGGCAAATTTGCAATAAGAAGTTGACCTTGCACATCTTCGCTTCCTCCATCGCATCTCGACGAAATTCTAACATCAGCCACTCCAAATCTCCGAAGCACGAGATAAGTCCTCCAACGACATCTGGCAATCCCTGATCCCGTCTGTCATGTAAGTTAGATAGAAAATTTATATTCATATTGCGATAGTATGAGTTTAGTACATTTCCCGCTTTAATGGAAGTAGAAACCATTGTGCGTGGCCCCCTGTCATATTTGCTAGTAGAAGAGAGTACTATAATTTAATGTTTAACACTAATCTAAAAGGGTCTCGATAAAAAAAATACTAATAGGCAATTGGTGTGTTTACGTGTAGCCTATTTGTTTAGTTTTGTCATTTTGAGATATAGTAATAGGCTCAGTTGCCAACCGGTTTGGTCTCGGTTCAGCGTAAGCGAAGGATATAAATGTGTGTACTTTTTTTTGTCATAGTTAATTGTTAAATTTAAAATATATGTTTATTTTGGGATAATTCCTATGCATTTCTTTATATATTTACGTGTTGAAGTGGCTCTTCCTTAAAAACAACAAAATTCGCACTCTTAGATCAAAGCATACTTCAAAAAAGAAGTATTACACGATCAAAAAGCATTATTCTACGAAAAAAGTGTTATCAGGTCTGTAGGTTTTTATTAGATAGAACCCAGCAGCGTCTAATTAAGGGAGGGCCAACATGTAAAGTAATACGAGGTATAAGAGAATATTTGACGAGAGGAAATTTGGTAAAGTTACGGGTGGAAACAATCTGAAGGTAATTGTTAGGCCAAGTGATATATTGTTGTCGGAGTGTTATTACAATCAGCATAGTAGTGGGATTAAGGGTAAGTTAGGCTGCGCGCTACCTGTTGAGTGGCGTCATAAGTACCTGAGAGTACAGCCTTGAAAAATCGACGGAAAAACACAAAAGGGATCCGGTCGAAAGATTCAACCAACATCCCAAATTCTGGGACTTGAAGGCGAGGATATGGACGCCTACATCCAGTCAGAATTGAGAATAAAAAAGGAAGAAGAAGAATAAATAATAGAGTTGGATAGAGAAATGGAAGATATAAGAAAAGAGGGAAAAGAGAATACGAAACAATGAAAATACAGATGGATATAAAATTAGAGGAAGACAGAATACAGTGGAAAATCTAAACAAAGGAAAGAAGAATACCGAGAAGAAGTAAAACAAACGAAATAATAATACTGTGGAAAAGAGGAGCAGACAAATTAAGAATAAGTATAGAAAATAAAGATGAGGAAAGAAGAACAAAGATAAAAATCGAATATGAAGAAAGAAGAACCCAACGGAAAAGCAAGGTAGTGAAAGCTGAAAGAGAAGCCAAGTAAAGAAGACTGAAGAGGGGAAAAGAGTCAAAAGAGAGAAGAATAAAGATAAATAAGAAGTAGATGAAACAAGAATATAGAGGGAAAAAGAACTTGCTCAAGCTGAAAGTAAGGAGAGAGAAGAAAAAGAAAGATTGCTCGCTCTCGAAAGTGCATCTATCGAGAACCAGATGGAGGTCGAGGAAGTTTTAGCTAGGCCTGGAGATAGGAAGGGACCATCGATAGAAACCCAGCCAAATGGGGTAACGATGGAAGAAGTAGTAAGTAGGGATGAAGTACCATTAGGAGAACCCAAGGAAGAACCTACAAGGAGAACCCAGTCAAATAGGGGAATGATGGACGAAGTAGTAATTAGGGAAAAAATACAAGCAGGTGCACCTGAGGAATTACCTACGAAGAGAACCGAGTCAAATGGGTTGACAAGGAAGGAGGAAAGAGGTGTTAATGCGATACATCCAGGTAAAACTAGTCAGATAGTAGACGTGAACGGATATGTCTTACCCGTAGTAGTCTCCTCCCCGAACGGAACGTCCACGGAGTTACCACCAAAACTTCAAGTCGTAGTGAGCTCCACGCCCATTAACGACCCCGCAAGGAAAATTGTTTTCGACCTCCGGAGATCGAACTCAGACTTGATCTTACAGTGTAACTTGATAAAGAAGGATTATGGGACTAACGTTTCCATCAATTATGCCCCACTGCAACAAGCCGCTCTAGTCATAAGGTTCAGTTTAAACTTAGTCAAGTACCATAAGAGGGGTAATTCGAGTAGGTTGAAATACCACTACCATTTAGTGACATACTTGGGTAGACTCAATAACCCGAACGGCCAACTCAAGCGTGGTAAAGTATTGGTATCAGCGTACCATTTCAATATTACTTATATAAAAGGGTCCACCAATTGTATGGCGGACTCGTTAAAGTCGGAATCCTGTCAACGATTAAGGAGCATGCTGACTATTGTTTTAGGGTAAGTGTCTAGATTATTGTAATCGTTAGAATGGTAGTTAAGAAGAGGCGAGTGACTCCCTAGTTGTAGATAAGAATATTCTAAGTTGGAAGAGTTATTGTATAATATAGGGTTCAGTAAGTTACCTATGTATATTATTGTAAATGTCGGACAGGAATACCCCAAACCCCCCGTTAATTTCTTTAGGATGGAGTTAAATGTAGAGGTATGGCAATATAAAGCCTCGCGGAGGGCCAGGCGGTCATATACGTTAAAGCTCCGTAAGAGTGAGAGGAGAAGAACTTAGACCCAACGAGGTTCCGTTCATTTTTACGGTAAAAAACCCCCCGTATACCAAAAATCTAGTTGCGCTCTCGGCGTTCAAGAATAAGACACCAAGAGGCTTCAAGATTATTCAGAAGAGGACTCTTGGAGCGACGAGCACCGTAACTCTCTCCGTCTTCTTAACGTAACCGGAGGCAAATTTGCAATAAGAAGTTGACCTTGCCCAACCTCGCTCCCTCCATCCCATCTCGACGAAATTCTAACATCGGCCACTCCAAATCTCCGAAGCACGAGATAAGTCTTCCAACGACATCCGGCATCCCTGATCCCGTCTGTCATGTAAGTTAGATAGAACATTCATATTTATATTGCGATAGTATGAGTTTAGTACGTTTCCCGCTAAATGGAAGTAGAAACCGTTGTGCGTGGCCCCCTGTCATATTTGCTAGTAGAAGAGAGTACTATTATTTAATGTTTAACGCTAATCTAAAAGGGTCTCGATAAAAAAATACTAATCGGCAATAGAGAGATATAGTAATAGAGTCATTTGCTCTTGGTTTGGTCTCGGTTAGCGTAAGAGAAGGATATAAATGTGTGTACTGTTTGTTTGTCATAGTTAATTGTTAAATATAAAATATATGTTAATTTGGGGATAATTCATGTGCGTTTCTTTATATATTTACGTGTTGAAGTGGCTCTTCCTTAAAAACAACAAAATTCGCACTCTTAGATCAAAGCATACTTCAAAAAAGAAGTATTACACGATCAAAAATCTTTATTCTACGACAATTATTACTACTTTGCTTATCTTACTCGTACTTTATCGACAAGTCCATCTCTTAACACTCGCTTCCACTTTGAATGCCTCATTACTTATAGGCTCTTGACTTAGTGATGATACGCACTGCTTTTGCAGCTCGACGAGTTTTAGAAATAAGGCAATTGCTACCTTGTCTAACCTAACTGTCCTCCGAATCTTAATTTATTAGATATAACTTGTTTTACCGTCTAGCAGAGGGGATAGGACCAATTACTTATCTACCTGATATATAACCTTACCTATACCTTTAGGTCTACAATTCCCCCACCCCACCACTCTCCTCAAGTTGAAAACCTGCAAGAAGATCACTCTACGACCCCACAAGGTAAAATGCGCATGAAAAAACAACGATAATGGTCTTTTACGAGGAAATTTATGTGGCGGTTAAACTTATTTAGGTCAGTAATGGCTACTGGCAAGATTTTCACAAGAAAAGGTTGTGGAACAGTTAATATAATCATAGGGCTCTTTGTACTCATCAAAATAGAAAATGACTCGCCGAATTTCAATCAGTATCAAAATAAATCATACTAATTTGAGGAACATTAATAGCACTCATCGGGCCGTTTATTCCTTGTAAACCCAACATGTCCAGAAATCCAGAAGAAAAAGAGAATCTTGAAATCCACTAGACCCGTCTCAGCGGTCGAGTCATGATACCATGAATTTGGAGGTGCTAAGATTCCAATGCTTCCGAGAGCCCGTAGGTTGACTTCTGAGTTGATAAAAATCATAATTTGGTCTCCGAATTGGGCATGACGCATTATATTACGTACCGAGCGTTATACTGCACGCAGGTTGGCCGTGAAGACAAACTGAGAGCTTGCTAGTACTTCGTTGAGTTCACCCGCTGAGGGAATATAGCTTGCTTGAAGCCGACCCTGCTCTTAGAACCTCGAGTAATCCGTGTACACGAAGTGTGCTCCAAAAGTAGTGCACCCCGCATCAGTCTTCTCCGAAAACCTCTGCTTCCGTTTGTCTCCATTCATTCTCCTCATAACAATATAAAGAGCACCAGTCCCATTAAAAGAAAAATAAATCCCACACCATTATGTTGCTGCCACTACGCTTGACTGCAAGGATGATCATTTCGATCATAGGCGTTTCCATCAAAGCACAAAACCTGACGAAGGGCCTTATCACTAGTCTTTAATTTTTATCTCATCCCAAAAATCACCCTCATACAAAATTAATTTGACTTCTCTAATTACTCATGAACAAACTCAATAGGACCATATATATAGGGGCAGCTACCATTTCATTGTGTCTGTTCCCATGTACCTACTTCCAATACCAAGACGGTTTCAGGTGGCTTTCTGTTTTCTAGGAATTCGCGCACACTTGCGGGACGACAGCGTTGTCCACTGAATGTTCGACACATTCTTGTTGAATGTCCCAGTCTGTATTATCTCCGCGCACGTTACCTGTTCCGGTATCGGGAGAAGAGGGGTGATTACCTCTTGTCTCTTGTACACATGACGGGTTCGTGTACACAGACTTGTGGATGACTATGACATTTTGGAGGAGGCTTTCACCTCCATTTTTACTTTTTTGTTGTAGGTCGCATGTTCCTGCGCCGAGAGGAGGCGAGTCGCTCCCCGACGCCGGAGCGTGCGTCCTTCTTGCTTTTTTTCTTCTTTTGTTTTTTTGCTTGTTTGTTTGCCTTTTTTATTTATTTTTTTTATTTGCACGACTGTCCTAATTGGCAGTCGCGCCAGATGGACTCTTTAAATATAAGGTAAGGGCCCATTTAAGACAAAGGTGTTTATGTCATTTTGACAATACTCCAATGAGAAATTCAAAGAAAATACGCTTAGAGAAATAGACTAGAGGAAAATGTGGAATAAGGAAAGGAATCTTAAAAGTAAAAATAAAGATTTATTTCTTTATTTTTGTTGGTGATTTGACGAAAATGACTAGTTTTGTTCTGTAGCATTGGTTATTTCCTAATTTCATTCATCAATGTCAACGAAATGATCACCTTTATTTTGATTTATTCGTGTTTGAACAAAATAGCTATTATACAATCAAATTTTAGGAGTATTTACTACATTTTTTTATATAATTTGACTACTTATTTGTATAGAGTAGGAAGAATTTTTTTAAATATTATAAAAATAACTATATACTATGTTTAGGTGATATGGGTTTAGGCAAAATATACAGCTCGGTGCAGAAAGGTTGCCCTGATTTCAAAGGTTAATCAAAACCAAACATATGAAGATACAAGAAGAAACTTCGTATCTCTATGGAGTATATTAAATTCCATTTGTTTTGGAAGAGTTTGTTAAGTCCGTCGCAACGCTGCAATGTTCCTTCCGAAGACACTTTGCGCTTCGTCGTGATTATCCCGTCCCGGATGGAATAACAATTCGTCGGTGGGTTTCCAACCTTAGACAAAAATCATTGGCTTAAAACAAGAAAAGTCCTAGCCGTACTAAGACCACTACAGGGTCAGAAAATGTTGCAGCTTTGACATCTTCAATACAGCAGTCTCCCAGACGTTCCATACCAAAATACGCATCTGCCTTACACATACCCATAAGTTTATGGTTGTACAGGAGCTAAGCGAGAGGGATTATGAAACCCGCACAACTTTGTGTCGGGACATTTTCCAGACCACCCTTCCAACAGCTGTTCTGTTCTGCAGTGATGAAGCACACTTCCATTTATCGGGGATAGTTAATAAACAGAACTTTCAATACTAGACAGTCAATAACCCTCGTGAACTCCACGAACGACCACTCCACAGTGTTTTAGATATAGTCCATAATATTTTTTCCTCATTGTTCCATTGATTTTAAGATCAGGTTCTCTACCATTACCAGCAATTTTGTCCCAATAGTTCAAAATTGTTTCATTTTTTCATAATACTTTCTTCCAAATAGTTTTATCATAGTGAACGTACCTATGGGAAAACGTGAGCTATTGGAAAACGTGTGTTTTCAGTAAAATTTGTTTGTTTCTAACCAGGTAGTCGTTCGTGTCGTTTGGTGCAGGAATTATCTTACCGTGGTATGTGAAACATTAATTTCAGCTGCAGCCAAACCCCGAATTTTATGGTTGTTAGTGGTGCGTTGTCACTTGTACCTATGCTTATAATGTTAAGAATATCAGCTTAGGATAATTGGGTACTCCTTTTACTTGTTTGCAGCGTTTTCATTACTGCAGTGCCCATATGTATGATTGCGTATTAGTGTTGGAAGTGATGTGCGTGGGATATTTATTCGCTTGTAAATTCCTTCGAAATTATTCCTGGCTTTATCAAAAAGCAATATCAAGCTTTCTTATTTCTTTACTATGTTCCTTGACTTTGTCCATTACGAGAACAGGTTGCAAAATACAGGCTAACAATCCAGTGAAGAAAGACGACTTCCTTCACCGAAATAAATTTTGTAGCTTATTTTAGAAGGTTAAATAGAATCATAAGGTATTCTTAAAATCTATAGACAAAAACTTTAATAAGTTACTTCATCAAATTTACAGGAAAAAGTAACATTAACAAGGCTCGCAATATTTACTCACTTGGTAAATGATCTAAAAAAGCAATAAGAAATTTTTACCAATACCTAGAATAAAAGTTTATATTTATCCATTCCTATGACATTGTATATATCTTCAATTATCATGATAAAATTCCCCCGCTTTGAGGAATGCGATTCATCGTATATTGGATGAAATATAAGGTTGAATAATTGTCGCATAGAGCAACATCGTGGGCGGCCTACTCGTAGGACCTGTCTCCTTGTAAACCAGATGAATCGCATATAAGGTTACAGGAGTAAATATGAAAGTCCAATATATCTATCGACATTTTCTTAATATTTAATGTTGCTCCAAATTGATGAGCTAAGAAGTTTAGAATATCTCTTCATTTAAAAACAAAAAAATAAACTTAATTTCTAAACAATTAGCTACGTTTGAGGTCTTGTCTGGCGACGCGTTTTTTTTCTCTTAGCTTTTCTCTGGGTCACCTCCAGTAAGGTTTCTTCTCTCTTGTTTTTGTGTATCACTTCCCACCTACTCCTTTATCAAGAGGTTTAGGCTTGGAGGTAAATGCGTGCTACTTTGCGCGCCAACCACACAGGCCGATAGCTTTCGGTCGCACAAAGAGAAGATACGTGCACAGTTTCATTTGGGTGCTGGTCTTCGCAGGTGCGAACGAAGAAGTTAAATTGATAAAATGTGTTGTCTTGCTAATTGGTTCCGTTAGCTCACTTGGTACTGCACTGGTCTAGATACCTAGAGTTCTGAGGTTCGCGTCCTTGCAGAGCGACGTGTTTTTTCTCTTTGCTTTTCTCAGGGTCACCACTAGTAAGATTTCTTATTTCTTGTTTCTGTGTATCACTTTCTACACATTCTGCAATTAAGCGGTTTAAGCTTGGAGGTGGTAGAAATAAGTTTCTTTACATAAACAATATTTGAAATTTAATTAGCTAGCTGAGGTAGCCTAGACTTGCGGTGGAGAGTCTAACCCAGGAGATATTAAATAATTATATTTTATGCTTTGAAAAATGGCACAATTAACTCTTGAAAAACGCAGGTTTGTTGTGGAATTAATGATTCGACATAGGTCTATAATCAAATCAATTCTTCATTTTCAAGCAAGATATGGTAAAGGATTAGACAAAAAACAATTCAGAGAAATTCCACCAAGGCGAATGCACACAACACAATTCGATATTTAAATTAGAGAAATTCCGGTCGTAAAAAAGGTGTGAGGACGGAGGGGAATATTGACAATGAAAGGATTTATATGGATGCTGATTAAACAATGTTAGTAAAAATTTGACTGCTGAGACATATTTTAATAGAGAAGTTGTGCGAACTATTCTCAAAAAGATCTTAATTTAAAGCCATACAAATTTTAATGTCATCAAGAAATCGCAATGCAGAATAAGCAAGAAGGCTATTATTTTGACTCAGGATTAAAGAAATGTGCGATGATAAACAATTATTTTCATTAATGAATGACATGTATACCTGAAAGGTCAAATAAACAGAATTTCGGAAGTTCTCACTAACTAAGACATATAATCGCTTCCAAAAAACCTTTGCACTCCCCAAACAGAACAGCATGGTTTAGCCTAAGGGGAAATGAGATTTATGCGCCCTATTTCTTTGATGAACATGAAACAGGAAAAGCTTAGTTCTTAACTGTGCCAGATATCTTGACATGCAAAAAGCCATTTTCGCCAATAACACTTATCCTGACGAATGGTTTCAGCAAGATGGCGCTACAACCCATACTGTATTTGCCACCATGATATGGTTGAAGGCTCGATTTCCTCAACGACTAGTGTTACATTAGACAAATTTCCCCTGGTCAGTCAGGTCATCTGACTTGTCACTTTTAGAGAGTTTTGATGGAGTTCTGTAAAAGAAAGACTATTTTGAGCTCCAACATCTAATTTCGCAGAACTGAAGAATGATTTTATAGAAATCATTGCATCCATCCATGTCAATATTTTGCAGAATGCCTAAGAAATTTTTCCAATCGTAATGCATTGAATCCAGTGGTGGTCACGTCGAATGTTAAAAAGCTAGCTAATGAAATTTCAAATCTTTTACTTCGTAATGATACTTATTTCTAGCCATTAAGGCTAACAAATTACAGAATTATGAAAAGGGGACATTTTTTGCCTGTCACATGGTATATACATATAGTGATGCCTTGACTTAGGAATTTAAGTGGTTCCAGGCCAGATCTTATATCTTTAAAAGTTGAATCTCAGGGCAATTTTTCCCATAATAATTAATGGTAATAGATCAAATCTCTTCTATGGACCAATTATTCTTCACATGAAGCTCATATTTAGCCTGTTACATAAATAAATTACTCTCCTAAATTATCAGAACAATAAACAATTATTAGTATGTAAATATATGAACAAAAAACAAAAAGATCTGTTACTTTACCTTTGAGAATCGTCGTGGCTGGCCTGAGGGACACGGAAAGGAGGAGAAAGGAAGTCACAAAAGTTAGCAAAAAAAAGCTAATTTGAAATTACCCAGAAATGGCAATTTATGCCCCTCTACCAAGATACATAATTGAACCGGATTGAGATCTATGGTTGAGTCTCATTATAGTAATGGAGAAAGGTAGAAGCATATGGTTGAAACCGAAATTTACCTGGGATCTAGTATTCGACCCGACCAATGCGAGATCACGATCTGCGGTTAACCAAAATTAATACCAAATACATACAAGATTGCTCATTTACACGAGGTATTAATGATACATCTCTTGCTTAATAGTATGTTTGGCTAACCTATTTACCAAGTGTATTATTTGAAGGTGATCATTGACAACGACTTTCACTTTAAGTTAATTTAATGCCCGTTCTCGGTGTTGTCAGTTCCAAACAATCTCTTTCGTAGTTTTTTGCCCAAATGTCGTAAGGCACGTTTGCTGTGAGACTCCAAAAGTTCGTTTAACCCGAGGGTTGGGGTGTTATTTGGAGAGCAGGAGGTGTTCTAATGTATGCGTTTTCTGTTCTTAGTCTGTGTAGTCTAAGTTAAATGAAAGGCTTTGATAAAATAATTTATGCTAGTGGTTCATTAGGTACTTAACATTTTCGCGGAAAGAGCCAATATGATTAAGAATAATTTGGATAGCAATCAACATTCACAAAGCCTTTGACTAATTTCCCATCTCCAAGTTTTCGACAACTACATCACTCTAGAGCAGATAGGCAATAATTTTAATCAGCGTGCCACATTGAGGCTTATATAAAGCTTTACGGCCACACTTAAACAGTTAGATTAAAATTTCGAATACATATAAGTTAATTGCAATTACTTTTGTGCATATACAACATAGTTATGGATACAGCTACACCTTAACTAAAGGTATTATTTTTTTCATAATTTGTCACGCCTTTTATACTATTTCCAGACATATCAGAGTCTTATTTGCAGCTTAACGTGGAATCTGGAACCCGAATTACAATTCCTTATAATGTTATCCTGACCCATGTTCCAAGCGTCTTCCATTCAAGTACTAATCACGGTCAATATAGATTAACTTCGGCGAGCGAAAGAGAGCCTGTAGATAAGGGTAATGAGAATATGTATTTATAAAGTATAGTATTTTTAAGAACATTTTATCTTCGAATGAAATATATTTAAATAAGAGTGATTTAAGAATCTAACTCATATATAAAAAATAATGAGATTTTGGCAAAATGTTCAATAAATAATTTTCAATACTTTCTCGAATCCTGAAATGAAAACGCGAGACACATGGAAAAACTTTCACGGGTCGCAGTTTGCCCAACTCTGTATTAGGGCCTTAGCACATGCTCCGGCAATTTGATCTTTAGGCAGCCATCTGCCTGAAAAGATTATGAATATATCCACAAAATCGGTTGTAATTTCTTTTAGCGGTCAGTCATAAGAACATAATAAAAATAGAGTCTGCAAAAGGCTAATCAATAGCTTGACCGAGGCTATTCCCATTCCCTTCACCATGTTCAGTTCTTTCTAGGATCCTCATCCAAAAATCTCTCCAATCTATTCTTAAATCACCGCAGCATGGCTCTTCCATCGCATGAGAAGTGGGCCTTTTTGAAAACTAATCTCTTTCCCAAACCTAAACTTTTTCAGATTAAATCCATTGCTACGTGTCCTATTCTCCTTCCTAAAAATAACAACCTTGCCTATGTCTCCTCTATTAAAACCTTTTACCCAATTGAAGACCTCAATCTAGACTCCTCAAGCTCTTCTCCTTTCTAAACTATGTAGATTTAGTCTCTTAATCCTTTCACTTTATAGTAAGCTCCTCAACAAATGAATTATCTTAGCCATCTTTATTTATACAGAAGCAAACAAGGCATTCCATCCTATATTATGCTGACCCAAATTGTACCGTATAGTCAAGATGAGGCCTAATTATCAGGTCATCCAATAAGTAATGTCTGAATTTCGTATAAGAGAAGAATATAGCTGAATTTCATGTTTTATTAAAATTTACTTATTATCGTTACTCCCATCATGATCAATGACTTCCTTCGAACAATTAAAAAGCTTCTCAATATCTTAGGCACAAGAACTCTTCATGTTGGAGGGAAAAATTGCAGTGGGTAGGTTCCACCTCTTCGTGTGTTGTATTCTTTTCAAGTTTACTTCATCAAGATGGCTCTGCAAAGTAAGGGATATGTGGGAATCGGATGGAGAAAGGTGTGAGCAACACGAAGGGTGTGAGAGTTTTTCTCAGCGGAGGTTTGCATCAAAACAGTTGTGATCTTTGCTGGATCAGGTTATACCTTACCAAGATATAACAGGACGCAGTTGCGAATGATCAGAGAAGTATTTTTTGTTTAACTGGTAACAACTTAGAGTGGATCATACCAACAAAATGCTACCATCATCAAAACTTTAAATGAATAGAGGTCCCTTCTGGGTTGTGCTTTACCAACTTGGCTACCATTAAACCCTTCTGTGCGTCTCTTTTCTATTCCTCTATAATATTCATTTTTCATCTCCACTCACCAATAGTTCTAGAAATGAAGAGAGGAGTTAAAAAAAAGGAGAGAAATGCAGATGTTTGCACTTTCTTTCCAGGTGCGTCAATCCAATCATGAGAAACGTGTCTTCTACGCTTAGAAAAAGTTCCATAATGTTGCAGATGATGATGGATGGTTGAATGGTAAAAATTCAGTTTAGTAGATAATTCTTCGACCCTAAAGTCCCCCTTTGATTGAGTCCAGACAAATCTATTGGCATCAATTTTCGGACAGTACTTATGAGATGACCACATAATATTGGGTACGGTTTCAGAATAAGATTAGAATTTATATTTCTTACACTCCTCCAAATAAAACCACCCCCTATTAGCTCTTTTCCCTAGCAAACTTGCATTACTTTCTAGGACGTAGGTCTGAACTTACAAGGACACTTATGTCTCTTTTCCAATCTGACCTTCCTAAAACCTAATAAATTCCATTTGCCCCCTCTTTTCCCACTGAAACATTTTGGTCAACTCATCTCGCAACATCTTAGCATTGAAACCTAAGCTTATAATCCTACCTAATTCAACATCACTCGCAAAATTGCTCAGGACGCTTATTATACATGTGCCGAGATTTCATAAATATAAATGTCAAGGAATAGGCCGAGGGGTGGTTGGAGTTTTTCCCGACTCTTATATATATATATATATATATATATATATATATATATATATATATATATATATATATATATATATATATATATTTATTTATATATATATATATATATATATATATATATATATATCCTATTATCGCGAATGCGGAGGATTCGTCGTACTACTCCTTATACTTTGTTCGCTCCGTGCCCTGAATGGGTTTATTGAGTCAGAGTGCTAAGAGGTTAGCTACGGAGGGATTGGAATGAACTTTGCCAGCAAGCGACCCAAAGCAAGTTAGATACACAACAATATAAAAATAAAGTTTTAATGAACCCTAAACAAGAATATATATATATATATATATATATATATATATATATATATATCTATATATATATATATATATATATATATATATATATAAATAAGGTGATTTGCTAGATAAATTAATAAATGAATCTCGGATATCTCACTTGGCTTGTAAATAACTATTCACAATGTAAATCTCTATACATTTGTAATTTTGATAAGCTTCGCGGTGAAGTTGGGGAATGTAAAAGGGAAGAGTTACCTTGGAACGTGATTTTTGGGTGGCGCTGGTGAGTGTAGGTGGTGAGATAAGCGGTGGAGACGATGAGATAGGTTCTCTTGGGACCGACCTGATCCCACAATTCCGTCACGATTCTGCTGGAAGAAGGCCGTGACGGAAGCTTCTTGTCAAAGAGGACCCCACGCTCTTAAATTCCGAGGAATCTTGGGTGCCTCTCTTGTGGGGGGGAGGGCAAAGTGACCAATCGACGCGTAGGGTCACGGAGAAAAGCTGAGATGTAGTTTTCTCGCTTAGGGAAACAGAGTGAGGCCGTTTGTAGCTTCGGCTCTGAAAACGTGAGTACGAGCCTGGGTCCGCACTGACTTGCAGACCAACGGGATAAGGAGCCTCCCTAACTGGGACCGATCTCCTCTCTGAAGACTTGATGCTTCGACGAATTACCACAATACCGAGATAGATTGCCTTTCGGGCCCCGCTAGACGCTGTGCAAGCTCTACTACTGAGGGTTAAAAGAATTCATCTTTTATACTCGAAACTCAGGAGAAGTTCACATGGCTCCGGAAGTAGATTTGATATCAAGCACCCTTCTTCAGGTGAAAGCGGCTTGATTATCTCCTCCATTTCGTCCGTTGTAAACTTCCGGAACCGCCGGAAACCAAGTTGGGCTCTCATCTATCGATAACCAGTCAAGGACGGAACGCGGAGGTTAGCTAAAATGGTCAGCGGGTTCTTCCGGGGGGAAACCATCAGTTATCGGGCCGGAAGGGGAAGGTTTGATAACCGGCTCGCCAGGAAGGGAGGTGGGGTAACGTGGGTGCCGTATGCTATTCTCCTACAATAAATCAAGAACAACAACGAACCCAGCACCGATCCACGAGAAACCGCACTGGCAACAGTCCCCTGCTCAGATTTAATCCCATCTATACGAACTCTTTACTGTCTGTCGCTAAGCCACGACTGAACTTACATAAAATCCTTGCATAAATCACATTTGCGTTAACTTTATTAAGGATTATCTTCCCTTTAAATGGTCTCAATGACCTCACATTTCCTGACTTGACCTCAATTACTAGTCATTAAAAAGAGGCTCCAGGTGCCTCGTCAGACGACTATATTTTAGCTTTCTAAGTTCTGGGCTTTTACCTTATTTATTCAACTGAGAACCTCTTTCCATTTTTTAAGTTAAATCTAATTTCGCACTGGTAGCTATTTCTCCAATTTCCCACAATTTCTGTATTACTAATACCCTCTGCCTTATTTGTTAGAACTAAATGCAAATATAATGTCACCGCTCGTCTGTTGCTTTACAACACACTAAAAATATCCGTCTCTTGATTGCTTAGAAGTGCTTCCTAGTCTATATTTCTGTAATCAAAATACTCATTATATACACGTATTTATTTCTACATGCAGCTTCTATCTCTTACCATAGAGGATTTGAATATTCATACCTGAGAGGGGGTGGTCTATATAATAATCCTATGACAAATTTAACCTACCTCTATTTAGACTCTATCCTTAATGACTGAGAATCTGTTTAATTCTAGCATTTTACAACAATGGGGATTAGTCGTAATATAAATAATCACCCATCCTCCTTCTCTACTCTTCCAATCTCCATGAAACATATTATAACCATCAAGCTGTGCCTGCGGTTTAATGATCTTTTCCGACATTTCAGCCATGACTTTGTTGTTGCAATAAAATAAAAGTTCTCTACACTAATTATCTCTCTTAACAAATCAATCTTATTGCTTATGATCGTACCTACAATTTCTGTAGTATATTTTCAATGTATCGTTCTTTATGGTCTTAACATTACTAGTCTATCTTACTAGTCTTCTGCTCATCTACCCAACTTCGCTGTTTAAATTTATTGGAATACCCTTACGTCTACCTGTCCTCTTTCTACTTACCATGACAGCCTATACGGATATTCACTCCGAGAAAGTCACTTGACACTTTCACATCCTTGCGACTCAAGTGCAGCCCATTCATCCGTGGCACAAATATTTCTTTTCACAAACAGTCCATGTATCAAGGCCACGTGCCTATTGAAGTCTATCGTGATCCGATGATGATGTTCTCTCAACCCATATCATTAGTCATCATCTGTGGGTTCTTTAATGACAATAGAGACCAATCCTCAAAGAGCAGCGCCTACCACAGTCAGCACATTGGTAGTCTTGGCCAGGTGGGGGAACTGGTTGGTCCTTTCTTGCAAGCCTTCGAGCACGCTTCTCTGTTTAGTGATTTTGCTGATCGGCTTCACAGTATGCACTCATTGGTGAATGTGTCTCCTCCAGTCCTCTCTGTTGTTTGCCTTATGTTTCAGGTTCATGAAGTCTATTTTGCCTCTTTTTATTGTCTTTTTAATATGGTCCTTGTATCGTGGCTCAGGCACTCCTGCCGCTCTCTTCTCCCCTTGTAACTGACCATACAGTACTCTCTGTGGAAACCTCTCCTCAGGAATACGGATGAGGTGGCCCAACCATCGAAATTGATGTTTTGCAATAACTGCCTCAATGCTTGCACTATTTGACATCTCAAGGATTGTGGGCTGTAGGACCCTGTCTTGCCATGTGATGCCTCAGATCTTTTGGAGGCATCGGATGTGAAACGCCTCAAGAGGTTTAAAGTTTCGACGGTAAGTCGTCCATGACTCACAAGCATAAAGTAGTGTGGAAAGTCATAGACGTTATAGACGTTAATTTTTGTGTTAATTGTGAGGTCTTTGTTTTTGAACAATCTTGGGAAGAGGTGGCTAAAGGATGATGCTGCTTGTTTTAATGTATGTTAATGTATGTTATGACTATTGCGAGATGATTTCGGTCTTACTGGTGTTTATTGATAGGCCAAATCTAGTGAAGGCCTCAGTAATAGCTGTTAGTGCGTTCTGTAGTGCCTTAGACGTATGTGCCATTAGAGCACAATCATCTTCATATTGCAATTCTAAGAAATGGTTTAGTGAAGTTTTAGTTTTGCTTGGAGTCTTCTAATGTTGAATAGACTCCCATGTAATCTAAATGTGATGTTAGTGCCACTCCTTACTTGAAGAGATCTATAAAGGAGCGTTGTGACACATACCAGGTACATATTAAACAGGACTGGTGGCATCACACAGCCCTGTCTAACCCCGGAGCCCACAACAAAAGGCCCTGATTCCAGACGTCCCATAGTGACCCTTGCTTTCATCTTTTCATGGAATTGTTTCGTTATCTTTACAAATTATAGCGCTCCTAAAGAGCTCTTTATTCACAGTATCAAAAACATCTCTAAGATCGATGAAAGCCATGAAAAGTTCCTTATTTTGTTCCCTTGATTTTCTTGGAGTTGACACTGTAAAAATCATATCAATTGTGCCGTGATCTATGCGGAAGCCACACTGTGATTCTGGCATTAGATAGTCAGAGATGTTAGTTGTTAGCCTTTGAAGCATTATTTTGTAGAGGACTTTTCCAGCAACAGATAGTAAAAAGATGACCCTGCTATTGTGACACAATGACTTGTCGCCCTCCTTCTTATATGTATAGAGTTAGGATGTTTGCAACTCTCCATTGTTGAGGTACATATTCCTTGTAAGATACTTACTGGATAAACCGAAACAAGTCTCGTAGAAGTATATAGCCCTCGTGTTTTAGTATATCTGAGGGTAGGCCATCTAAGCCTGGTGATTTATTGTATTTGAGGGTTTTAACTGCCCAAAGTAGTTCGGTAAATGTTGACGGAAGATCTAGGTAATGCATTGTGGTTCGTTCTTCAAATTCGTTCCGTGTAATGTTGTCAAAGGGGGCTGCTTGGTTAAGTAGGGCACTGAAATGCTCGCCGTATCTTTGTATGATTTTATTTTGGTTTCTCAGAAGGGTGGTCCCATACGTTGTTGTTATTGGGTGAACGTACAGTTTTGAAGCTCGTAGGGTCGTTTCACAGCATCATAGAAGTTATTCATATCATGACAATCTGCATGTTTCTGTATTTATTTCCCTTTTATTGTTCACCTTTCATTTCTTAGCCTTCGTAACTTGCTCAGCGTAGTTTCAGCATTTGTAAGTTAGGATGGTTTAATGACGCGTTGTAGGTCTTATTTATCGTGTCTAATAATGGGATTATGTTACCCAAATTGTCCCATCAAAAGCTTCCCAGAGATCATCTAAGCGAGTTGTCATATCATTTAATGGCTTCTGCTCAGTTAGTATCTGCTATGTTGATGCGAAGTTTGTTTACTCGGTTCTCGTTTTTAAGTTTGCCTGTATTTAGCCTCTTTTTATTGGCTTTGTGTGCCGGAATGGTGGGCGAATTGATAATTTAAGACAGGACCTTATCATTCGATCGTCCATCCAGCAATCTGTACCGCTCATTGCTCGTGTATGTACCACATCTTTAACATCTTTGTCGTCTAACTATTACATAATCAATTACATGGCAATATTTTGAGCGTGGAGTCCTCTAGGATGTCATATATTTATCTTTTTGTCGAAGGATAGTATTCGGGATGGTGAGGTCATGTGTACTGCAGAGTGTCAGTAACCTTAGTCCATTGGCGTTCATCTTGCTTCTTCTATGCGTTCCGATTATCTTGTCTCTCTCTCTCTTTCTCTCTCTCTCTGAGAAAATAGAGGGAGAAGAGTGACGCCCCCTTGTCGTGGGAAGAGAGCTTGTGCGTACTTTTGACTTTTAGAGCTATGTCGGCTGGAGTACCTCTCTTCTGCGTACCCCTGGTATGGCTTTCCTTGTCGATTTGGTCGGAATCGAGGTTCCAGACTAATTGCTTCCTTCTTTTTTCTAATCTATCCTTCTCTTTTTAATTTTATCCTATCCCTTGCACTTACTATACAAGAAAAAAATAAAAAATACTACTATCATGTCACTCTTACCCTTCTTTCAATCTTTTTACATATAATGACCTGGCAGCTACCTCATGCCCCAGAAGAGAGGCTTTGGAACCTCTATAACAACGCCAATTGACGTTCAATGGTTGCGAGAGAGTAGGACTAGAGGTGTTCTAGGCGTTGGGGCACGATGAATGGGATGAGGGCAGTGCCTCGTTAACCCCTTTGCTGGCGCGTAATTATTGACAATTCCCGGTCACCGTTGACGGGTGCCTCTGGTAGCATCGGTCGGAGGTGATGGCCCTTTGTTCCCAGGTTGGTTGCCAAGCCAATTAAAAGCCTTGGGTCGAGTCTCTTGGTTTGGCGGGATATCGATTGAAAGCTATTCCGAGATCCTGGCCATCGCGAAGGAAACTAATAGGAGTTTAGTACGGGGCGTGCTCCGTTGTTCACCTGATGAGAAATCGTTGGCCCCCTCTGGGACAGTCAGTGCTGCTTGGTTGAGAGCCACGGAACGCCGAGGTTTGACGACTCGGTCGGACGAACAGCATAACATGGAGCGTGCCTTCTAAAAGATCCGGAACCTCTCCGATCGATAGGTAGGAGAGACTCACGCGGGGAGAACACACCAACCCCCTTTTTTATCAATGATTGGTAACGAGTTTTCAGAGAGAGAGAGAAAGAAAGCGCTCAAAATGACAAGCAAAAAAGGACCCGTTTGTCTAAAACACAACTGTACAACATGCCAGTTAGAAAAGTGGTGCGTTGACTTTCCGGAGGGCTGCTACTCGAAATGCAGCCCGGAATGTATCGGCACTACCTGTATATTGACGCAAGAGGTAAAGAACCTGCAAGACCTCTTTTAGAGCCTCAGAGGAGAGAGCTAAAATCCTTGAAAGAAAGTTGGAGAAACTCGAAGCCCTTCACGCAGCTCAGATTCGATGCCTAGAAGAGGTGCCGCCCACTGACGTGTCGGAATCCCCTGGTATCCAAGCGGAGATTCTGGTATCATCTGAAGCTAAGCTAGTTGAGGCAAAAGAAAAAGAGAAAAAAAGAAAGGAAAAAGAAGAAAAAATGAAAAAGAATAAGGTTGAAACAAAAGAAGAAGAACCAAAAATAGAAGAAAAACAGATATACAAGAAGAAAAAGGGGGATAAGAAAGAGAAGGATAAGAATGTGGAGAGTAAAGAGGAAAGGGGGGAGGCCTCTTTCACAAGGGAAGACCCCGTCTTCAGAGACCAAGTGTCCGAAGGTCACCCTCATTGGTGACCTGCGAAGACGAGATCTGCAGCCTCTGCTAGCGGCCCCACTTCGCACTAGCGTAAAGGTAAGCTGCCTGCAAGGACGGGGTAACCACAACATCAAAGTAGGGGCAGAGAAAGCTCAGATTTCTGAGAATTCAGTTGTTGCTTCGATGGTGAGTGGCAACGACCTTTACCTCAGAGGGGGTAATGTTGTCCTCAGTGGTAAGACCATTCAAACGGTAATGGAGCCGCAGATGACATAGGGCTTAGCACCCGCAAACGTGTCGTGGTTGGGATGCTTCCGGAAAGAGATTCCTCCCGTACCACTCACAAGAAAAAAGTTGCACTGAACAGAAGGTTGGCGGATCTCTGCATGGCAGAAGGAGTCTTCTTCGTCGACCCCTACCATACCTTTATCGGTAGAGAAGACCTCTCCCAAATAGACGAAGTACATCTCTTCTTTAAAGGGAAGGCCTTTCTCGCCAATCTAATTCAAGATGTCGTGGAACGCACCCAAAGGAGCGTTCAAAACAGAGTGAAAGCGGAGGTGCGCCAAAACGCCCGTGTCACTTCTGAAACGACCTTCTCAGAGGTCATCAAAAAGGGTGTGACCACGAAAACAGAGAAGTCGGAAAACAGAAGAGCGTAGGTATTCCTACATCTGGGGACTCCCTGAAAATTTTCTGTTCAATGCGAGGTCAATCAGGAACAATTTTCTTGAGCTCCGTGGCCTCGTAGCAACAGAAGAACCTTAGATGGTGGCCATAACAGAATGGTGGATAAAAACTTCAAGACGAGATTTTGAAGGTGAATTCACGATTCCCGGTTACCAGCTCTTCCTGAAAGATAGGCTAGATAGAGAGGGTGGCGGATTGATGTTGTATGTCAAGGATACTCTTAACTCGACGGATTACAACATCGTATCTGACCATGAACTACGAGGTGTTGACCTTCCAATAGGTGCTGCCAGATACAGGACCCTGGGGCTTTACAAACCCCCTGCCCAACTCTTAGAACAAGACAGAAGTCTGTACCAGATAATAGGAGAACTTGTCGAAGAAGATGTGTGTATCGTCATGGTGGGATTTTAACACACAAGTTAACTGGCAAACCAGAGAACCCTGTGGCGAGAACGCACTACTCATGGAGTTCACGAACAACGAGTTCCTGACTCAATGGGTGAGAGAGCCAACGAGAGGAGACAATATCCTTGACTTCGTTCTCACCTCTGAAGATGACATCGTTGAGGACCTCTCTGTTGGCGAAGAACTCGGTGGCAGTGACCACCGAATAATTAGATTTGTAGTCAAGGTCCCTAAAGCAGGGTCTGCAACTAATAAATCGAGGAAACTTTATTTAAGAAAAGCAGACTTTGCAGGTTTTCGTGCTGGACTGACTGACGCGAGGCTAGAAGTGTGCGATGATGTTAAAGACTCGTGGAACAGTTACAGAACTACATTCATGAGTCTTCAATCGCGTTTCAACCCTCGGAAATGCCCTCGTTGGTCTTCTGTTCAACCAAAGTGGTTTAATCGAGATATTGGCCAACTGCTTAGAGAGATAAGAACAGTGTACCGGCAATCGAAGATCTGGGGTGACTTTGACGAATACCGGAGGATATCCAGGAGAGTGAAGTCCAGCATAAGGGCGGCTAAGCGTTCTGAGTAACTCCGATTAGCGAGACTCTGTAAAGAGAATTTCAAGGAGTTTTGGGGATATGTAAACAGCCGTAAACCAATTCGTCGAACGTCTAATGCAGAAAATGCTAACCTCCTCAACGACTACTTCCCTTCAGTGTTTACTGAAGAGTGTGGTCCCATCCCCCAGCCAACGAGTTCCTAATCGGGGGAAAAGCTGGAGGATATGGACTTCATCGAAGGAGAGATAAAAAAAAAGATCAGTGACCAAATGACAAATAAGTCACCTGGCCCGGATGGCTCTCTACCTAAAGTGTTGAAAGAAGTGCGCGATCATGTGTCACGACACCTGAGTGAAATCTTCAACATGTCAATCCGGACCGAATGCGTTCTTAGAGACTGGCGTGAAGCGGAGGTGACTCCTATCTTCAAGAAAGGAGACCGAAGCCAACCGTCGAACTACCGATCTAGCAGTCTGACTTCGATAGTCCGTACACTCATGGAAAGCATGATGGTGGACAAAATGACTTCGCATTTAGAGTCAAACCTGCTACTGAGGAGTTCCCAGCACGGCTTCCGAAGGCAACGGTCATGACAGACGAACCTTGTGGAATTTTTCCACTTCGTATTCAGTGAGCACGATCGGGACAAGGCGGTGAATGTGGTCTACCTAGACTCTCAGAAAGCCTTTGATAAGGTACCATACCGCCACCTTCTCCGGAAAGTACGAGCGCTGGGCATAGACAGAAAAGTAGCCTGCTGGATATAGAACTTGATAAGTGGCAGACCGCAACGGGTGGTGGTGAATGGACAGGCTTCTGAGTGGGTGCCCGTTACTAGCGGGGTGCCTCAAGGTTCTTTCGTGGGACCACTACTATTCATGATCTACGTCAACGACATGGACGGTGACATGGTTGCCAAGATTTCCAAATTTGCCGACGATACCAAGCTTGATATGAACGATGCAAATGATGGAAATACTGCAAGCCTGCAGGAATATTTTAGGAAGATTGGGGAGTGGTCGGATACGTGACAAATGCCTTTTAACGTGATTAAATGCAAAGTGATGCATATCAGCCACCGAAACCCCCGATCTCCGTATATCCATAAGGGCAATGCTCTTGAATCCACCAAAACTGAGAAGGAGTTGGGTGTAACAATAACTATTGACCTCAAGTTCTCGAAACAGTGCATTGAGGTGGAGAAAAGGGCCCAAAGGATGCTAGGCTACATAAAGCACAAGTTCAGATATCAGAACAAGGAGATTGTACTGTGTTTGTACAACCTACTTGTCCGACCGCACCTGGAGTATGCAGTACAATTTTGAAGTCCTTCCTTTCGAAAGGACATCGCGAGATTGGAACGCGTGCAAGCCAGGGTAATCAAACTTATTCCCTCTATCAGGCATAAAAGTTATGAGGATAGATTAAGGGAATTAAATCTGTTCTCGTTGGAAACCGGTAGACTGCGTGGTCAGCTCATCGAGGTTTTCAAAATACTTCGAGGGTTCGACAATGTTGACTACAGGGATATTTTCACACTTGTTGAGAGCAGAACAAGAAATCACGGGTTTAAACTTGAACTAAATCGTTAAAACCGCGATCTGTGTGGAACATTTTTCACGTACAGTATCTGTGGTAGTTGAAACGCCCTTTAAGTGGAAGTTGTCAACAGTGAATCTGTTGACCAGTTCAAGTCAAAACTAGACATGGCCTTGAAAAATGGCCATGAAAGGACGTTAAACATTTGAGCAGAACTGTGCCTGCTCGACTGCTAGTCCAAAGGTACCCTCATTGAATTGACTGTAAGGTCTTTTAGGGTACCTTGGTTCCTTGTTACTCCTTGTTACTCATATATGACTGTCCTTCCAAACTCTAGCGTTGAAATTTCCTAGTAGTATTATCTTTTCATTCTTGGGCATTCTACAAAGGCTTTCGTCTAAGGCAATTTAAAGCGGTATTTTTCCTCATCTGTTGCATCTAGGGTTGGTGCATAGCCACTAATTATGGTGGCGTAATTGTTCTTTTCAAATGAGACTCTGATTGTCATCAGTCTCTCACTGGTCACAACTGGAGATTGTGGGAGTCTTTTGTGATATAATTACTGATGGCAAAAACAACCCCATGTAAATGGGGCGCTCTAAGAGGGTACCCTTTCTAAAGGAATGTCTTGCCTCCGCCGGTCTCGCAAAGAGACCCTTCATCGAATCGACGAGTTTTGCTAAATGCCGCAATGTCAATTTTGCATCTTCTGAGTTCTGTTGCAACAAGAGCTGTTCTTCTCTGAGATCGGTCTGAGTGTTTCGGCTCGTCTAGTAGAGTCCTGATATTCCAAGTGGACACTTTAAGTCGTAGATGCTTTTTTTTAGTTTTGCGACAGCATATGGAATGACTCGGTAGGAGTGGTGACGTACCTACGAAAGTGGAGTGGGCGATATTGAGAGCACCTCTTCTTGGTCCCTCCCCTATTCAGGGGTGAGCAACGCGGACCCTGAATATTCTTGCTCATTCACACAAGGGCCTGCCTAAGGTGGCTGCCCTTCTGGTCCCATCCACCCCCGTGCTAATGTCGCCAGCGTGAAAAGGTCGAGCTAAGAGCCCCCAGAATCATCCTATTCCTGCTCCCCTCGCCCAACACTCCATCGCCGCCAGACGTGGTCAAAGATTGGAGGTGATGACATGAGAGTAAAGAGAGAAAAATCAGCGCAGAAGAAGAGTTTAGGAGGGGCGTGTGTCCCTACAGCACTATCTTGTACTGGGAAGAGGGATACCGATGGCAAGGAGGGGGATGACAATCAGTGCCTTCACAATACTGCAGAGATTGTCGCTGCTCCTGCCTGGCCTGCGAGAACCTGCCTGGGCGTGCCCTCCACACCGAGCTTTTCTTTCAGTCTGTGTATCCTTAGCTTTTGGTCAACCAAGATCTCCAAGAAGGTAGTGGTTACCCTCACTTGGTTGAGCCCACTGGTCGAAGTGGTTACCTGGGCTGTGGCCACTGTTTTAGGACAGTTACCTGGATCCACAAGTGAAAGCTGGGACACAGCAGGGAGACCAATTGTGGGTTACAACTCCGTGGAGTCAGACCGTGCCTTACACGATGTACTACCCCTCTCCTGTGCCCCCATAAATCATATCCCACAAAACTTTCGCTCTCTCATTCATCCCAACCCCGCCCAACATCCATTCAATGTTTACCCAAATCCTAGAGAAAGTTCCTGACACTGTACACCTCTTACAACTCTCACGAAACTGTTCTTAAAATTCCTGTATCTAGACACTAGCCCATATAACTGCATCACTTCCAACTTCATTCACTATCTTTTCACTTCCCTCAGTCAGATCTACTACTAGTGCAACTACCAAACAAACCTCATCTTCCATTTGTACTCAAGTTAAAATAGTCCTGTCTAAAGAGCTAAAGTGTAAATCATCCACCACAAGCACTTCGCGCACTTAATTTGCTTCACATACGCCTATAACACATCCCCCTTTACCTACGTCTTCTAAGACAGTGAATCTATTACTACAAGTAATCGGCGCAGAGCTACATTTCCTACATACTTATACTATCCCCGCATCCTTAACACCCTCCGGTATCCCGACTTCAATCAAGAACAGGAGATGACTCAGTAGCTACTTGTTTCTTTCCTTCCTTTACTACCTTACACACCCTACTATCTCCACTAGCCTTACTCCTAGCTAATATAAATGGGCTAAACTTACAATCTCCAGAACTCCCCTTTTGCTTAGTGCTGAGTTCCATCTTTAGCTCAGTTGCTAAGTCCCTCAAAACAGATATTCTTTCTAAAACCTGTGCTCTTTCCTCCTAGAAGTTCCTCTACATACTCTTGCAGCCCAAATACAACACAGCTACTCCCAACTCCTACCATGCCACATCCAGAACAAACATCTCAATATTCACGCGCACTTTTACCACTACGCTCAACCTTTGTCATCAATCTTTCTCTTAACTCATTGTACTGAGACATTTTTGCCCACTTCATATTCAAAAGTAATGTAAATAAATATAAGACTATAACTTTATAAAAAAAGGGAGAAAATTCACTCACGAAAGTCAAAAAGCAACAGGCTAATAAACACTTAAAAGAGCCGAAAGAAAACTATTTCGTTATATGAATTAACTTCGGTATCTTTCAAGGCGAGCACTGATCCAAAAAAAATGGACAGTGTCAATACAAAACAAGAAAAAACATATTTCTATATTCAAACCAAACAACAATTACTAAAAACAAATGTATCATTCGCAAAAAAAGACTACTGCACAGCCAAATCAAACTAAAACTTCAAAATTTTGGATAAATATCAAATCGTACAAAAATTTTCTTCAAATACAACATTCTAGGAGAAAGCAAGGTTGTCCTGGATTTGTTAATCCTTGGCTAGTCGTGCGTTAGACCTTAACATTAATTGAACAAATATCTCCTTAATAGGTGAGTTTCTTTTTGCATGTCCAGAACAGATGGTGTTAAATGGTTTTATTCATGATAAGCCATCGAGTATGGTTTGGGATTTCCTGGTTTATATTCTATTTTCAAATGGTAGTCTTGTATTTACAATCCCCAACTACATACTTAGTATACCTTATAGAAGTTTGTCTATAAATCGATGGAAAACGTTTAATGATAAGTTTGTACTAATGGTGACTGACTTAAAGTCTCCTTACCTTGTATCGCGTAAGAGAAGTGCTTACGTCTGCGGAACGTCAGTCAGCAAATCAACGTCTACGCTTATATTACAGCGTTTTTTATTATTGCTGGGGGCCGGCACTCCGGGACGCAAAGGAACGAGCCACACAGGTCTCCAAAATCAAATTTTAAGAACAGGTCCTCAACACAAGAACCGTATCTCGTTACGCCCTGCACAGACAGTTGTGCTCGCCAGTCAGGCCCAAGTGGTTCGAGGCCGCGGAGCGCCATATGCGGGATGGTGTAAACTTAGCTTCGAGAATCATGGAGGAGCTAGGAATAAAGATAGGCCTAAGATTGTGTTTTCTTCATCATTCGAGATAAGAGACATCAACATGGATTTAATCGACTCACCAATATCTACATCTTTATCTTCAACCAATCCCGCATCTTCCACATCATCTTCTAGAGCATTTTCTTCTTTAGTGGAATCTACATCACAGTGTCCTGCTATTTGCAAAGTTCTTTATCAGTGCCTGAAAGTAATAGCGTTATTAATAATATTACCAGTGACAGGGCTACGTATTCGCTGAGTGATACAATTAGCCTTACTTTTGTAAATAGTCGTTGTCCTGAAGAGGCAATTAGTTCTCTAAGTGATAAGTTTAGCTGTACCTCCTTAAGTGATCAATCTTATTTTGAAGAGAAAATCGTTAGCAGTGTTAATAATTTTCCTGTTAGCCCCCCAGTGTTTTATTTACCTTCACCTCTTAGAGTTTCCATACGTGGGGTTATCAATATAAATATTGATGACCTTAGGATATTAGAAGTCAATGCCCCATTATCTCCGCAACGGGCTTCACCAGAAAGACAACTTAGAGATTACTTTGACGACATGGCTCTTGAATTGGGAGCCTTAAATATACAAGAACCCATATATATCTAGGTCATACGAGAACCTGGACTTGATTTTTCCTCTTTAATGTGCTAATACGTTTTTTATCTAGCAGATTTATGGCTTCGTTTGCAACTTTTGTATAAATACTGTCTTTGTTCTTCTTGCAAGCGCATTTAGTGTTCTGTTTAATCATATTATATTAAGGGGTAAGATATGTCCATATTACAATGAAAGCTCCCACAATTTAAATATTTTTGGCAACACTAATGCAAATAAGCTGAATAAGTCTTTCAGTACCTTCAGATCAAAGCCCTTTTTTACCATATTACAAGACTTGGTAGAATCTAATCATCGGCAGATTATACTTATATTCTTAAGTACTTGTATAGGAACTTTATTGACTAAGTTAATTGATTTTAACAGGTTCACTGAATCGTTAAAGTTCAATATGTCGACCTTATTTTCATTCCAGAAGATTACGACAAAATTGTCCTTGGTTTAGCTCTGACAAAAAGTTTCGGAAGTGGCGCAAGTGCACTTTCTCGTGGTAAGTTTATACCGATGGTTATGTGGAATGTGAAAAATTAAAAAAATGAACTGCCTTGGCCACCGCTCAAGGCAGTCCCTTAGATCTGCAAATGGCCCTATTTGTATTTGAAACCCTAGATTTACCCAGGTACACCGCTGGATTTGAGTTTCTATTTACTGATTGGTTGTAAGGCCACTAAAGAGAGACTCAGAGGTGTTTTGTAATGTGAGAATTAAGCTGCAGGAGGAAAGAGTATGTCAAGGTCCAAGTAAGTTGCATAGGTGATATAGATCATAAAGTTTCAAAGATCTAAGAAGGCACTTCATCAGAAAATACTAATGATAGCAAAGTCAAATGGAGTATAAAGTAGGAAATGGGATAGTTGTAGGGTAAGAGAAAGAAGAATTAGGGAAAGGAAGTAGTTACTAGTAATATTAAATTCCATCCGATTGAAAAACTAATAAGTTTTTTTTAGTCAGATTTTCTTATTTCTTTTTCTCTGGTGAGTGGCTTTGAACATTTTTTCATATTTATTTTTACTTAATGTGTTTTAGAGTTGAAAAAATCTTATTGTATGTGTTTCTTTCTGGTTTCTATAATCATTGTATAATATATTTAGGTGTATTTGCTAGTTTTTACTTATTTATATATACCTTTTCCAATTTTTCTTTTTAGTTATAAAACGAATATATTTTGATAATAATAATAATAGATATACTTAAATTAAAATGCAGTATTCATATTACGGTTATTTTTTGCTTTTTTTTTAATCTTTTGCTGTTTAGTTTTAATGTATATGAGTTCTATTACCCCCTCGAGGATTCTGTGGCTGATCAGTAATTGTTGTTATGCTCGAGTTTGTTCAATTTGTATATTTTGAAGGAGGTGATCGATCACAGAGAATCTCTGTGTTCTCTTGCTATACATATCATTATTGCTCGGCTATCAAGGGCGATATGAACTATTACGTGTGGTTTTCTTAATGGGATTCGATCTTTTTGACTAATTCCTTTTATCAAATAAGCAGCTTTGTTTTGTGTTCCTTAATGTTTGATGAGAGGTGACTTGGTCGTTGTATGTATTGGATTTGCTTGGTAAATGAACACTGACCTGACCATTCTCAAATGCAATATCCTTTTATTTCTGGTAGTAGGTTGTTTAATTTAAACATTGAAGGTAGATTCATTTAGCCTAGGTAACTTGCGATTCCTGATGTGAATATCACAAAGAAAGGAACTGTAGGCCCAAAATGCAAGTGTTTGATTTGTAATCGAGAAATTGGCCTTCCATCTTAATTCTTTCGCAAATTTATGGAGTCTGGTCCTTAACTTCTATTTTTTTTCGTATTGCTTGATGTTAGTTAGTTCTTTTGTTGTGAGTCTTGCTACCATTTTTACCGAGCTTGATGGACTCGTTATTATTTGGGTCAGATTTTCTTCGAGATGGATGCTAAGGCAGTGCGGTGAAGTAAATTGCAGTAAGTCTTAATCGTAAATAGCGAACAACAAGAAAGATAAACAGTTACTCCAAGGAATGCTTTATTGGTTGGTAAATTCACTCCTCTGACAGATGATTTTGTTGTATTTATTCATGGCTTTAATTACAACTTGGATTGAAATAAGAGCAATTTTTATCAATATTGCTTCATGGTCAGTAGGAAATGGCGGACCTGGCAGATATGTACATTCCAGTTAAATTAGCCGTTTATCATAAATATATCAGACCTACTTGTACCAGATTTGTGATCAGATTTGGCCGGCTCTTTGGACTCATTCTCTGCTAATTAAGTAGTTTAGTTTTTTCCAACTATTTTCCTGGAGTATACACTTAGTAACTCAATCATGCGTTGATGTCTCCGGTAATAAGAGCGGTTTGGTTATTTCTAAAAACTTGTTGGAAGTTAGCTTTTAGAAGCCATTCTTTCAAGGACTTTGATAGCTTCCCATCAAGATCGGAGGTCCTGAGAGTTTTGACAACTATTACAACGTAGCTTCCTTGTATTTTCGTTATATCCTGGTCTTCTATATTTTTCTTCAAGGAATTTGTTTTCCCGTCATATCTTTTACCAGTAATTTTTTGTTATATATGATGAATCCCAAATATTTTAGCTTGTTTTTCAATAATTATATAGTGGCCGATCGATAAAATATTGGCATCATCTGGAAATATTTCGTTTCCGACCGTTTATCTTGATCTCGAAAATTGTAAGCTAATTTATGTTTATATCCATTTTCGAATGTAAATTCATTTCTTTCGCTTGTTAGTTTTTTCATATTTACGGCTTTACTGAGTGGCACCTTTGATCTTGAGCTTGATTTCACCGAGGAGCAAGGTGAGCTCGAAGTTCCTTTCATATTCCTTTGAGCAGTACGCCCAATTAAGTCGGTTTTCTAAATTCCCCATTAAAAGGCTTTCAAGTAAATGCCTTCATTTCTAGTTCGCCTCGTCTTTTCATACTTTTTCGTCATTTTTCGCTTTCTTTTGGTGGATAATTTTTGTATGCCATTTTCTATCACCTCTCATAATTCGTTATCCCCAAAGTTTGGCAAGTTTTGTGATTCAACGTTTGGTTAGTCCTTCTCATGTTTTTTCTGTGGTACATTCATGGGCGTATTTCGAGATATCTTAGTCTATTGATTCTAAGGTGGTTTAAGTTTCGTCTTTTTCTGTTAGTTCTTCCTCTTTAATTGTTTCTACGTTCTCGGGTTTCTATTTATTTTTAGGAAATTTGCCGTTTACTTTTAGTGCGGATCCTGTGAGACTCTGCCTCAAAACAGTCATGGCCAGAAGCTTTGAGGCTACTATAAATTTTTAATATAAAGAATCAATATAACTAATTAAACTTTGCAATTTATTTTAATATGTTTGTATAAAAATGAAACAAGAAATATACAAAATTTAGAGCCCAAATCTATTTTATTAATAGATACAGTGAAATTGATTATACCAATCAATATTTACGACGATGTTGTTGCCTAAGACTGCTTCAATTCGTTTTAGCATGCTGGAGACCAAATAGTTTATGAGAGTTTTATTGATATTGCTCCAATTTTGTGCAATAAGCAACTGCAACTGTCAACAATTGGATGACTTTTGTTTACCAACTGCCAGTTTTAATTATGGCCTCCAAATTCTCTATTGGATTTTAATCTGACGAATTCCAAAGCTAATATCCCCAGAATTCGATGTTCTTTTCAGCCAAGCATTTTTTTATTGCTTTTTACTTTGTTACATGGTGTTCCATCATGCTGAAAAATGCGGATGAAGCACATTTTGAAGGCTTTGCGCGGGAACAACACCAGAATTTCCAAACAAGCGGAAGTGATATTCATCAGAGAATATCTCTTTTCTGTCTTCAACAGTTCCATTTTTAAATTTACAAAAAATGTGGAGCCTATCCTAAGGCAATTCCTGGTGATTAAAGCTTCATCCCAACATTCTCAACTTGAGACAGTCGAAGAGTCTCCGCATCACTGTGTGCGCTGAAGCGTTCTCACCTGCCTCATTCTAATCATTATCAAGTATGACACTGGAAGGAACCCAATTCTTGGAAGAGGATGTTACCAGGAGGCGATCTTTGTGTTGATTTGAAGCTCTTGTTCATCCAGAATACTTCTTCATAGGAGTGTACTCAGTCATTTTAAAGAGGGTGTTTCTTGATGCAATGCTCTTTCCAGCTATATCCTAGTATTACAAATCACTTTGGTGCAAAGTAACAATGATCGCACCCTTTTTACTCCCCCCCCAAAAAAAATGAAATAAATTACGAAATAGATTATAATTACTCATCATTAGTTTAATCAATAATTTTTATCATTTTACCTTTTTAAACAAATGGCAAAGATCTAGGGACTGAAACTCACCTCCTACAAGAACAGCACCACAGTGAGATTTGGATTCGGTGAAGAAATCCATCAAATTATATTATAGGAATGCATTTTTTTTCAAAGTTCAAATTTTAGTATGTGAGCCACCTAGGTGTATTTGCAGATTTTATTAAAGTTCTTTTTAAAAGTTCAGGAAAAATAAATATGATTATCGAATGTTTTGGAAATTTTTTTAAAACAAAAATAATTAGAAATCGTGAAGTTCAGTAAATATAATAAAATTAAGGCATAATTGATTTTTTTTTTTTTTTTTGTATACCACTCGCAGACTAGTATAGCTTGTGACTGGGATTATCCAAGGGTACTCTTGTGCGTGGCACACTAACATTGCACACACGAACTTAACTGCCGAGATTTCTGCCCAGTGGAACAGGAGACCGCGACGACCGGGTCCTCTTCACAGTGGCAATCTCTCATCCGCCCATCCACACATTGTAATCTGGAATACGTTATCTCATCTGCCTGTTTGGCCATTTGTGGGATTTGAGTAGGATGACCGTTATTGGTCTGGCTCCTGAGCCTCCAAAATTTTTTTTGGCCTTTAGGCAAAGAAAATGAGCATGGTTCTGAAAAACACCTAAACTAAGAGTAAATTATCAGGAGATAAGAACAGGAAACATTTAATTTTTTTTTACCGAAATCCTTTTGCTAGGTCAAGATAGACCGTACCTTGCTCTTCTGTGAAGCTTAAGCTCCTCGTGTTTTAGAGTTATTTATGGAATGATGACTTTTTAATAAACATACTATAATTTAAATATTATAATAATTAGTCTTATCACGTTAATTTTCAAAAACAACGAGTAAAATAAATATAATATATATATATATATATATATTATTCTTAAAACCTTTGGCCATGACTGTAGTTTGCCGACGATGCAATAAACCTTTTTTAATTTTTTAATAAGAAACGTATTAGCAGATAATTTCCTATCTAGTATTTCTAAATATAATTCAGTCGTAATAGACAAAAATGGTGCACAGTACTCTAAATAAAAAAAGAATAAAAGAATTGAAGCACTTTTACTTAAGAGCTTCATCACCAAACACTTAAAAACACTCGCAGAATATAATTTAGTGATATTATCAAAGCAACATTCCGAATATGTTTGTTCATCCACTGTTTTTTTTTTTTAATTTTTCACCGCCGAGTCGATGTTTAATATTTGCGAAATTCTTTCAAAGTTTTCATTTCCATTTTGTACAGGACAATGTTGACGGGTGCCAGCGTCTTTCGCATTCAGGTTTCTGTTTGTATAATTCTCACTTTCTTGTGTTTGTTAGGTATAGTGTATTTGGCGTGGATTTGCATTGATTAGGGGCGAATTATTTAGCTCCTATGTGTGGTATATAACAAAATTACAAGCCAGCAGATAACCTTCGATCAAGTCAGATGAGAATGCTAAGTTAAAAAAAGATATATTCTCGAATGAGAAGAATTAATTTCACAACTGTTGTTTCCATAAGATCAAACTTTAAACTGTTAATTATCAATAAAATTTTTATATATACCGTGTGTCTGTAAAATTATGGCAGCAATTTAAATAGCTAACTATATTATTGCAACGAAATATGATAATAGTATAAAACAATGCCATATTTAAGAATAACTTTCAAAATTGTATCTTTTATAATTATAGCTAGTCTAGGTTAAGCAAAGCTGGTTGAGCTCATTAGGAAGGTGCATTTTATTTTATGGCTTGGATAATTTTAATCTGCGGCTTTTGTGCAACGTAAATACTGTAATGTGTTTGACAAAGAAACACGATACCAAAATAAAAATTTTTATTTGGACAAACAGTTGGGAAAAAACGGGGACTTAGTGAACAAAAAGCGCTCTGATAAATCATCTCTTCGTGATGATTCAATTGAAGCTATTTGCGCAAGTTTTCTCTTTTGTCCAAAGAAATCAGTACGTTGAAGTGCCCTACAATTAAGACTTGCAAAAACAAAAGGTCATATAGTTTTGAAAAAGCGTTTGTGTTTTACAGTTTGTAAACATCAGGAGTTATAAGCACGCTGGCCTAAGATATAAATAATACAGTTGATATTATCCAGGAAACGATGATGAGCATCTTTGACATCATATAGTGTTCATTTATGAGGATACTTTTCATCTTTCATAACATGTTCATCAACACAATTATAGGATATTGTCTAACGAGTATCTACCTGCCTATGGTGGAAATGAGTATAATATGCTAAAAGTTAATGTATGGCATGCTCTAGGACAAGATCGAGTGATTAACCCATTTTTCTTTGCGGAACACACTTTGACGTCACACAACTGCCTCGTTATTTTAGTACATTTGCCCGATTTCAATTAAGAAGAATGTGATCTTTCAGGATGAGAGTGCTCCTACACACTACACCAAAGTCCTTAGATAATTTCCTAATGAAAAGTTTCAAACAGGTGGATAAGAAGAGGAGGATGGAAGCGATGACGTCGTCGACCTAGAGACAAAAAAACTTTGGAATTTTATTTGTGGGGTCATGTCAAGCAAAGTGTGTACAATGTTCTATTAAGAATATTGATCACTTACATAGGTAAATCATGGACGCTCTTTCATTCTTATTGCTTATGTTTTTGAACTTGTGTAGCTGGAAATGAATCACTCGTAGGTTAAATAAAGTTATTCATTTAGACATGTTCTTCAATTTTTCTTCTTTTTTCTCATGATATTTCGTTGAACTAAAATAGTTATTTAAAATCCCCACTTGATTTTACTGACACACTGTATTTACAGTAGTACTTCCAATGAAATCACTAGACAATCAGGTAAATGAGAGATATGCATAAAGAATTATTGTTACAGCCTGTATTTTTTCAAAAGTTTAAGGAACTTTAATTTTTATGTTATAGCATTGTATTTCTCGTCTTCTGAATATTTTCTTTATTTGACCTTTTTTAGATATATTTTGTAGATAAAAAAGTGAATAAGATTTAAATTTGTATTTTATGTTGACGTTTCGTCAATTTTCATCTAACATCTTTAGGTATATTAAAATGGTCTATTCTTTATTCGAAAACAAGGCTAAAAGCGGTACAAGGAGTTCTTAGATGGAAAAGAGGGGGATTTTTGGAGAAAGAAAAGGAGAGGATGAAATAGGATAGAAATTAGAAGACGAGATTAAAATTTGTTATAAAGGGATAAGATCCCCATTTCGTTTATATATAAAAAAATGGGAGGAGTGTTGACCGTTTTACAAAATGGAAAAAACAAGAAATATGAGCTAAGCTGCTTTGATTATAACCTTTAAACTTCAGATGCACTCGGGCGCAGTGTATTTCTTTAGCTACAATTATTAAATTTTATGTTGAAATTGATTATTTTTATTGCTAATTTTCTAAGATTTTGTTGTGCTATTGTAGTGTTTATTCTTTTTTTCGCTAGATTAAAACCGTTATTTTTCGTGGACGCTCGGTCATCTAGCCAAAATATTAAGTCAATTTATATTAGTAAGCCGGCTGGGTATTTTAATGTCTCAAATAAGTTGGCCGCGTTGATGCCGGTCTTCGATTTTGTACAGGATCATGTTGATGGGTGACAGCGTCTTTCGCATTCAGTTTTTTCGTGTGTGTAATATTTCCTAAGGTCAGAAATTAATTGTACTCTACGCTAAACAATTGCGCCCCCATCCCCTAAAAACAGGAATATAGAGCAAAATCAAACTGCAGAGTTAAAACCGACATCTTACAAGGCTTGGAAATAAAAAAAGATAAATATTTCTCGATTTAATCCCAAACAGCATAGCGATGTATCCTCACACCCTATTTTCCTTTTCTGACGCTGCATTGCATTGTTTCGAAAATTTTAGATCACTTGAAATTTTGACACCTAAATCCTTTTAAATGTTAACTCTTTTACATTCTGAGCAAACAATACCAGAATCTTTTCAGAGATTGTCAAATCTTTGTGCATAAGCTTACTCTTGTCCATTTTGAATTACATCTTCCATATTTATGTTCATTTGACTAATCTATCCGTCCTTTTGGCCTACTGTCTAGTTTTGTGCCCTCATTATTTTTTAAAATTGTAAATAAGAAATTCTGGTGAAGTAAAGGTCGATATATATATATATATATATATATATATATATATATATATATTAAGAGAGCAAACGGGTTGCGCGTTGGCAGGCGTATACATATTTTTACGATAAATAAGAAGGCTGCATTTTGAAGTTCATTATGATATTTTAACTTCTTGGTACTGACGTTTCGGGTTGGAACCCATTTTTAGGGATATGACATTAGGAATGTATACAAACCTAAGAAAATTTTTACAATAGTTATCAGATATTTATATTAAATTATATGGGAAATGGGAAGCAGCAAAGGTGCAATATTTAAATTATACAAATGCAGGGTTTTTAACTATTAAGGAATTGGAAATATGTCTTTGTTTTTCAAATTAAAAACTGAGAATAATCATTTTGGGGTGTTTTCGTTGTAGAAAAGGAAGATAATCAAAATATTGGAACAATATGTGTTGTTTTTTATGGGAGTGGTTATCGCATGTATGATTTTCGAATGTTTATAGGAGTAATAAAAGTGGAAATGAGCTTGTGTCCGAGTTTAAAGTGGGGTTTGTAAATCTAATATAAAGGGATTCAAGTGTACAAAGTTGGCTTTCGGTGTTGGCTGTATCTTTAATTGAAAAAATATTTAGGTTGGGTTTATGGTGTGGATGTCTGTTTTCGTAGTGTATTTGATAGGGGAGAATTCGAGAGTAGTGAGTTCATTAGTTATGTTCATCATTAGACTATAATGGAGCAAAATAATATGATTCTCGAACAAGAAAGCTTAGAATGAATAGACAAATAAATGGGAAAAATATACATATATATGTATTAATGAATGACAATTCTCTTTCCTTTTAATATAGAAAACCCACCTCCTCTTTTCTTGGAACTAACATTTTATCATGTTTACCAAACTGCTTCATAATATCATCTGTAAGCTTTAGAATAAACTGTGCTTTTAAAATATGCTATGACTAGAATTATTTTCATAATAACTATAGAATAATTATAATAACTATAGAAATTACAATCCCTTCATTTAACTAATCTGAAGTTATATTTCTCATTTTTTTTAACTTTGCTAATAAACTGTCATTGATTCAAAGTAACGTTGTTACTCTGAATAAATGGATTTAAAAAAAATGCTTGGATTATTTTTCGCCATCGGCTTCATCTTGAAAACTATATTGCGCCTCATATTAATATATATGGAAAATATCACGAAAGTTAGAGCCAGATAACTATAAATATGAATATATGCCACGGAAGGAACCTGAACAAAAGACGGATTGGAGTTAGTACTTTCGTCTATTCGACATTTTTAAACTCACAATGGTAAGAAAAATTAAGACACACAGTATTTATACTAAGCACGTATCCCTATGAGGTCAACTTTTTAATGCTATCAGATAAGTGGGATTTTAGAAAAAGTGATAAAATTGGATCTAGCGGAAACAGCCCTGGGCTAATGTTGAGATTACTTTCCTTTGTGTGCGAGATTAAAAATGATTCCAGAATATTTCTCTTTATAAAATCATTACTATGGATTATTGTATCAGTTTTTGACCAGTTAATTCCGTGTCCCATCTTGGAATTGTGGACAGCAAAAAGATTATTCAGATATCCCTTAATTAATGCATTTTTGTGTTGTTGGGTCCTTTTGGGAACATTTTTGGTAGTTGGGCCTACATAGAATAAATTACAATCTAAACATGGAATTTTGTAATTTATATTATTATCATTATTGGGGCTATGCTTTACTAAGTGATAAAATTATATCTAGCGAAAACTGCCCTGGGATAATGTTGATATTACTCTCCTTCGTGTGGGAGATTAAAAATGATTCCAGGATATTTCTCTTTATAAAATCATTACTATGGATTATTGAATCAGTTTTTGACTCGTTCATTCCGTGTCTCATCTTAGAATTGTGGACAGCCAAAGCATTATTCAGATTTCCCTTAATTACTGAATTCTTGTGTTGTTGGGTCCTTATGGAAACATTTTGGGGAAGTTTGGCCTTCATAGAACAAATTACAATCTAAACATGGAATTTGGTAAATTACATTATTATCATTATTGGAGCTATGCTTTATTAAGATATTTTTTAATGTATGGTTGTATTTAAAGGCTACCTTAATATTAAGTTGTTTTAGAATGGGTACTACAGACATAAAATTATCCTGATAGGGTAAAATTAATAGGTTTTTACGAGGTTCTATTGTCTCTAATTTACAATTATAAAATGTTATTTTTGCTATATTCACACATTTCTTCTAGAAAGTACTTTGGGTAGCATAAATTGGTATTAATATCTTTAATTTTTGTGTAATCTTTATCTATATAGTCGGGACTACATATTCGAAGAGCCCTAAGATACATGGAGAAAAAAACAGCAGATTTTATATTTTTGGCATGATTTAAATAAAAATGGACATAAGATAAAATATTTGTCGGTTTCCTATAAACAGTAAATTTAAATCTATGTGGTTTTCTAATGATTAGGACATCCAAAAGTGGAAGGCTCTTATTTACTTCCTTTTCTACGTTGAATTTAATTGACGGAACCAATGAGTTGATAATTAAAAGAAAACTATCGATGTGAAAGCTGTTGTTTAAAATTACCAGAATGTCATCAACATAACAGAACCCAACAATTTGAGGAGACCAAAAAAAGGGGATTAACTTAGTCTCGAAAAATTCCATATATAAATTTGACAGTAAGGGAGATAAAAGATTACCCACAGCCATACCAAACACTTGTTCATAGAATTTGCCATTGAAACTAAATTTACATGTTTTAATACATATACAAATAAGCTCATTGATCGTATTGGTTAGTAAAGGGACGTCATAAGCATTTTGAATAGAGGTAAGGAAGTCTAATAAGTCATCAATGAGCACTTTGGTTAAAAATGAGGTAACATCAAAACTGACTAGTCTCAGATCTGATGTTACTCTCATATTGTTTAATTTATTGCAAAGGTCAAGGGAATTTTTTATATGTGAGGGGGATATAGTTCCTAAGATAGGAGAAAGTAAATTTACTAAGTATTTAGAAGGTTTATATTCGATTGAACCAGTGGTACTTATGATTGGTCTTATTGGGTTTCCTAGTTTATAGGTTTTTATTTGGCTATACAAATAGGGTAAAGAAGAGCCACTAGAAGAGACAGAGTCTATAATTGATTTGTGTTTTTTTAAAGTGGTTTTTACGTCTCTATTAAAACACTTGATTAGGTCATCCAAATAATGGAATCATTTTTAATCTCCAACACAAAAGAGAGTAATCTCAATATTAGCCTAGGGCTGTTTTCACTAGATCCAATTTTATCACTTTTTTAAAAATCAGACTTATCTGACAGCATTAAAAAGTTGACATTATAGGGAAACGTGCTTAGTAAAATAATGTCTTATTTTTTCTTACTATTGTGAGTTTGAAAATGTCGAATAGACGAAAGTACTAACTCCAATCCGTCTTTTATTCTTTTATTCAGTTTCATTTCGTGGTACATATTCATTCATATATATATATATATATATATATATATATATATATATATATATATATATATACAGTAGGGTTAAAATAGGTATTCGTACACCATCAAAATTAAATTTAAATAGACTTCCAACCAAACAAAATTTAGCAAATTTACACAATAGATTAATATTATAGTGAAATTAAATGCTGTGCACAAAAAGATCTGAAACAGAATTGATACTCAATATAATTAAAATTAATTTTTACATGGGTAAAAAAGGTATTCGTATAAATCGATATTGTGAGTTTAATACTTAGTTGCGGAGCCAGTGTTGGCTTTCCTTGCCATCAATGGTTTCCTCTATGTAAGAGAATCGTCACTCCCACGTTCTCTCGCAGTGGAGTCACGAGGCGATTCCTGCAAAGACATCCGGCCCGGGCACTGTCGGGTCAAGCACTTAACCGCAGCGCCGCGCCACTCGTTGCTATGAAAGACCTAAAGGTTAAAATGCAAGATCTTCCCCAGGAGAGTGAGATTCAATTTCACGTCAAGTAAGAAATTGGAGACGTGTTTCTCCGAAGATCGATGGCTAATGAGGAGCCGATGTAAGACTTGGTGAGAAAAACCGTTTAAAATAGGAAGCCTCCTAGGCCTGTCCTGAAGCCTCCTCCACTTTCACTACTCCCCCAGTTGAGTGACGAGGTATAAATAAGAAACACTGAGGAAAATCTGGGTAGAATACGTCAGTCTTCAGGTGACAAAGTCCTCGGATTAAGACCCTGGGCTACCAAGACTGGATGCTAGAATACGTCAGTCTCCCGGTTACAAAGTCCTCGGATTAAGACCCCAGGCTACTTAGATTGGATTGGTAGATTACTTGGCTCGCCAGACCAAAAGGTCCCCTGCAAGAGAGGCAGGGCTACATACCTTAAAGGGCTAAGAAGCAGCTTATCCTCGAGCTAGTCCCTGATTATCAAACCGAACGTTAAGTTAACTTATTCAAGTTCAACCTACTCTCGTCAGAGAGACTCCTCATATCCTGGTGCATCTTAAACACCAGGAGCATTCCTTGTCCTTGAGGAATTAAGAAAAGAAGAAGGAAAAGGCTCCCCCTCGTGCCCGTTATTCGGTGGCCACACCAAACCCCTAAGTTAACTTGGTTGAGGAACCAAGTTCAACTTGTTCTCGTCAGAGAAACACCCCTCCGTTATACTCACCCTTGAGAAAGACTGGACCTAAGAAGAAGCTCATCCTGGAGCTAGTTCCTGGTTACCAAACCGACCTTTAAGTTAACTTATTCTCGTCAGAGAAACCCCCCCCTCATCGATCCTCGCCCTTGAAGAAGACCCTTCCTGAGTGCAGTCCTCGCCCATGAGGAATTAAGTAACGAAGGAGAAAAGCTCCCCCTCGAGCTCATTATTCGGTGGTCACTCCGAAATCTAAGTTAACTTGGTTTAAGAACCAAGTTTGACTCCCTCTCGCCAAAGAGACCACGCCTACCTTGGTGCCACATAAAGCACCGTAATTGTTCTCGTCCTTAAAGAAATTCCCTGAATACCGTGTGGACCCCGCAGCTGCTACCCTCGCCAAAAGGACCTAATGATCCCACCCACCTACATCTGGCCGGGTGGCACGCGTCGTGTAGACAATAACATTCCTGAGGTATTTAAACTCCAGTAGAGTCAGGAAGCTAAATCTTATATATTGAATTGGGTAGCGAAACTAACCAATTTTAGAGGGTCAAACTAATTGAATTAATTCTTGTTTTTTATAATATTCGGAGTATTTCTGTGATTAATGGTTATTTTTTGTGTATTAAATTGTTAAAGTTAAAATATAAGTTTATTTGGGGAATTATTGTGCGTTTCTCTATATCCTTACGTGTTTGAGACGGCTCTCTTCTTTAAGATATCAATCTTAGCATTCTTAGAACATAAAGGGGGGCATTCTACGACACTCTAGTTCTTCACTAGTGCGCTGGAATACTCCTTTGGTATTTTGGCCCATCTTTCTTTGCAAATTGCCTTCAATTCACTGATGTTCTTGGGAACCCTCAAATGGATCTTCCTTTTCAATGTTCGCCACATGTTCTTGATTTTCTTCCAACCTGGCGACTGTTTAGGCCACTCTAGAACGTTTAGATTATCTTTACGGAGCCATTCGCGAGTAGTTTTGCAGTAGTTTGCAAGATACACCCCTCTCCATATCTACGCTTCTCTACAGAAACGATCAGATGTTCTTCTAAAATGTTTCTGTAGATTGCGGAAATCATGCTACTATCTATCATATGGATATTCCACTGCCCTTAGATTAGAATCGCTCCCAAACCATGATGCTACTTCCACCAAACTTCATGGTAGTGATGGTGTTCTTAGGGTCTTAGGTACTCTCGTCTTTCCTCAAGCCAGGACGGCCATCGTTACAGCCAAATAATTCTAGTTTTATCTTGTTTTCCACAGCACATTAGCCCAGATCTCAGCAGGTTTCTCCGAATGCTAACGCGCGAACTTCAACCTGGCAGCTCTGTCTCTCTTCAGCAGCAGAGGTGTCTTTCTCGGCCTGCGAGACTTAAAATCATTCCGGTTCAGTTCGTTACTGATGGTTCACTTTGTGATCGACGTTCCTGCTGCCAGTAGGCATCTTGAATTTCCTTACAGGTGGTCATAGGGGCAGCTCTATCCTTCATAATTATTACACAAGAAGTTTTGGGGTTAATCTTCCGAGGAGCACCTGAACCTTGAAGGTTTTCGATGGTTACCACCTTTTTCACTTCAGAATCACAGAAACAATAGTGCTGAAAGGTATTTTCAACTGCTCGGATATCTTCCGGTAGGTCAATCCATCAATATGAAGCTTCAGGATCGCCTTTTTCTGGTCATTGGAGAGTTCTTTATTCTTTCTCATGATAAGGATTTTACTACGAGAACGTCGACTGCTGAATGGAATTCCAATCTTTCCTGAGCTCTACTTGACTGCTCTACATATAATTGAAACCCTCTAGAAGCTTCTTTGCATCATCACAGGTAATAGTATTTCTCTTTTGTACTTTAAAAATGAATTTGGTTAGGTTTATTGTTCTGTACGAATAATTTTGTCACCCACGTTTTCATTAATTTCAATTTTACTGAATAGCAATTTTGTTTTATTCCTTTTTGTGCGCAAAACTTTAAACTTTACTTTAATATTAATCTATTGTGTAAATTTCATGAAGTTTGATGGGTTTAAAGTCTATTAAAATTGAATTTTGATGGCATAAGATTACCTATTTCACCCCTCTCTCTCTCTCTCTCTCTCTCTCTCTCTCTCTCTCTATCTCTCTCTCTCTCTCTCTCTCTCTCTCTCTATATATATATATATATATATATATATATATATATATATATGTTTCATTAAAGAACTTAGTATATTATACTTTTATTGATATATTTTAACAAGTCTTCATCTTTCTTAATCACTTTATTCACTAGTTCAGATTAGTTAAAAAAAATGGGCAGTCCCAGTTCGCCTGAGAATGAAGGACTGTGGGCTGAGGTGGTCAGAGAGTTAAGGGTATAACAAAGTTGAAAAAGTATCAAAAATATGTAGCTACCCTTTTACCAAAGATATTTTCTCTCTCTCTTTTCTACTTTTTATATTTGTTTCTCATCTCTCCTTTCATCCTCTGACGCTGTGTCACCCCTCTCCCCATTATTATGTCAAAATGTTCATACACTTTTGCCATGGTCAGGGAATTTAATTTTATAATATCAAATCTCGAGTATAAATTAACAATTATAAAGGGTGTAAGAGTAAGATGAGGTGATTGTTTCTTAGATGTTCTTGGCATTAAACTTCGAGATACCTGGCTAGCTATGCTTTGTAAGGTTCATATTATATCAATCCCTTCAGAATTACCAAGTTTATAAAAATCCATACTTCACATTATCCTTGGTGGAGCGCTTTTCTTTTTAAATCCAGGATTAATATGAATGGAGGCACTTTGATTTCTCTTATTAAGAATTCCTAGAATACCTAATATATGAAGCCGCACGGGGTTGTTTGGGAAAAAGGTTTGGCATTCCACGTATTTTTCCTTTGGCGACTGTAGAAGGATACCCTTTTTATCTCCTTCTTTGCACGTTGCTGGAAGCCATGTGGTTAGCCAAACCCCAAGCGGTCGAGAGTCACATGGCGAAGCAAGCCCAGATGACCCACCCCATCCTACGATCCAAGTAGAGTGTGGAGAACATCCTCTACCCGGTCGTAAATTCCAGCAGTTTCCTCCGCGGAGATAGAGAGAGGGGGCAATTAAACTGTTTATCGCTGACAGTTTGCGCCTCAACTGCCCCCTGGGAATTCAACAAAGTGGGGATTATTCCCCATCTCACGCATGAGTAGACTTTCCATATTTAAACCTCTTAGCCGCCTTGGGACCGTAGTGAAGAACAAGGCTCGCTTGCAAGAAGACATCCCTTGTCCCAAATCACCGTTTTGTGTGTACCCAACCGAAGGCTTGACACCCTCCCCGGTAAGGCATACACGGTCAAATGGAAGCCTTTGCTACCGCCGTCTTCTGAAGCAGCTGCGCCGGATTACTCGTTTGAGTCCTTGAAGCACCAAGCCTTTTCAAAGTTACCCTAAGGTAGCAATACCTCCTCCAAGGATTACCAAAGATTCCAGCTCTACCCTCGAGCCCCAGCTAAGGTTAGAACTTACGCCTTCACAGCCCTAGAAGTAAGGTGCTGGCCATACCCTTCCTTCTCACTCTTCTCCTAACGAAGATCCCTGCTTTGAAGTCGCCAACAAGGTCGTCTCGCCGAGCTTCTACTTTCCCTCAGGTCTCCTTGAAGTCGCTGTCGACATCTTATCCGTAAGCCCCCTTTTTCCTCCTTTAATCTTGTGAGCTCATTTAGAACTCAGCAGGTAGTTCGAAACTAATTAATAAAAATTATATTTTCCCACCAGTAACGATAAAACATTATCCAACCTTTTATTTTCCTCTATATCATTTTGATCATTTTTTATTTGTAAATAAAATTTGTATTTTCTTATGTTTATCTTTATTTAACCTGAACTTCATTCTCGGCCTCGTTATTCAAATATCGCCAACCTCGGACTCGACCTGATTAGTTAAGCGTATTGACCCCGCGCCTCAACCTGACCTTTCTAATCCGGGCATCAACGCAGCGTTCAGTCATTGGACGGTTTGCTTTAATAGTCTCAGCTCTCCCCCTTCATACTAATAATATATATTATATTATATAGTCGGATATACCACAACAGCGATATACCTCTTTATTTCGAATGAGGCAAAGTTTGATAAGAGCGAGCTATGCTCAGTTTTTTCTTATTGAGAGCTTTACTTAGATATCTAAGTTCGTCTGTCTATATTCTTAGACCTTCTGTTATACATACTTTAAGTATTTCGAAAGTAGCTGATTCCTTAAAACATTTACAAGTTGTATATCAGCTTTGATATTCTTCTTTTCTGTTTAAGTTCCGTTTTTTCGTCTTAAATTTCTGGGTTTTTATAACGAATGAACAAAAGCTTCTCATTATTATTATTCTAGAAAATCGAAATCAGTGGGAAGAGATATTGCAAGATAGAAAAGGAATGGCAGGTTGAAATTTCAATAGTAAACACATGTTGGCTATTAGGCTATATTATCATCCTCGAAGAATAACAGAACACAAAGACAGAGACAGCTACAAACTTAAGCCCCTATGGGAGGTGATAAAGCAATTTTATGAACTTGGTGAGATGAAGTGAACACAGATATACACATCGTACAGTTCTTGTTATAATTATAGTAGTAAAGAATGAAAAAGGAAGGTGTTTAATTTTCTAAAAATGGAGGACAAGTGACCGAGAGATGGGAATAATATGTGGAACAAGAATGGAAAAGAAAATAGAAAACAATATCTTCCATGAGTAGCCTTGTGTCGGTGCATTTCTTGTACTCAAAGTACTCTCACTTTATGGCCCTATTCTTACGAAGGAGTGATTTATCTTCCACTAGCATTAAGAAAATTTCCCTATCTTTGCGGAATCGGGATTAGAAAAGCAACGAATGATCCTTTTGTTAATACGAATTTTAGTTGTAAAATTTAAAAAATAAATCCCCGCCGATATCCAATGTTCAAAAGCAAGCAAAAAATGAGAAGCAAAGAGAAAAAAATATATTTCTGAGGGTAAATTACATTTGTCAAAAAAGAAAATCTCATGGTTATCGATCAAAATTGTCTGATTCTAGGGTAACTGTATGTGCTGAATTCAACCATAACATTCGTATAGCTGTATCAGGCTCAGTTTTCCAGAACCAGCATCTCTATATATTTGGTGCACCATGTTATTCATACAGTAATTTATATGTTAATTGGTTCCACTTATGCAATAATATTTTTCCTAATTGGTGCTTTTTTTGTTTGTTTCGGATTACTGGATCATGATTGTGCATATCTACAACTGCCTAATTTCTAATTACTCTGAACTTAATAAAACATGGAACGTGGCAAGTGCGTGAACGATACTGATCGTTTTGTTACATATGTGGTGCCTTCACTCCTGTTAGTCTCAAGAAACCAATTAAAAAGGCTGTTTGACTGAACTACAAGGGTTACTTCACATGTCCTTTGGGTGATCAAGATAAGAAATATGTACCTCTGGTTTCAACCACCTGATCGAGTGGATGTGTGGTAGGCGAAGTTCGGGAATGCCGTTTTCTTTACCAACGATATTGCGTGAACCCAAAGAGCACAGCAGTGACTGCTACTTCTCTCTCACAAACATCAAGGGAATGACCATCCTAACATGAGACAAGGCGCAGTGTCCCAATATGGCTTCTGAAGTCCAATCAGTTGCGCGCAGCGCTGAATTCCCAGTCCCAAATCTGCCCAATGAACAAGAATTGCTGAGTGATTCCGATTATATTTCTACCTCAAACGAGGACGACTAACAGGATGACTCTGACAACACCAGGCCTAAACTCTTTACTCAATAAGCGCTTCATGATCTCATCAGGGACCTAGACTTGTCTAAAGAAAAGGCTGAAGTCCTGAGATCCAGACTAAAGCAGCGTAACATGGGGTTTCCATCTATCCCAATAGCACATGCAGTAAAGATGGCTGACAGCTATGAAACAATGAAGACCTTGTTAGCCACTATAGAGTACGAGAAACACCAAACTCCAAACTACCCTGTTTTGCAAAAGTTCTGTTACGCTCGGGTTTTTATCTTTCGAGAGGTTTATGTCTGTGATATAAAAGGTTTCGCCAAACAATCTTAAAGTTCTACTATTCCAGCACGTTTCCTTTAAACGCCTTTTCCATTGTGAACAGGTTTGTTGAGATGGAAGTGTAAAGAATTAAGATTTCTGCCTCCCTGAGCCCGGGCCACAACATGTCCAACATCGCCAAGCGGCTCAATGCAGCCGGATAACAGTCCACCGTGTCGCGCAGAAGCTAGAGGAGGGGGAACATATTAAAGATCGACCTCATTCATGCAAACTTCAAGTTGTCAAACATCTAGCTGTTAGAAAGGCCTCCAAAGTTGCTCGGAAGCTCAAAGTAACTTCGCTCGCGATGAAGAGGAAAATCTCGGTGCCCTCGGTGCACAGGACTGACAAGAAAGAGGGCACCAAGTGCTTGAGGTGCATGAAAAGGCCTCAGCTCACCAAGCCTATGCGAGAACAATGTTAGTAGCGCTGTAGTTGCCATCTCAAAGACTCGAAGAGTCGTGGCAATAGAATTATACTTTCTTCTGACGAAAAAACACACGTTCGATCCCCTCATAAACAAGAAAAATGACCGGTTACAGGCTCGCCACGCTCGATTACTGAACATTTTCGCCACGAAAGTCCTGCGCTGGGGAGTAAAGATCACGAAGAAGGCAGACTAAGTCTTTTAGTAGGTCTCTCCCAGGTTCACATAGCCAAGACCGTGTATGAATGGTTGAGCTCGAACATGAACTGTTGAACAAAGGAATTATGGCGAACGCAGTCGCTCAACCTCATTCCGCTCTACTACACTTTGTTGGCGCATGTCGAAAACAAGGCCTATATGGTATGTCCCAGCAACGTCGGCAGGCTGAAGTTCCCCGTCAAACGCGTGTGGGGCAGCTTCAGGAAGGACCTGCTTGCAGCGCTTGCTCGCCGCAGAGGGTGGCCACATTGATTAATATTACAATTTAAATACATATTTACATCTTATAATAATAAAAACGTGTCTAACTGGTTCAGAACTATCATTGTATCCTATTTTAAGAGCGTTGCAACAAGTTTAACAGGTCTTTTTCAATACCCTGGAGTCAAGAATTGTGTTACGTGACTATCAACGAACTTAAGGAAAGGATAATTTAAGCCGCTACGTTCCCCACTATACTTTCCCTAGGGTCATTTTAATCACCCTATTTTGCCGTAACAAAAAAAAACACCCATATATTAGATCGAAATAAAGGTCTAACCAACTAGCCACAACTTTGCCTGCTAAAAATGAAATACTGCTACGGTAGACCAAAAAAATGCAATGAAAGAATATTCAAACTGACATAAGGAATTAGAAAACGGAGATTATGAAACCAAAGATTTAACCAATATTAATTACTATTAACACAGCATGTTAACTTCTACGCACATTCAAACGAAGGATTCTGCACTTACTCACCTAAATTGGCATAGCCAATACTTTATTGGGAAAAATCAATACACTTGGCTAATGGTGCAAACAAGGAAAATTTATCTATGAACTTAAGGAATATTAAATTCATTAAACTTGAGCATTCAATTACTTTAGAGTATTGGAAGAAGCATGGAATATTTCACTATACCTAAGTTACTCCCAAAACAAATTTAAAGTTAACAAAGTTCGTGGGGCTGTATGTTCAGGAAAGCCAGCTGAATAACATAACCTAAATAAATTAAATTAATGAAACACTCTTGCGAAGTTTTGCCTACTTCTATAAATAAAGCAAATAAATGGGGGGAACTTATATATATTCTTGCACACTTTTGTTTAAGTAATGACTTTATAATAAGGTTTAATCACTTTCGGGCTCTCCTCCCCAAACATGAGGGGGTCCAATCATCAGTCGAGTTAAAACTAATTTGGTGATTGCTCAGAAGACGGGCGACACACCTGAGTGAGCGGTGCAACTTTAGTGTGTGTCCTATATTTGTTTAGATCGGCATTAGGTTAAACATGCAATATTAGATTAGTCATTTTTTGTCTAGTTGGTTAGATTAGGTTAGGCTACGTTATGATTTATGGGTGAGTTCCAAAACTAAAACCAAACCAAACCAAATTAGACCTAACTAAAACCAAACCTAACCAAAACCAAACCCAGTAGGATACACACTAAAGAAAAACAAGGTCTGTTCACCAAAAGGTCGCGTGCTCTCACTTATTCTGATTAATGTCCTTATAATTATATTATTAAAAATTGAATATAAAACAATAAAAGCGTTCCAAATTTTGTTAGAATCCGCCAAATAGTTATGATGTTATTGCCAGAAAATTTAATTCCCAAGCTAATCTTTAGAGGACCTTAGCAATTATATTATTTCAAAGAGCCTAACAAAAACTAGCTTAAGATATCCTAGTACAGCCTAGCATATAAGAATAGTAAAGCTTACCCTAGTATAGCAAAGTATAGTTAATTGTAGTGTTGCCTAGCCTAGAATAGTATAGTATAGCATAGCCTAACCTACAAATTAGAGTATAGAATAGTTTAACATAGTCTAACCTAACCTATCCTCAGGTAGCCTAGGTTAGCATATCCTTGCAAAGCCTAGCATTGTATAGCCTATCCACAATAGCCTACCCTACCATAATCTTGCTTATCATAGTATAGCATAAACATAGTATATCCTAGCTAAACATAGTATAAGCTAGTCTAGCATAATATAGCCTAGATTAGCATAGTACGTCATATCCTATTCTAACAAGGTATATCTTGGCATAGCTCACTCAACCATAGTCTAGCCTATCCTAGCCTAGTCTTTGCTAGCTTGGCATGATACACTATAATTTAGCCTAGTCTAGCCTACTATAGTCCAGCATAGCCAAATATAGCATACCCTTGTATAACCCAGCCTAGTATATCATAATATAGAATGGCCTAGAATATCATGGTATACCCTAACGTAGCCTAGTAAACCCTAGTCTAGCCTAGTATAGACTTACATATATATCCTAACATAGTATATATAACCTAAACTAGCTTAACTCCGTCTAGTGTAGTATAACTCAGCCTAGCTTAGTATAGTATTCCTGAGGCTATCACAGTGTATCCTAGCCTACCCTAGCAAAGCCTCGCTTATCCTAACCTGGTATAATGAAGCCTACCATAGTGTAGCATAGCTTAGTATATTAGAGCTTAACCTAGCATACAATAGCGTAGCCTAACCTAGTATAGCCTTTCATGCCCTGCCTAGTATAGCTTAGCCTGGCCTAGAAAAGCATAACTTACCATAGCATTAACTATCCTAGATAAGTATGACCTATACTCTCCTACTATATCCTACTCAAGCATATGCTATACTACTATAGCATATTATTGCCTAAATTAGCATAGTATATCTTACCGTTGTACATTATATGCTAGCATAGCTTAGCATAGTATAGCCTATTCTAGGCTTGCAGAGCAAAGTATAGAATATTATAGCCTAGTCTAGTTTAGCATAGTATCAGCCGAATAGTTATGATGTTATTACAAAAACAAAATTATTCCTGATATAACTTAGGGAGGACTTTGGCAATTATATCATTCGAAATAGTGTGTAAAACAACATAAGGATTTCAAATTACACTAGAATCGGCAGAATAGTTACAATCCTATTACAAAAACATCAAAAAAGGCAAAACGGGGACCGACCGACCGATCGACATAGTGAGATGTAAGAGTCGCTCGCGACTAAAAACTAGGCGATAGGACAGACGCTAAAACAGCACGTGGTGAGCGCTTAGTTATAAAGATAAAAAAAGATACAGATGATCAACAGAGCGCCGTCTGCTATTCATTAGTGTAATCTCTTAGTGCTGTAGTTTGCATTTACGAGGGGTGGACAATAAGTTTTGCAAATCAGGAGTGCAAAATAGAGTAACAACAAGGACAAGGAGTAACAACAGGGAGAGAAGGTACCCTAGGAGACCTTACGGTCCATTCAAGGAGGGTACCTTTGGACTAGCAATTGAGCGGGCACATGGCTGCTCAATTGTTTTGCGTCCCTAAACTGCCACTTTTCAAGACCTTGTCTATTCTTGACTTGAACTGGTCAACAGATCCACTGTTGACAACTTCCACTGGAAGTGCGTTCCACATACCGCAGATACTGTTAGTGAAAAATTTTCCACACAGATTGCGGTTGTAACGCTTCAGTTCAAGTTTGAAGCCGTGATTGCGCGTTCTGTTCTCACTCAGTGAGAAAATATCCCGGTAGTCAACATTGTCGAACCCTCGAAGTATTTTAAAGACTTCGATGAGCTGACCACGCAGTCTACGGGTTTCCAGCGAGAACAGATCTAATTCCTTTAGTCTATCCTCATAACTTTTATGTCGGATAGAGGGAATCAGCTTGGTTGCCCTGGCTTCTACGCGTTCCAATCTCGCGATGTCCTTTCGCAATGAAGGACTCCAAAATTGTACAGCATACTCCAGGTGCGGTCGGACAAGTGAGTTGTACAGGCACAGTACAATCTCCTGGTTCCGAAAACCAAACTGGCGCTTAATATAGCCTAGCATCCTTTGGGCCTTTTTCTCCGCCTCAATGCACTGTTTCGAGAACATGAGGTTACTAGTGATTGTTACATCCAAGTTCTTCTCAGTGTCGGTAGATTCAATAGCAGTGCCCTTAAGGATATACTGAGATTGGGGGTTTCTGTCGCCGATATGCATCACTTTGCATTTCCGACGTTAAGAGGCATTTGCCACGTGTCCGACCACTCCCCAATCTTCCCAAGATCTTCCTGCAGGTAGGCAGTATTTTCATCCTTTGCAACGTTCATACCAAGCTTGGAATCGTCGGCAAATTTGGAAATCTTGGCAACCATTTCACCGTCCATGTCGTTGACGTAGATGATAAATAGTAGTGGTCCCAGGACAGAACCTTGAGGCACCCCGCTAGTAACGGGCACCCACTCAGAAGACTGTCCATTCACCACCACCCGTTGCCGTCTGCCCCTTAGCTAGTTCTCGATCCAGCCGGATACCTTTCTGTCTATGCCAAGCGCTCGCACTTTTCGGAGAAGGCAGCGGTGTGGTACCTTATCAAAGGCTTTCTGAAAGTCTAGGTAGACCACATTCACCGCCTTGTCCCGATCGTGCTCACTGAAAACGAAGTGGAAGAATTCTACAAGGTTCGTCAGGCATGACCGTTGCCTTCGGAAGCTGTGCTGGGAACTCCTCAGTAGCAGGTTTGACTCTAAACACGACGTCATTTTGTCCACCATAATGCTTTCTATGAGTTTACCGACTATGTCAGACTGATAGGTCGGTAGTTCGACGGTTGGCTTCGGTATCCTTTCTTGAAGATAGGAGTCACCTCCGCTTCACACCAGTCTCTAATTACGCATTCGGTCCGGATTGACCTGTTAAAGATTGCGCTCAGGTGTCGTGACACTTGATCGCGCACTTCTTTTAACACTTTAGGTAGAAACCCATCCGGGCCAGGTGACTTATTCGTCATTAGGTCACTGATCTTCTTTTTTATTTCCCATTCGGTGAAGTCCATATCCTCCAGCTTTTCCCCCGAGTAGGAATCCATTGACTGGGGGATGGGACCACACTCTTCAGTAAACACTGAAGAGAAGTAGTCGTTAAAGAGGTTAGCATTTTCTGCATCTAAGTGCTTTAATGTCCCCTCCTCATTTCTCGAAGGGCCAATCGTTTGACGGATTGGTTTACGGCTGTTCACATACCCAAAAAACTCCTTGGGATTCTCTTTACAGAGACTCGCCACTCGGAGTTCCTCAGAACGCTTAGCCGCCCTTATGCTGGACTTCACTCTACGGGCTAGCCTCCGGTATTCGTCAAAGTCACCCGAGATCTTCGATTGTCGGTACACAGTTCTCTTCGTTCTAAGCAGTTGGCCGATTTCTCGATTAAACCACTTTGGTTGAACAGAAGACCGACGGGGACATTTCAGAGGGATGAAACGTGATTGAAGACTAATGAATGTGATTCTGAAACTGTTTTACGAGTCTTCAACAACCTCGCACACTTCTAGCCTCGCGTCAATCAGTCCAGCACGAAGACCTGCAAAGTTTGCTTTTCTTAAAAAAAATTTCCTCGATTTACTAGTTGCAGGCCCTGCCTTCGGAACTTGGACTACAAATCTAATTAGTCGGTGGTCACTGCCACCGAGCTCTTCGCTAACAGAGAGGTCCCTAACGATGTCATCCTCAGAGGTGAAAACAAAGTCGAGGATATTTTTTCCTCTCGTTGGCTCTCTCACCCATTGAGTCAGGAACTCGTTGTTCGCGAACTCCAGGAGTAGTGCGTTCTCGCCACAGGGTTCTCTGGTTTCCCAGTCAACTTGTGTGTTGAAATCACTCATGATGATACACACTCTGTCTTCGACCCGTTCTCCTACTAGCTGGTACAGATCTCTGTCCTTTTCAACGAGTTGGGCAGGAGGTCTATAAAGCACCATGGTCCTGTATTTGGCAGGACCTATCTCTAGGTCAACACCTAGTAGTTCATGGTCGGATACGATGTTGCAATCCGTCGAGTTGAGAGTATCCTTGACATACAACATCACACCACCACCCTCTCTGTCTGGCCTATCTTTTGGGAAGAGCTGGTAACCGGGAATCGTCACTTCACCTTCACAATCTCGGCTTGAGGTTTTTATCCACGACTCCGTTATGGCCACCATCTCAGGTTCCTCTGTTACTACGAAGCCACGGAGCTCAAGAAACTTGTTCGTGATTGACCTCGCATTGAACAGAAGAACTTTGAGGGAGTCCCCTAGTGTAGGACTTCCTACGCTCTTCCGTTTCCCGTCTTCTCTGTTTTCGTGGTCACACCCTTTTTGACGACTTCCGAGAAGGTTGTTCCAGGAGTGATACGGGCAGGCTGGCGCACGTCTGCTTTCGCTCTGTTTCGAACGCTCCTTTGGGTACGTTCCACGACATCTTGAATTAGGTTGGCGAGAAAGGCCTTCCCTTTAAAGGAGAGATTTACCCTGTCCCTTTGGTAGAGGTCGTCTCTACCGATTAAGGTACGATAGGGGTCCTCCAAGAAGACTCCTTCTGCCGTGCAGAGATCCGCCAACCTTCTGTTAACTGCGATGTTTCTTTTGTGAGCAGTTCGGGATGGACCTCTTCTTGGAAGCATCCCAACCACCACACGTTTGCGGGTTTCAAGCCCTATGTCATCTACGGCTCCCATCACCGTTTGGATGGTTTTACCACTAAGGCCAACCTTACCCCCTCTGAGGTAGAGTTCGTTGCTTCTCACCTTCAGAGCAACAACTAAATTCTCAGAAACTTGAGCTTTCTCTGCCTCTACTCTGATGTTGTTGTTACCCCGTCCTGACAGGCCGCTTACCTTCACGCTTACCTTCTCTGAAGACGGGGTCTTTCCTTGTGGAAGAGGCCTTCCATTTTCCTCTTTACTCTCCACATTTTTATCTTTCTTTTTCTTCTCCTTTTTTTTTCTTCTATTTTTCGTTCTACTGTTGTTTAACTTTATTTTTTTTATTTTTTTCTTCGTTTCTCCTTTCTTCTTTTTCTCTTTTTCTCTCGCCTCAGCTAGCTTAGCCTCATGATGCCGGAATGTCCACTTAGGTACCAGGGGATTCCGAAACGTCAGTGGGCGGAGCCTCTTCTAGGCATCCAACCTAAGCTGCGTTAAGGGCTTCGAGCTTCTCCAACTTTCCCTCAAGGACCTTAGCTCTCTCCTCTAAAGGCTCTATAGAGGTCTTTTAATTTATCCACCTCTCGCGTCAATATGCAAGTAGTGCAGATACTCTCCGGGCTGCATTTTGAGTAGCAGCCCTCCGGAAAGTCAACGCACCACTTTTCTAACAGGCATGTTGCACAGTTGTATTTGAGACGAACGGGACCCTTTTTTGCCTTTCATTTTGAGCGCTTTCTTTGTCTCTAAAAACTCGTGACCAGCAATGATAAAAAAGAGGGGTTGGTGAGTTCTCCCCGCGTGAATCACTCCCGCCTATCAATCCGAAAGGTTTCGGATCTTTCAGAAGGCACGCTCCATGTGCTGCTGTTCGTCCGACCGAGTCGTCAAACCTCGGCGTGCCGTGGCTCCCAACCAAGCAGCACTGACAGTGCCCGAAGAGCCCTCGATTTGTCACCAGGTAAACAACAACGAAGCACGCCCCTTACTAAACTCCTACTAGTTCCCTTCACAACGGCCAGGATCTCGGAGTAGCTTCTCACAACGTAAAACCTATACAAATTAGTTGAAATATTATAATTTTTGACACCAAAGAAATTCAAATCAACGATCAATTTTGGAGTAGTCATTAAAATGACACCAGAATTTCCTGGTAGTGCAAAGGGATCAACATTGCCTGCAGAAATATAGGCTATGGTTATAACCGGACGGAATTCTGACTAAGGAGAGCATGAAAGAGTAAGCAAGTATTTAGATTGAATAATCAGCAACAATTGAATTTTTGAAAGAAATGTGTAAAAGCCTCTGAAAAAACAAACACATTTCAAGAAGTTACCTAAATAATAATAATATAAGTTTTTTTTTAGGCTCTTTAAAACCCATTGAACTTCAAGGAAGGCCCCCCCTCTAAGACTTGGAGAAGATTGAGAGAAGACAAGATTCTTTAATGCAAGCTTTAAGGCAGCTTGAAGGGGGAATGATCATTGTCGTAGAATGACTCCCGACGATACCATATATTACACTATTCGTTGAGGGAACTTCCTTAATTATCTTTAGAGTGCGTTTTACTGTCTGGCGGCCGATATTATGTATCTTCAAAATGCTTAAGAAGTGGAACTGAGCTCAAGGATAAAAATATTGCTATCATTAATAAAATAGAGTTTTATTAATAATAACTATCAGCAAACACAAAAATGGAAAATATTGACAAACATAATGGAAAGGGTCGTGGAGACTCGGGCTAATCCAAGGATTTAAGGGATCAAAAAAAGGTAAAACAAATATGGAGTTAAAGAGATGGGATGGTTCGATAAACCATTTAAAGCACAGGATAGAATTGACAAATAAGGGATCAATACTCAAAAGGTGACGCTTGGCTTACGTAACTTCATTAGGGTGCAGTGGAAGGTACTTGAAGGAATATTCGGTCCGCTGGCGAGTTCCAGCCGAAGGGGGGGGATAAAAGGATCTTGACGTGGCGTCTTGGAAAGGAGAACCGTTACTCGACGAACGGCTTGACGAACAATGGCTGTTCTAGGTTGTTCTCTTCTGAACAAAGGGGGGGGGATGACAACCGTCTCTTGTCTACGGGCTCAAGAACAATGGCTGTTCTAATGTCGTTCTCCTTTGAACAACAGGGGGGGTGAGAACCGTTTCTTGGCGAAGGGCTCAAAACGAACAATGGCTGTTCTAATGTTGTTCTCCTTGAACAACAGGGGGGGATGAGAACCGTTTCTTGGCGAAGGGCTCAAAACGAACAATGGCTGTTCTAATGTTGTTCTCCTTGAACAACAGGGGGGGATGAGAACCGTTTCTTGGCGAAGGGCTCAAAACGAACAATGGCTGTTCTAATGTTGTTCTCCTTGAACAACAGGGGGGATGAGAACCGTTTCTTGGCGAAGGGCTCAAAACGAACAATGGCTGTTCTAATGCTGTTCTCCTTGAACAACAGGGGGGGGATGAGAACCGTTTCTTGGCGAAGGGCTCAAAACGAACAATGGCCTTTCTAATGCTGTTCTCCTTGAACAACAGGGGGGGGGGATGCCTTTGGGACTTGGCGTCACTAAAGGCTCGAACCTTTGGCCCTCAAGGAATATTGTCCTCCTTCTGGACAAGTGATGGTGAATCTCGAGGTCGAGGTCCCTTAGCGCACAAAGGGAGAGAGGGTCGTGGTGATGTTTCGCGACGAAAATCTGGATCTCCAATCTGATCTTAGTGGTAAAGTTTCCATATAAATAGCCAGGACATCTCCTTGGCGTTGGGGGGAATGGGGTGGAAGCTTCGAGGGAACGCACAGCCGAGCCGGGGAACAATGCCTTATCTGTCCATAAGCCTAACTCGATCTGGCGAGGTCGGCGTATGGGGGCGAACGGAGGGGGACGATAACCTCCTTGTTTAAACATTGGCGTCCGGTAGCTGTTAATAAGACTCCAAGCCTTGAATCGAAGATGCACGTGGGTAGCCTCATGGTTTTAAATAAAATGTGATAGAAGTTGAAATGAATGCAGCTCTGAACTCGTTCTATCACAATCATATCGCGGCAGGTAGATCATTCGACAGTCTCGGAGCAAACATAAAGAAAGCACGAAGATCCAGGCAACACAAACAAGTGTAAGCACCGACCATTGCGGAATACCAAAATACGCCTCCGCTATCGGAGCTTTAATCAATTCCAAAAGGGATATTTTGAGTACGAGATGAAAATACGAGCGAAAGTATTTGAGGGCAGTTCTAGTGATCCAAATGATCCACAGAGGTGGCGAAGAAGAACAGGGTAGTCAGCAGATTCAAGTACTACCAAAAGGTTCAGTAGTAACAAAATGGAAACCTATGAATCCTTGCCCACTCCTCAAAAGCGTTTCTTTAACTGTAGTGTGTCCTGCCGTAAGAACAGAGTGAAAGTTCCCTTTAACGCTGAAAGAGGGCGGGTGATCTAGAATTCGCTCTGACATCAGCCTTGCAAGGATTTGACAGGGAGGGGAACTGAAAGATCGGATGCTTGCAGGCTCACTTGGGATCAGAGTTCGGTTCCTTTTGGGAGAAGGCGAAGAGCCGCGGTCAGTTGGTATAAATTCAGACGAGAAGGAGGTATTAAAAATATCAGTGAGGTAAGGAAGAGGAACAAATAAATAGGAACTGGCAATAAAGAATGAGTGAACTAGTTTATGCGAGACAGGTCTTTTTCTTAGAGATAAAAAGGAAAATTAATTTCCTAATGGACACTGAGGCGAGAGAAAAAGTTTTGGGTGGGGGATGAAAGTGGTAGGAAGTAAGGGAAGAGAAATCAGCAGGAGAAGTAGAGGATAGAAACAGGGGTTCAGGAGGCCAGAATGTTGGGCAAAACGCTTGAAAAAAATGTTCGGCTTTACTTTTTTTGTAACGATACAGTGGTAAGAAGCCTCACATTCACTAATGGTTGGCATTGTAGGTGTGTCTAGCAAAAGGCTATGGAGGCCGATTCTCTCCCTGCACAAGGAAAACGATAGGCCCAAACGTGTCTCTTGCTGCATGCTTGTCTTTGTTTCTTAGCATTAAAAATACTGGTAATGAACCACAAGTGACCATGTTGGTGAGTAAAGAGGAAGATAAGGTTGGTATGAACGTTAAGGCAGGGGGATAGATGAATCTCTGTAAAAATTACAACACCAAAATGATACAAGAATCTCAGTAACGTGTCGAGAGCTCCTTGGCAGTGATGAATGCATATATGTATTCTTGGTGGAATTCTTTCCACGAGTGTGCACAAACTAAGAGGTGAAATTCTGGTTCACTCCTCGGTGAAGGCTGGCTGTGAGCGTGTTAAGGTTTCTTTCACGCCCTACCTTAAGTTTTTCAGTCGATTATATCTGCAGACTTAGGCGGTCAGTCCATGACTGTGATATTATTGTGAAGGAACCACTGGATGGAGGACGCAGACTTGATATATGGGGCATTGTCCTGAAGGAAAATCACTCTACTCGAATTTATAGAGAAGTCTCGGGCTGTGGTCAACTTATAATCTCTCAGGATATCTTGTTACTTTTCGCAATTCATGGTTCTCTCCCAAACGGTGAGACAACCCAGCTCTCAACTTGACATGCAACCCCTTTGCATCCTAGAGCGGCCACTATTCTTTCCTGTTGGCACAATGCACTCTCAATTCCACTAACCTCTTGGCTTACTTCGGACTCAAACGTTGCCTGAGCTAGTGAACAAATGGAACCTGGACTCGTTCCCATTGACGCATAGTGCAGTTAAGTTAAACACGTGCCTAACCCAGTCGACGGTGCTTATTCTGAAGTTTAACAAGCCACTTCTGGCTGCCTTTATATGAGTTCAGGCCTTATACAATCATTCTGTGACGAACGGTTTTGGCGGGTGCATTAACCTTACGCCATCTGACCAATTATGATGCAGCTGGACTGCGGTTTTCTTACAAACCCGTAGAGTCATGCAACGCAGTGACCTGTCGAAGAGTTGCCTACAGACCCTGGATCATCCGAAATGAGGCCTGTCTTTTATATTTTCCGCTTCACTGAACATTCCTAACACTTTTGAAACTCCCCTGAATGCTGTGAGGTTTTTAAACTTCTTTTCTGCATACTATAGTTATCATTATCAAATATCATTTGGACTGTAATTTACCGTATACTAATACCATGATTACTTCCGTTTAAATACCCTCGCCATTTTAGATATTTCACAAAATGTTATAAGGAAACTTGTATTTTTAATTTGTTCCTCAGATGTATTGGATACATGTATACAAATATAACCAACATATTCATAGATATTCATATTCCAACATATTCATATTCCAAAATATAAGAAAATTTCCAGGTGTGCGAAAAATGTAGACGCCGTTGTAGTTTAGAGCAATGGACATGTTTTCAGTGTGATTGTATCATTAATTAGAAAAAATCATTATTTCCATGAAAAATGCCTTGCATAAATGGTTAGTCGAAATCGACAGTTGGTTATCTATGGATGATGGCTTTTTATACCCCAATGCCAAAAATAGGAAAGGAAGCATAAAATGATGTGAATTGAATTTATTTACTTAAGAAAGAAAGCATCAAGAAATTAATCTTGTCAAGAAGGTCCCTGAGGAGGTGCTGAAAAAAATACTGAACTTATGGGAAGCGGAAATATGCAAAAAATAGATAGCCTTTGCAATCAAAAAGGTTAAAAAAGAAAGAAATCTAGCGAGAACTTGGAATATCACATGGAAGTGTTATTAACATCATCCACGACAATTTGGCCATGGCCAAGGTCTCTGTCCGTTGAGTCCCTAACAACCTAACGCCCCACGATCGACTTCAACGTCGTCAAATTTCAGAGGAGCTGCTACTCCTGTACAACCAAGACCCGGCGGAATTTGAGTCACGCATAGTGACAGGGGATGAAACGTGGGTCCATCACTGGGATCCCGATACCAAGCTCAAAAGCATGGCCTGGAAGCCCAGGGGCTCTCCGACCCCCATCATGTTCCGGACCCAACCCTCAGCCGGGAAGATCATGGCCACCATTTCCTGGGATTCTGAGGGAATGTTGATGGTGGACTATGCGCCTCGTGGAAGGACCATCACAGGCCAATATTACGCCGAGGAACTGGCTGGGTTGAAGAAGTGCACCTGTTAGAAGCAGCGCGGCAAGTTGACACAAGGCCAGAGTTGCACAAGCTGCCCTGCGCGAGTGCGGATTCAAGGAGCTCAACCATCCCCCTACAGTCCAGATCTGGCCCCTAGCGACTACTTTTATTCCGCCAGCTCAAGGCTGCACTGCGTGGACGCCGGTTTGGGGACGTTGAAGATGTCCAGCTCGCCGTCCAGGAGTGGATTGAAGACCAGTCGGGAGATTTCTGGTTGTCGGGAATTCGAAGCCACAGTGACAAGTGGCGCAAGTGCGTTGAAGTCGAGGGTAGTTATATTGAAAAATAATAAAACTCTTTTCCTCATATTTTGTTTCCTTTACCTGAATTTCCAAACTTATTGACCACCCCTCGTATCTTGGCAAAAGTATGAAATGTCATTCATTCATACATATTTTATTTTTTCAATCAAACTTTTCATCTCTTTATAGTGTTAAAAAATTACGATTCTTTGATTTTGGATAAACTAATCCTAAAATATGTGAATCCACTGTCAATATAAAATGGTCTTTTCCAGAGCATAGTTTGATATGCAAAAGCGGTCCATAAATTTCTCAGAATCAGCAGAAGAGGATTGATGAAATCTTTCTTCCGCGTAATTTGTGTTAATTTTTATCATCGACTTTCAAGCTTTTTAGGCCTACTGCCAATTTTTAGTAATTTTACGTGAGATAAAGTAGGCAAACCGCCCACCAAAATTAACAATCCATCAAACATATTATATTAGAGCGAGTGGATCTAATATAGCGTGTTATAGCGTGCAACTCCGCCGTCAACAAATTTTCTGCATAATTAAGCTTAAAACTAAGATGGAAAGTCATCTTTTTTAAAGTAAATTTATAAAATCGCAAAATCGACAGACGAATCCTTGATGGTATAACGACCAAACTGAAAAATGAGCTAAAAAGAATGAAATTTTGACTAAAATAAAAATTCTTTGGGTCAACATTTTGAGTGTAGTATAATGTGCTTTAATTCAATGAAACAGCAGATACAAAAAATATATCCTCCATTACCGTATATTTTAAGAACGAGATTTTTTGAAGGTGTTTGAATAAGATTTTTTTTTTAGTTCGGTTGTCACCTAAGTAGATTTAATTTTGTTATCGAAGTTATTTCTATTAATTCCTTTATAAGAAGACAAGCTGCTGTTCTCTTCCTTAACAGGAAGAGCTTAGTTACACAGGCACCCCTGCGGGGTGTGGCGACGACCTTATTTGCTAATCTTAACCGCCTTTTTTAATCCGCCTTATAGACTCTCCATTTCTAACACCCTGAACACCCTTTTCTTCTTCTTCTTCTTTTTCTTCATCTTAATCTTCATCTTTATCTTTATCTTCATCTTCATCTTCATCTTCATCTTAATCTTCATCATCTTCTTCTTCTTCTTCTTCTTCTTCTTCTTCTTCTTCTTCTTCTTCTTCTTCTTCTTCTTCTTCTTCTAAAGGAATTATTAGAAATAACTGATAAAAAAAATAAATCTACTTAGGTGACAACCGAACTAAAAGGAAAAATCTGATTCAAACACCTTTAAAAAATCTCCTTCTAAAAATATAGGGTTATGGATAAAGAAGAAGAAGAACTACAGAACTACAGAATCTAGGACCAGCAAAGACCCTAAGGTCCGCTCGAGGCTAGTCCGCTACACTACATCCATAACTACGATACACACTTATCTAGGAGTGTATCTCTAATATGCTATATATTTATTTATTTTTTAATATATAAACTACTGTACACACTTATCTACATGTGTACATTGTCATGCATATTAACTACTTCAAACTAGGGGTGGGAAGGTGATAGAAAGTTTTTCTTCTCAACTTCCGCAGCCCTCGACTGCTAGTGGTGAAAATCTAGTTTTAGGATAGTAAGACTATTTATAGGATTTATAAGAAGAAAAAGAAGAAGAAGAAGAAGATGATAAAGAAGATGATGATGAAGATGAATAAGAATAAGATGGTGATGATAAAGATGAAGATGATGAAGATGAAGATGAAGATGAAGAAGAAAAGGGTGTTCAGGGTGTTAAAATAAAGAGTCTATAAAGGTGATTAAAAAAAGCGGTTTAGAATAACAAATAGGCCGTAGGCCACACACCGAAGGAGTGTCTGTGGAACCAAGTTCTTTCTGTAAGAAAGAATACGAAGTATGGCTTGTTCTCCGTATATTATATATATATATATATATATATATATATATATATATATATATATATATATATATATATATCTATGATTAAATTTTTATGAATTTTCTGAGCTTCGCCAATTATAATAATTTTAAAAAGGAACTCTAAACTAAATTTTCCCCCTTTCAAAATATCACGTTGATAAAATATAGTTATAGATAGAAGATATATAAAAATAAATTTTCTGAACTTCACCATTTGTAATTCTTGTGGGTTTTAAAAATTTCACAAAATTTTGATACTTATATTTCTCTCTGAACTTCACCATTTTGTTTTTTGATATTATAAACTAATTATTAGAAATAACTTTGGTGAAAAAAACATTAATCCTAACCAAACTAAGATGAAATTATTATTCAAATACTCCCAAAAATCCCCTCCTTAAATTATAGAGTTAGTGATTATGATGATGAGGATGAAGTGATGATATATATATATATATATATATATATATATATATATATATATATATATATTATATAATGGAATATTAATATTATGCATTTACTTTTAATTTAGTGAGATCCTTGTATTTTATGCTTGGCCACTAAATTCGGAAAATGTTTCACATCATTAAATTAACACGATTTAACTTGCTACGATGTAGGAAAAGCGATCAGTAATTTAAAAATCTTTTTACACAAATTGGGTTATGCATTTGACAGCACTTTATTTTGCCAAAGCTGCCTCTAACCACCGTTATTGAAATTGTCCTGGCTTTCCTATCATGTCTAGGTTCTAATTGCTGTCGCTAACATGTTAGAACAACTCCTATAATATTTGCATAAACGGATTTACCATGCAATCATATACTTCGATGGGAAAAAGATCACCGAATCGAGTGCCAAAATATGTTGGAAGTTTATTGATATGATCAAAAATCCTTTGTGTATTAATTATTTTATTGTCATTCCTAATAGATAATAATTCTGGAAACTTGTGATATTCTCTATTTGAAAGACTGTGAATGAATTCACCTAGCTTTTCCTGGTACAACCACTCTATACCATACACTACTACTCCTATTTTGTGTGTGTGGGTGGGGGTGACTTAATCATCTACTACAAAGCGAACCGTTGAAGGACTGTTCGCAGGGATTAATGACCGAGTAGGAAGTCACACTTGAGGGGTTGGGTTTCAAATCCTTAATAGTCAAACAAAGTGCATAAATGGTTGGCGAGATTTCCTTGACTAAGCCGAGAGTATCGTTCAAGATTAGTTAAAGATGAAACAACAAAATATAATTTTATTTACAAAGATGGAAATAAGAATAAAAACACTGGCCTGCGTTTCAAAACCTTTTTTCAAAGGTCAAGGATTTTCCAAATGATTTAGAGATCCTTTTTGCGTGCTGAATTCAAAAATATCATTCATTTTCTTTTGCCAGGTCTGGTTTCTAAGATACATTTGATTATTATTACAGCATATTTTTCCCAAATGGCGCTATCATCCAAGCGTATATGGGCTTTGTTTTTGCGACAGCTGGTCATGGGTTACCTTAAATAACTAGTTATCCTTTCTCTTTTCAGGTCTATTTGTGCAGTACAATGGATCGGAAGTGTAAGAACCATCCTAATAACTTTTGTTTCATCTGCGGATAAGTGGCTCTTCCAAACCATCAAGCAAAAATTACGGATTTTGTGAAGAAGGCTTATTACGCTTATTTTGGAGTCAAACTAGTGGTCCAGGATAAGGCATTTGCTCCCCATATCTGCTGCCAAATATACGTGGAGAACTTACAGGATTGGAAGAATAGGAAAAGAAAGAGTATGCAATTTTGTGTCCCAATATTGTGGAGGGAATGGAAAGATCACGTTACCGACTGCTACTTCTACATGACAAATTTAAAAGGCATCAATCCCAAGAACAAGCACCATGTTCAATACTCTGATGCTCCTTCTACCATAAAGCTAATCCTCATGGACCAGATGTCCCTATTCTTGAGCCGGATCTCATCAAGGAATCTAGTTCTGATGCCTAATCTACTATCATGAGTGATACAGATAACTGTGGTGCATACGAGCCAGAAGAGGACGACCAATGGGTGGCATTGAACCAAGCAGAACTCAACGACTTGACACGAGACCTGAATCTATCAAAGGAATCTGCCCAGCTACTGGGTCCTCGTCTTCTGGAGTATCATCTACTTACCCCAGGAACAACGTTCTATTGGTATCGGAAGCGCCAGAGCGAATTCAGAAAAATTTTATGGTAGATGAAGCGCCTTCACGGATCTATTGTAACAATATTGCAGAACTGATGTAATTAATGGGTATGAAGTATGTTACCATGGAATGGAGGCTTTTTATTGGCTCGTCTAACAGGAGTCTCAAGGCAGTTCTCCTGAATAACAGAAATAAGGTTTCATCAATCCCTGTTGGGCACTCGCCTGAAATCAAAGAAAGTCACAACAGCATGGAACGTCTGTTATCTGCTCTCAATTACCAGGAACATAATTGGTTGATTTATGAAGATCTTAAAGTGGTTGGACTCATCCTAGGACTTCTAGGTGGGTACACCAAGTATCTATGTTTTTTGTGCTTGTGGCATAGTTCGGCTGACGAACAGTATTATGTCAGACAAGAATGTTCATCAAGACAAGGATTAGAACCAGGGTCACACAATGTTCTGTCCCACCCTCTGATTGAACCGAGCAAGGTGCAACTTGCACACCTACACAGCAAACTTGGCCTAATGTAGAAATTTGTAAAAGCAATGGACAGAGAAGGTATATTTTATGGTCCTCAGATAAGAGAACTCATAAAATACTCTAGTTTTGATTATTCATTAAATCATACTGCACTTTCTGCCTGGCTGTCCATTCGGTTAGTCATTGCAAACATCCTTGGTAACCACAGAAGTCCTCGGTACCAGAAAATGGTTGATGAATTAATGGAGAATTTCCGCCAACTTGGTGTGCGTATGTCAGTGAAAATGCACTTTCTTCGGTTCCATCTGAAATATTTTCCAGAAAATTGCGGAGCCTTCACTGAAGAACACGGTGAGCGCTTTCCCTAAGACATCCGTGTCATGGAGGAAGGCTATCAAGGCCAATGGGATGTGAACTTTCTGGCTGACTACTATCGATGCCTTAAGAAGGATGTAGGGTCTGCTCAGCACAATCAGAGGTCACTGAAGAGACCATTCATCCATGAGTAGCTTATTTTGTGCATTATACTATTCATGTTATCTAGTAAAAATGTTCTGTATACTTTCTGTGAGTAAATCGGTTCAATATTTGCTATTATGTGTTTCATTCACAACAAATATTTGGAAATATCGGAGTTTTTGGTACGTGCTCATATTTCAAAAACCTGACCTGATTGGGTAAAATGAGCATGATTTTCTGATTTAGTGCAAAAAACTGAGGTAAAATCAGGTATTATATATTTGACCTTGAAAACAACGAAGACCAGTGTAATAGACAGAAGGGAATTATTTAAATTGAGATAGACGCTTGATAATTATTATGAGGCGGGATCCTAAAATGGAATTAATTGATTAATGTTACTAGGCTCAGGTCAAAAGGGGGAACTTGATAATACTAACAATTGAGGGGGTTTCAGTCTTACAGGTCGATGACTTCGAGGAAGGTCCTTCTTGCGATGAGGCGAGTGGGGAACGATCCGATGCGGCAAGTGGGGTACGATCCAAATGAAGCAAGTGGAGCACGATCCAAACCAACCTTTCGATGAGGATAGCCAAACTTCAAAGATGACGTTGTACGGAGAATGTGGGATTACTCGAAATTCCACTGGAAGAGGAAAATTCTTTTTCCTCAAAGGTAATTAATGGAGATTTTCTTAGGTTCGATTAAACACAGGGAGACTGTTGCGCAAATTCAAAGGCTTCATGTTCACAGTAGCTACCAATTGACTTAGTTAGAATCACTGCTAAAGAAGGCTGCTGTCTGACAAACGCTCCTGGGACGAGAAGATCAGGACGGCCTTGAGGTGCGGGATGGACACTTCGAACTACAGAATAACCTGGCTATTTGTATGCTCGATTCTGGAAGGGAAAGGGGAGTTTGGAGAAAGGAATCAGAAGTTCAAGAGATCTTACTCCGAAGGCAGAGTCGATTCATCATTTACCAGCAAGGGGCAAGACAGAGTGTCTCTTTCACACCTTATCACCGGGAGAGGGGAAGTGGGGGCTTGGGACGAGTTCGCTAGATTGGGAAATATTTTCCCAACGTGTTCAGGAGTGTAAATTCGAGAATGTTCGAACAGGAAGTGACGTCGTCCAGGCGTGATACCAGTGCACGTGGTCTCCGATAAATTATGTGTGTGTGTGAGGGGGGAGAGGGAAGAGGTTTTTCTTTTACATTGCTTTTCTAGGAATAATAAGATAACTTTTTTGAAGTTCATGGGTGTCATATTGGTTCCTTGAAGCTGTAAATTACAATCATTGAATTTCTTATATATTCCTGCCAAATAACGCATTATTTTTAACATTTTGAATCCTTGACTAAGCACAACTTCATTTTATTTTTTCTAGAAACTGCACTCACCTCTTATATAGTTCAATATGCACCCTTTTGAGCCATTGTATATCTTTGTAATAATACATAACAAATTGATATTTTATTTAATGATGAATCAAGACTTATATTCAATTGTTTCCCAGCAAGATGCTACCTGTGAATCACACAATCAATACAATATAAAACGTTGAATCCTCTCCTTTTAAATATTCAGCAAACCAAGGTATTGGCCTACCATTACTGGTGCCCTATCTTTATCGCATTCTAAAATATTTGTCAAGAAAATGTCATTTTTTTCGAAGTACCATTTAACAACAGTAAGTATTGGTACTCCTTTTGTATCAGTAATATGATTTTGCACAAATAGCATTTATTCTTGCAGTATGCCGTTTTCATTAAAGTGTCATACATAGGCCATCGATAAATGAAAATAGAAGTGTATTGGAGGAGAGTTTACCAGCTGACTTTCATCGTTAAACGCCATTACATCAATGCTCGATTTACTGCAATATCACAAGAGCCAGAGTTTTTATACGATCAAGGGAATCTCAATGCATAATTGTAGAAAGATATTCTTTAATAGATCGTATTCTTGATGTTTCTCCAATATCATAGCTCTTACCACTTTTCGAAATAAAGTTTGAGATAAAATAAGATGAACTTATTCCATATTCGTTTTTTCACACTGTTACTTAAATAATGCAGTTATCGTATGACAATTTTGAATTCTTTCGAAGAGATCTTGAAAATATTTAAAATGCTTATCTTTCTCTCGTATATGCTGTGAAATGAGATGATTCAGTATTCTTGTTGGTTTCATTGCTTCATTGGGTTGTTTTCTTTGGCTCATCAAGCAGAATGGATCATTCTTGTTAGTAAGAGATTCATTAAATCCGAACGATAAATACACAGATAAATATCTACGAGTATATTCCTTTTTGAGGAGATAATTCTAATAATGAGGGTGGATAATTACAAGAATTCCACAACATAAAAATTTATACGAATTGAGAACGTTGTTCACTGTTGACTGACAGGGACATTGCCGTATATTGCTATTTCTCGTGTCTCTCCTAATCTCCTTCTTTAGACTATCGCTTTATTCGTTAATCGTTTTAACCCTTTTGGCTCTGCTCTTAACTGTTTCTGCCTCTTGATTTGACCTTGCTACCTGTTATAGCTAAATCTTAATGTGAATTTACGCGTCCCTCTCCTACTTCCTCATTGGTGATATATTGTCTTAGAGGCGGCTCTTTATCTTTTATTAGCTTAGATATACCCTTATTATATTATTTTCTCTTGTAGTTATCCTTGAGAATGAAATGAATAGAGTTTGAAAGTACTTGGAAGCACCTTTTTTCATTTTTCCTGCTGGATAATGCATTCATTGTGAACCTCACGAGCTACTTTGTTAGTTATTCATTTCATATATATATATATATATATATATATATATATATATATATATATATATATATATATATATATAAGTGGCAAACGAATTGATGGACGTAAACTTCAGGCGAAGTATATACAGGATGACCAGGACAAAGCCGTAGATGCATCGTAACATTTATTTCAAACGTTTTAGGATTATAACTAATCCCATCATCAGTGCTAAAGAAAGAATACAAAATACAGACTTAGATATATACATAAAAAGTTAACACATGCAATAAGTTGTGAAACATCAATATTAAATTTGAGACGAATTGATTACATTGGAAATACGGAGGACAAAACCAACGGTGGAACTTTTAAAAAAATAGGAAGGAAAATAATTGACAGTGGATTTTATGTTTGCACCCCTTCCCCCAATAAAAAACGATGTGAAATTGAACAAATTAGCATGTTTTTTTAATGAGTTAATATATTTAATGGGACAGAGATAATCAGTTATTATTTAGACTAGGTTGAAGTTTTGTAATATAAATTGAGTCTAGCAGATAAAGGTCCGAGATGTTTCTTACCGCATTAAGTATCGTGAAGTTCTCGAGTGTAGCCCTAGAGCCACATTGTGACATATGGTTTTGAATTGGGGATGGATCAGGTAAATCAAAGTCAGAACCAGTATTCGAAACATGTATGATTGGAAACTTTTCTAACATGAGAAGTAATTAGTGTAGTGCTAAGCGAAGAAAAGGTGGGTTTTCTATATACTGAAGAGGAAATTTTGTTATTAGAGCGGGTAACCTTAATGTCTAGAAATGAAAGAGAATTGTTACTTTCATACTCAAGTGTAAATGTGATGATCTGATGATGGAAATTTTTGTAGTTTTCAAACTGGGGAGCATGACTCTTATTTTTAAAAAGAACGAAACAATCGTCGATGTATCTCTTATAAAGTATAGGTTTAAACTGTTGTAGACAATTGGACATTCAGTCAAGGAATTCATTTGCAAACGATGGACACAGAGATGAACCCATTTCCATTGCATCACTGTCTATAATGGCTGTTATTAATGATAAATATCGTGTTTTAAACAGAAAGTGTGAGGAGTCTAAAAAAAGCAGATTTATTCAAACCAACAACTCTGCAATTAGTGTTGAAAAGTGAATCGCATATTATATTGCAAGTTTCAGGAAATGGGATATTGGTAAAGAGGTAATCAACATCGAAACTAGTCATGTGTTTCACTATGCAAATCTAGAAGAAGTAATTAAATCTACGAATTTAAAAGTATCTCGCATAGTAAACTAACTTTTAGTAAGAGGATCAATGATAGGCACCCCAAATTTATAAGGATTATAAGTATATGTACCAATTGTTGAAAGAATGGGACGAATAGGAATTCCGATCTTGTGGGTTTTGGGGAGGCCATAGAATATACCCACAGTTTAACTTGAACTGAAAAGATTATAATAATATTCTTCAAACAATCATTTAGGTTTAAGTTTACAAAGAAATATATTAATTTTATCCTTTATCTAACGACACTTTGAAATGGATGATAATAAACTTTAAGAAATTTAGGGAATCATTCAGTATAGAATTTAGTGTATCAATATAACTAGTCTTATTTAGCCATACTAAACCTCAGCCTTTATCTGGTTTACATACACCTAAATCCGGACGCTTAAAGCTCTTTTAAAATATTTATATCAGAAAAACTAAAAACTGGGTCAAATTTCTTAAAAGTGTTAAACTTGTGTAAGTATAAGTTTACTATAGACTTTATGTTATTGACAACATATGAAAATCAAACTGCCAAAGTGGTAACTCATTATACGTGAAACTATGACTTGAAATTTATGAAAATAATTAATGCGGTTAATCTTCAAGCAAGGCAATTTATAATACAATCCTAAAGCCAAATTTTTATTTTGATCTTGTGTTAAAATCAAGTCGCTAAAATTGAGAACTACCTTATCTGGATTAATTGACATATAAGAAAAACCTAAATTCTCAAGTTTTTTAGAATGTATCGTTTGAGTTAAGAGCCTGCATGAATCTGTTTTACATTTTAAAATAAATATTAGATGGTTGTAATCTAAACCGGATGTCAACAAATCGAATTTGAATAATAATTACCAACCAACTATTTCTTAAGATTGATTTCATAAATAAAGAATTTTGAGTCCCAGTAAAGAAAATCTTTGAGAAGTTATAAATTGTTTGCGATATGGTTTAAAGCGCATAAAATTAGGACATAATTGTAAGATTGACATATGATAGAATATTGAAGATCACATTCGGACATTGCTTGCTTCTTAATGATTTGTTGAAAGTGTTCCGACAAATCATTTGTCGGAACACTTTCAACGTGGCTTAATAAAGCGCCGTTGTATAGATGTAGAAATTGGAACATCCTCTAGAAACCCCAATTTTAATATTTGAAATCCAAGCCAGAACCAGTATTCCAAACATGTATAATTAGGGACGTTCTAAACTTTGCATTCAAAAGGTATTCATACCTTATTCAATTTTATAACTAATATTGAATAGTATAACATTATCGATTATCTGATAATGGTGATAAAGTTAAACTTAAGCGACAATTCTTCTCTTCCTTGAATCGTCATAAACCTAATAAATGCGCATTTTAGTGGCATGAGAGATTAATATGCGTATTATTCCCTGTTGATAAGTTCAAATTCTAGCGAGCTTACAATGAGATGTGTGCGAAGACGGCAGCCTTTCTAAAGCCAGAATCATTCTGGATTCATCTGGGGAGCATTCCCCTCCTTCATCCTTCTGAAACAAGGGAAACATCGCGATAAACACGCCGCCTTCTGATAAACAAGAGCAATACAATGCCTCTGGACAGGATTTACACCGATGCAACAATGCAGTTTCTGAAAACCAAAAATGATTACACAAATCTTTGAATATCATGGGATAAATATATAATTGTAAATTTACAGACATGACACAATAATATTAATGAGTGGGAGCATTGATGCCATGAAATGAATAAATACACAAGTAAAAGTTCAAACAAAATAATTCACAATATAATGGTTGAAAATTGTGGAGTATTCCCCTTCATATTCCTGAAACAAGGGAAATATCGTGATAAACACCACGCCCTCTGATAAACAAGAGCAATGTATTACCTCTGTACATGATTTACACATATGCAACAACACAGTTTATGAAGACCAAAAATGAATACATATTACTTTGAATATCATCGGATAAATGTATAATTGTAAAGTTACAGACATGAAACAAAAATAGTAATGAGAGGGATCATTAGTAGCATGAAATTAACAAATATACATGATAACTTTGAACCAAAATAATTAGAGATATACTGGTTGAAAATTGTGAGTAATTTTTACTGGAAATACATAATGATCATAAGAGATTCATATAACAAATAGAAATGAACAGATGCACAGAAAAATTAGATTGAATTAATTATAAAATCAATGAAAATAACATGCTATCATGAATTAAAAAGGGAGAACATTACTTACGTGATCAACAAATGAAATAAAATAATATCCTTGATCAAAAATATTAGCAATTCCCACCCAAACAACTCAGCTTATCCTTTTTAAGTAATCGAATATTGAGGAATAAAGTTAAACGGGTTGGAATGAAAGACTGAGACGAACGATTGTGAGGCTGATCATTATATAGACATTAGCGTGTGATTGTTAGGATGCATTGGGTTGGGTAAGCCCTGCGATACCATTACAAGGTTGTTGTGTGTTATGTAGAAATTATTCTAATGGATACTATGTTAGAATCGGCTATGTGAAGAGAGGGATTTTATTCCATCTAAGCCTTTTTAAAATTAGGCAAATGAGCAGCCAATTTTCCTTGGTTGCCTTAAAGTGTGAATACATGTTTATGACATTTTAATATCTTAAATGGCCCTTTATAAGTTGTAGATATTTTAGGGTTTATCTGATTATCAATGTGTAACACGATTTTTTCTGTGCGTAGCAACTGTTATTTTATATTTGTTTGTGTCTAAATTACATGAAAAAAACACTTTTATTTATTAGAAACTTTGCTTTTGTGTCCAGTATAATAATATTTATATGAAATTTACCTATTCTCACTGGAGATAAGTGGCGAATTTTAACTTTCATTTGCATAAAGTAGAAACAAAACGACATGATACAAAAATAGTATTTATTTATTCTAGAATTACATAAGTAAGACAATTAATATATTATAAATGATCAGTTTTCCTTGATTTACTCTTATACTATAAATTACTTACACGAATCAGCCCCCAAATATAGTCTTCCATCAGATTTCATTATACAATCCTTGATAGCGGTGGTCAAAGTCCTCGGAGTACGCTCCCATGTTTTCCGTAAATTTTATCAAGATGAGCATAAAGAATGTGGACTTTCAGAGACTTTCTGTAACACATCCCTCGCATAGCTTATCACCAAGTTCTCAACAAACTTTACATAGTTTTCGGCTTTGTGATTACCTAGGAAGCATAGAGCCACTGCGATAAAGCTGATACACGCAGCTTTGTCTACCCTAGTGAGCTGCTTGGGAAACTCCTTGCATTCCATGATCTGTTTTTATTTGTGGACCGACGAAGACCACTCCTTTCACGTTTGCCGCAGATACAATTGAAAAGATATTTTGGAAATACTTGAAAGCTGCAGACTCCTTATCTAGAACTTTGAGGAATTGTTTCATATGGCCCAAGTTTAAGTACAGAGGGGAAAACAGTACTTTCAGGGGTCCAACAAAGGCTCCCATTTGACATTGCTTTTCCCCATACTAAAGTCAGTCCGTTGTGTCCAATCCCGATGATAGTAGTGTGCCAAGGTGTCTTTGCTTTCCCAAAGGCAGAGCTAACAAGGAAACTTGGTAAAGCCGCCTTGGAGACCCATTAAGAAGGACACCATTTTGAAGTCTCAGATAACCTCCTAACCGTAATCTTCATATTTCAATGCATCTAGCAAGATCTAGATACTGCTGTATTTCTCTTTAAGTTGGACCGAGTGAGCGAGGAGAAGAGATGAATACATCTTCTCATTATGAAGCAGCACTGCTTTGAGGCTCCTGGACGAGCTGTCGATGAAGAGGCGCCACTCGTTGGAGTTACCGGGAATTCCGATTACCTTAATCAGACCGGTCACATTATGACAAAAGCAAAGCTTATCCTGACGCGTAAAAAAGCTTGAAAAACACTGGTGACCATTTATCTACCTGATATTTGCACAGTGTCATCTAACAAATCACACTGCTTGAGTCTCGAAGTTAAAAGCTCGGCATTGGACTTTGTGAAACCAAGATCTCTGACAAAGTCGTTGAGAGATATTCGGTTGGGGTAGTATGGGTTTTTCTCCTCAGTTGCACGTCTGTAATCTGTATCAATGACTCCATCCTCTTCTTGTTTGCTTTTTCTTTCTATAGACTACTGCTATCTTTTTGGAGGAGTGGGTACGAGGAGCTCAGAATTGTGTGGCACTGGCGCAATAGATGACTAAAGGTCTGGATGCATAATAACAGGCGCATTTTTGCCTGCTTGACATTTGGAAGGGTTCCACATGCAGAAGAAACAATTGCTTGAGTGCTCAGATAGCTCGCTCCAAATTCGTGCCATTTCGAAATTCAAAGGTATCTTTTCTCCTCTGTACCATCCTGTAATCAAACAAAATGAAAAAAAAACATAACTATAAGTGTACAAATACTTTTCACTTAGTGTTATTAGAAATGTTAGCAAAAAATAGAAAATCCAGTATATAAATAAACAAAACACATTATATATATATATATATTTACATATGCGGTTAAAAGGCTATTTTTGGCAAACCAGTCTTCCTCAAAGCCTTCGGAAGGAACTCTTCTCTCGTACACGAAAAGGTAGCAATTAAAATAGGCGTTCTCTCAGAGAGCCAAAAAACTATCTTTCGATTAGCGTTTTTAAGTGTCACCCTTGCTTTTCGAAGAGAATAGAAAATTTGTTTGATTCTCCATTTTCGCCACACCTTATAAATTAACAAAAATTATTGCAGTAACGCAATTAATTATGCGGTTAAAAGGCTATTTTTGGCCAACCAGTCTTCCTCAAAGCCTTCGGAAGGAACTCTTCTCACATACACGAAAAAGTAGCACTTAAAATAGGCGTTCTTTCAGATAGCCAAAAAACTATCTTTCGATTAGCGTTTTTAATTGTCACCCTTGCGTTTCGAAGAGAATGGAAAATTTGTTTGATTCTCCATTTTCGCCACACCTTATAAATTAAGAAAAATTATTGCAGTGACGCAATTAATTATGCGGTTATAAGGCTATTTTTGGCAAACCAGTCTTCCTCAAAGCCTTCGGAAGGAGCTCTTCTCACATACACGAAAAGGTAGCACTTAAAATAGGCGTTCTCTCAGATAGCCAAAAGACTATCTTTCGATATATATATATATATATATATATATATATATATATATATATATATATATATATATATATATATATATATATTAACTTCCAGAGTTCTTTTGCAGAGCTCGCAAGTGAAATGTAGTGCTCAAGAATTGTCTTAATCCCCGACTGGCATGCCGGAATATGCCTTTTAGCCCTCACAAATATTAGGTGATCTCTCTACAGAGTACTTTTTCGCTTTTAATTAATAAATTCGCCGCAGACATAGCAAAATGCGTCTGTCATATGCTAACAACCCCTTGATGCCATGCGTGGCGAATACTTCTTTTAATGACGACTGAGGATGTCTGCGCTGTTACGGCTAAAATTAAACTAATATGTTGAGTGGACATTCATTGTATTTATACAGTCATCTACTTTGCCATAATGTTCAAGAAATTCTTTAAACATACCAAAAATTCTCGAAAGTTTTAGAAAGCTTTACAGTATTTTCAGCAAATTAGTTCTGAAACTATGTGGAATACATGAGAACTGCCATTGCTGTCTAGGTCACAAAAAAAAACAAAATATAAGGGGAATAATAGCTATTACTACTGTACTACTGTTTCTCTAACTTTTTAAATACAGTATATCATGTTTATACCATAACTGAAAAAAAACATAGCCCTTGAAATTTTTTATATACTTTTACTATTTGCATCAAAATAATGTTATAAACCATAAATGAGATAATAGAAATTCAATGTCCTAGCCCCAAAAACAAAGTTTGGGGATTAAAATTGACTTTTTTTATTTAATAGACCAGAAACAATTTGTAAATAATACTTTTAGCCCAAGAACAAAACAAAAGTTAAATTTTATACACAATGTTATCACTCATGTATACGTGTTGGCAAGTTTACAAGTCTGTGTCAACGAAAGCATCCTTTGTACCCAATGATCTTGCCATAAAGGGCGCATTGTAATTAATTATGTATGGAGGAATTGCCGAATAGACAGACTGATAAAAATTGGTTGTATATATAATCTTATGACAGTACAAGTTCCTGTTGCAAGCATCAAATAGTATCAGTGTGGTAGATTGCACATTTCATGTGCAATCATTTTCTGGGGTCAAGGAAAGGGCAACCCTACGATTATTGATCTTTAGCAGCTATGTGACTAATGTCATCGAGTCAATGAATAAGGCGTTCGAAATCAAGATTTTCCCTTGGAGAGTGTTTGGTTGTGATTCGGAAGCTCACATTATTGCATTGTAATCGGCCAAGGGATGGGAGTCGGTGCCTTCTAAGAGGTTTTAAAAATGTTAAATAGCCAGAGTTTTAGAAGTTACTTCCTTATTTAAATTTGATGCTACTCGTATAATTCAGGACCTCTAAATAACTTACTAAAATATCCAAGTATTTTCAATTTAGAAAGTTGCTTCAGGACCTATCCCACGCCTATATTGGATACTTTGTAATGAGAAGCAATTGACAGTCTCTTTGTGGTTAAGAGAGGAGTGCTGCTATGACTATTGCCTTTTTTATAGCATTGAAAGTGAATTCGTCATATTCAGTCCATTCTTAAAAGAATTGGACGGCCTGGATTTGGGGTTTGCAACTACCTTGTGAGAGGAATGAGATTAATGGCGGTTTCTTAGCTCGGTAAACTTCTAGGGAAGTTTACTAAGCTAAGAAACCTCTGTAACTATCATAGTATTGTGGGCCTAGAATAATCCCTAATCCCAGTTATCTTATCTTCATTGGGAATTTTCCTTAGTATCCAACTTTATAGCTTACAATGTTTCGTGAATCTACCGAACATACGCACTTGACAATGTTGATTTACAAATGATGCAATTTCAGCCCTGCCAAGGGCTGCTCAAAATATTACAAATGTTGAGCCTTGTTTTCGCTTGTAATGAGTAATTCATCACCATAGGCGAAAACGAAGCTTAGATCACAAAAAATATGATTAAAAAAATGCTTAAAATTTTGTGAGGAATTGCACATAACTCGGTGAATTCATTGAAACATTGAAAAATTCACCCTTAAGATCTACCTTTGAGATTTTGCCAACCATGTAATGTTGCGGGGAACTCAATCAATTAAGGCAAGAGGTATTTATCACAGATATTTCCTACGTTTTGTCGACGAAGGTCAGAGAGGAGGCAAGAGAGTATCATCATACTTTCCTATAAGATGTACGGGACTTTATTAAGAGCTTAAGTTTAGTATTATCTTAACTTCTCTTAGTAAATTTTATTCTTTCTCGTTAAAAAACACTCAATAATTTAGGAGCCAATTTCCTAGGTCTATACACGACTGGAGGGTTATTGGTAGTTATATGGTGAAAATTAGGAGAGTATTTCGGTACCTCATTATTATCACTTTGATTATTCAGCTGTTTTAATTCATCAAAGCTATTCAGCGACTGATACATTAGTGTTCCGTCTACCAAACACACATTTTAGATCGACTAAAGTATTGAAATGAGCTAGAAAAACAGCGCCTTAACCCTAACGAACTACTTATTGTCCACTCATCAAATGTTCGTACTGGGGATTCGGTTGCTGTTTGAAGTAAACGTGAGTTACTTCTTATTGTAGATTGGTGTAGGTAGCGGAGAAGATTGATAGAACGGATCCGATATCCACCTAAATCTTCCATCCAGTGATGTGGTCTATACTGTACAAAAAGAGAGATGGGAGGGAGTGGCGGCAGCACCGGTTGCTAATTGTTCAAAGGTGGGTAAGTATTTGGAGTATTAAAATCTTGAGCACCTTCGGAAAGTAGGGGGAGAAGGCAATGGACAGATGATTCACTCATCAATGCAGGACTAACCTTCTCACTGAGGGTGTTCCTGAAAATTCCTCAAAAGTTTATCGAGAGAAGATGGAACAATTCAGATGAACGGGGCAAAAGTTCCATTTTTGTGAGCTGTCGTAGGAATGAAATGATCCAGTATCAAGGCTTTTAAGATTAATTCTCTGCCGACATTCTTTTACTCTATCAGACTCACCAAGAGCGGCAATACAAAAATTTACTCAACGAAAAATTTGTCCCCCAAAATTTAAAGTCATTTCCCAGTAAGGCATTCGGTATATTTATATGCAGAGATTGGTAATCAGTTAATGGCAAATGACTCCATATCTAGACGCCTCACCGCGAAAGAAGGAAAAGGAATTAAAAAATAGATTTTGCAGAACATTGTTAAGGAAATAATTTAATCTTATATCGTAAAATCCCCCAAATTAAATAGAATGAACAGTTTCCTTTTGCTGGTCTTTTAACTTTAGAAATATTGACTTCCTCGTGAAAGTGAATTTCATGTTTGGTCGTAAACAACACAAATTAAATTACTCCCTAACCGGTTCATTCTTGCCATATTCTCTTATCCAATATACTATTGCTATTTTCCCTTACCTAATATATCATTGCCATATTTACTTACCCCATATATTATTAACATATTCCCTTGCCCGAAATATCATTGCAACCGCCTATAGTATCTCACATTTAGTCGGAGGCTGACCAAAAGGCTTCGGAAAAGAACATCATCAGCGACCTCAATGTCACATCAAGACTTCTTTCAGAACGAGGTAGCATATCACATTCGCTAGCTTTCAAATGGCGTATTTCTTCTCGCTTTAAGGATGAATCAACGCATGTCACTTACTTAAGCAAAGAACAAAATTGTAGAGATCACTTTCAAGCAGAAGAAAGACAACGCGTCTAGTAATCTCTTAGTGCTCCAACTAAGGCTTGCAAATTTCCCGACTATGTTATATTTAAAATGGTAAAAAATATTGCAGCCTGAGTTGCATTATGTCAAACGATGACCGTATCATCAACGAAAAGTCTATTTAGGAAAGGTTGACCGTCGGGAGGAGATTGATTGAAAAAAATATCTTCAATATAGGTCATGAAAATTCTTCCGATAAAGTACTAGCGGCAGAACCCATAACAATGCCATCAATCTGTTTATAAAATTTAGTATTATATTTAAAAAGGGGTTCATTAAATACCAACTCTAAAAGTTGTTTAAAAATTGCGTTTGAAGATCCTTAAAGAAATTAATAATGCTATAAGAGTTTGGGTAAAATAATTTTAGTAGTTTGTGAAACAGTTACATTTATGAATATGGATTTTACATCAAACATTACAAAATTTGTCTGAAGATAAATTATTATGTTCAAGTACTTCTAGAAATCATTTGAGTTAAAAGGTGGATATTTGTTTTCGAAAATCAGTGATTTGAGATTCACATATTTGGCTAATTGATATGTGGGAAGAGAATACGAGGCAAGAGACCCCGAAAGATTGTTCGCACCCTTGAGGCTAGGGTTTGTTCTCAGATGGGAATCAGCTTTAGAATAGATAAAATCACTAGACAAAAGGGGCCTTCTGCAATTAGAGAGCATTCCATGAAATGTAATTTTAATGTAACTTTATACGACTTAAAATATGATATACTAAAAATACAGAAATATGCTTCATTTATCCGAATTTTTCTGCATAAAATCCGTAAACCCAAGTCTAAACTCTGCCCATATTTTTACTCTGTAATTATTCTCATTACAACTACCAACTAAATCAATCATAACATACAATAACTTAATCTAGTGACCTAAAGTACCTTAGCATACGATCCGATGTACTTCTGTAACCGGTAGTTAGTGTCTCGATTACAGTGCTATTCCAATTCCTGATTTATTCGTGTGTGTTAAATAACTTGTCACAGTATGTCTCCCGTCTTCTGCCTTTATTTAAATATAGCTAATTAATATGACTTTATTATTACTCAATATAGAACATTTCCCGAGGGTGAGCGTCTTCGCTCGAAAAGTAGAAAATAAATCATTCGATAACCTCGATATATTTAAATATATATAAACTTTTTGCTAAAGATTCTCTACATTTCACCTCAACGTCGAAAAAGGAACTTAGAAGTTCAGAGATTTTCATTGTTTATTTTTCCTTAACGTCTTTCGACCGCCCTGAAAATCTTCGGTTACAAGATTGGATAGTTTTGGGTTGGGGCTAATAAGCAGGATTGCGGCCCCATGAGATGGAGGGGCAGGTATGGAACCCTAAGTAATCACTCATACCTTTTACCGTTTCCCGCTGCCTCCATCCTATAGGCTCATTCCCGGAGGAAGGCGTTCAAGAGAGCCGAGGGAGAAGAGACGGGTAGGAGAAAATTGAAAGGAGGATGAAATTAGAAATTATGGTAAGGGGTAAGATCTTGAATTAAGTTGTCTTTATTCCCCACTTAATGGAGGAAAGAATAAAATGGAACATTACCAGTAATTGGAAGTATTAATTAACGAGGAATCCGTACCACGAGTTCGTATTTCTATTTTTATTCTTTTTGTTTTTGTGGTGTTTATTGCAACTTCTCTATAAGTAACTGAAGAACCGTCTAATCTCTGCTCACATGCAAACGTTCTTTCATGAATGATATTTGTACCATTCAAGCCGGTGTATGATTTTTTTTAGCTATTACTCACATAGCTTTTAACTGTTGTGCTTTTAGGGGAACGTTTGTAATGAGCGTGTTAAGTGCTCCGGGTGCTTTTGGATCGGCCGGAGCACGTAACACGCTCGTTGGCAAGGCCTAAGAAGATAACCGTATTGTGGTCGAAACGTCGCCAGTAAATTAAAAGGATGATACCAGCCATTTTCCTCGCCTTGGGATTTTGTTGAACATTAAATTCAGGCTCTCTAGAAGCAATCCTCATCGATATATATATATATATATATATATATATATATATATATATATATATATATATAAATATATATAAATATATATATATATATATGAAAATTAACCCACAGGAAAAAGAAAAAATGAATCCAAGCACTTTCGAACTATATTTGCAAGTTCATTTTCAAGGCATAGCATGAAAATAGAGAAAGACAACCTTATATGGGGTAAAAAGATACGTAGGAAACGCCCATCACATAGTGTAGACTAATGAAAAAAACACAAAAACAAGACAGAAAAATACGACGAAAAAGATTAATGGACAACTATTAAAAGACATGTGCATTCCTAAAACGATATACACACAACAACGCCATGTATTGTGTGTATATCGTTGAGGCTTCAGTTTTTTCTTGACCAGTGTTCTTGGTGACCTTAAAATTTTAGGCGGATTCGGGGTTTGGGGAAAGATTCATTTGAGGGAACCCGTTTGCTTTTAATATGCCGTTTAGGGTGTACTCGTACCATCGAAGATTAGCGATGTTCGCCAAGATGCACGTGGCATATACAGCTGAGGAATTTTGTCGTCCTTTTTCCAAGATTTGCAATGCCCGTTCTCGTTGTGCGTGCTTCATTTTCAGGATTGTCGTGTGTTTCATTTTATGTGATTCTCTTTTACCCTGCTCATTTCCTTCTGTGGAGAAAACTTATAACCATTGTCCTTTATCCAGGAAGGAGGCTCCTCAATACGACACTCATTCTGTTCTCAAGTCAATGCGTCGCCAATGATGGTTGATTAATAATCTGATCAAGAGAATTATTGATAATGCTGCCTCATCTCAAGTTTGTGTTTCTAAGCTGCTTACAGCATAGACGGAGAAGGCTGAATGTCATCCTATGTGATCTCGGCTTAGGCCATGGGGAAATGGGAATAATGTCCAAAATGATTGCAGTTCAATCTTCTTTATGGCAACTTATGAGAATGAGATCCACATTGTGCTATTCCTCAAACTAGTTTCCGCTAGTGAGCCACAAACATGCCTTTTTTTTAGTCCAATGTCATGCCTGGAATAACGCTAATAAGTGGCTAGGCACATACTCGACCACATCAGAACAGCAAAAAGAGGGAGCGGGATGAATTTAAGTTAATCATTGTTATGAAAAACCTTTTTGGTAAAAAAATATATTTTCGTAGATATTAAATCATGATGATGATAAAATGAAGAGGAAAGGACATGCTCAACCAGGTCGAAAGAATAAGGCGGCAGGTAGAGAGGGAGAGAAAGAGTAAAGATTACAGATCGAGCTGGAAATAAAGTATTTAGGTTGACTGGTGACTAAGGCGTTTGATGTAGCTACAAATATACATTCTATTCGAAACACTGCGTATACTATTTCCTCGTTATTCATTATTGTTAGATTTCCTTGGTATTTAGCCAGTATAGGGTGAATCTTAGCAGAATAAGTGTAGCAAGCAATGGAAGGAAGTAGGAGGTTTGCAAGTGAATCTTGGTTGTAAGGAGTTCATGACAATCCCTTTAGGTTTAATAGAGTAATATAGATTTCTAATAGTAAGTTTTAGAGAGCTTGTACATGAGCTATCCTTCATTGGTATTAGTTGCGTCTGTATTATAAATATGTTATTTATAGGCGTTCAAACCAGTGTGTTGTCTTTCTACGGCTGGTTTATCTTCTCCTCTCATCACTTCCTTTGTCCAATATATGTGTTGATATATTATGTTTTATTTTTGAATAAGTAAAATTAGCTAAATAAATTTATGCCAAATCGGTTGTCACGTTTGAGAAATCCTTAGTCAATTCGGTTAGTTTTAATATTCGTAGTTCTAAATCGTGGGCTAAGTTCAGTTAGTTTTATGTCCTCGTCTGGGTTTCTCTTTGTTTGTGGAACTCATTTATAAATAAGTTTCGTCCGTTTCCCGATTACACTTTATTGTATATGGAGGTTGTTAAGAAGAGCTGTAATTTCCCTTCATCCCTCTGGCTTAACTGTGTCACGATTTCTTCTCATATCTCTCGTTGACTATATAATTGATTGATATATCTTCTTTTTGTTCCCTTGGTAGACGAATTTAGAACGGTCAATGGAGAATTGGGAAAGTCAGGGGAGGGGGGAATTCCTTTTTCCTCTCAGCCTTCCACGATCAACTAAAATGTAATAAGCTATATTAAATTTTTTAACTATATTTATTTGAGACAAAAAGTGATCAGGTATAACGTATTGGAAGAAAACTTGTTTATCTCTGGTGACAGGAGATAATAAACTATAGAAAAACAGAAACAAGAACCAGAAAAGACACTAAGGTCTGCTCAAGACCAGTCCGCTTACACACACGATATTAAACTAACACTATCTAAAGTTAGTGTATCTATATATTTTTTTTAAACATGCTGTTTTTTTAACTATTTCAATTCTACGCTACACACATATCTATTTTTGTACCATTTGACATGCAGGTTCATTTACACATCAAATACTTACATGCACATAAAGGCACCTGCGAACGGGAGGGGGGGGGGGAATTACTCTTTTCTCCTGCATTCTTTGCCCGCTAGTAATGAAAATAATAATCGTATAGGACAGGCAGAAAAGGAAAGAGGGTATTCCGATTCACTCCATGCCATGCAGAGAGACGTCGCTGGCATCTTTTTATTGATCATTTCCTTTTATTCCTTAACTTCTCATACTATTTTATATTTACCCTATTGAAGTACACATCAAGTCAGGTTTTTAACATATTTACTGACGTGCTCTCTATTAAACGGTGAAGAAGGCTGTTCCATGTTTGCGTGATTTTAAAAACGAAGTAATTTTCAGCTATAGTAGAGTTAAAGCGCTTATTCACTAATTTGAAACCTTTTTGTCTTATGTTGGCTTTTTCCTCCATCGCACAGTTTGTTTCGAATTCAAGGAAGAAAGAGAGAAGCAAGAAAATAGAATTGCTCGTGTTTTAAACATTTAAAAAACAGAAATACATTTACATAACCGAGTAACAAACAATACGTAAACATAACGGCATAATTGCTACAATATACACAAGAATGAAAGAGTGTCAGTCACCTGAGATCAACTTCTGCTCTCGTCTAAACTTTCCTTTTCACCCTTGTTAATCTTACCCTCGTATCTTTCAATTACGGACCCGATCGTTCCTCCTACCTCTGGTTCCAAGCATCATGATGAAACCGAGGCGAAGAGGGCGTCTTGGAGCCTGGAGAGTTCAACCAAATCTCCTGTCACTTCCTCTCCTATCAGAGGTAGGGAGGACGTGCCTGCAGCCCATAAGTGTCTTAACTTCCACAAAATTAGATCCAAGTCATCTTTAAACGCACTCCGTCCGAAAAGATGAGCTCCCGGTAAAGGGGGCAAGGACGAGCACAAGAGGAGGGGAACGTAAATTTTAATTGGAAGGATGGAAAAAAAAAATTCAAGAAAGAATAGAAATATGCGTTCAATTGACTGATTGAATATTTCTCCTATTTCCAGGGGGCGGGGTATCTAACCCAAAGGCGGACCATATTGTTAATTCTCTTCTTTCCACGCTATAATTTCTACTTCTTTCACTAATAACACGAAAAATAAAGCGAGCAGACCATTTATTTTTTTTAATTTATTAATCGAATATTTTTTTAAAACTTAAAAAAAAAACAACTAAGAAAATAGTTCTTATGTATAAATGAAGGGTAGTATTTGTGTATTCGGTGTAAAAGTGTCCCTTTCGACACAATTTTGAACAGACGAGGTCAGCTTTGAAGGAGTTTGCCTGATGCCCATACCTCTAGCAACGCGAGGACTAAAGAGGAAGGTAAGGTTTAAGGACTACGAGAGGAAGTGTGGGGACTGTGGGAAACGATTCGAGGCGATGGGAAGGGGTGGCAGCCCCTGCGAAGAGCACGTTGGCCATTTGTCTCTTGGGGTTACTATGAGGGTTAACAGGTACTTGTTCATATATGAGCGTGTGTATCGGTGTGTTGGGTTTGTTGCCCCAGGAAGCGCCGGCAGGAGTGACGTATTTTCTTGTGAGGGCGAGAGTGAGTGAGGTTGAGAATATTGGAGGCATATGCTGGAGCTGTGATAAATGTTTTTGATAAGTTTTATCTCAAAGATAGCATTATTGCTTTAGGTTTATACCCAAGCGTTTCGTTCGAGAGTGGCTAGGAAAATCCCCTCACCCCGGTGTTGAACACTCCTGTGAACTATGACTCGAATAAGAGGGTAATATATAAATATGAACTTCGATTAGCTTTTCAAGAGGGTGGAAAAGCATGGCGAACTTGAGGATAGATGATGGTCGAATCAAACAACCCCAACCGAGGGGGCGCTTCCCTTAAAAAAGTTTTGGTTATTCTCAGTTGCTCTCAGCGTACAGAGAGAAAGGTTTTAACTCCGTCTCCAATCCAAGATGGCTCTTGGCTTCGAGTTCCACAATGGGCTAGACCACAACTTTCTCTCTCCAAAGCCTTTGTTTATGTTGTCTCATAGAGAGACATAGATGCCTTTAAGTTATGTTTGGAGTCTTAGTTCATGGGACGAAAATCACAAAGAGGAACAGCCTACGTAAGTAAAGTATTTCTCTCTCTGCGAGGTTATGGCTTAGGGGAGAGCTGGTCACTTGGCTGCCGGCGGCGTGCTGTCTCTTTTCTGCATGTTGTATATTTTCTTTGTATATCTTTGCTGGTGATGACATTTTACAGCAATCTTCGTATTCGCTTCCCTCCTGATTCAGCGGCAACGGGACGTGCAATGTTTCTTTGTCCTTGTAAGTCCGCAGTATTGATGCTTTTGGTTGCTTTCTACATAGGGCTGCAGGAGATTGTGTAGTATAATAGGAAATGGTTCTAAAAAATTAGAAGGTACGACTGGAGCAGAAAGAGAATGAATAGTGGAAAGACAGGCATGCTTCATGGAATCGCACTGCTCATGTTACAGTTACTCATGTGTGGATAGGTATTTGCTGGGGGTGGGCTAGGCTGCCGGGTATCTTAATGCCATCGCAGCCCATTTTCTTGTGTGTATGTGTATTTAGGTGTGGTCTCTTGTGAGTTTTCCCAGTTGTCGCGTTAGACGCGTGTGTGTGCATGTGTTGAGTGGTGTTAATTGTTATCTACATGAGGTATGGCCATTCGTGTTTACATAGTAGAACGAAATACGTGTTTTAGAGGAGAGTTCTGAATGCGCTGTTCTTCTCTGTGCTTTGTGTGACTCGCAGCTACGATTGTAATTGAAAAATATTTAAGAAATGGATTTAGTAATGTTTTGTGTAAGTGTAATTGTAGTTTAGGGCTGGCAGGTTAAAACCTGAACATCTTCTTGCTGCGATTCTTGGCCCTTGTTTGAATGCCATTTTGATTTGATTGGAATCTAAGGAACGTATCAAATGTTGCCCCTAAAGTTTTGGTGTGTGGTGTTTATGTTTCTTGTTGGATCCGGATATTTGGGTTCTGGTGCCTGTGTTTGAGTATATTTGGATGTTGTGCATGTAGTGAGCGCAGGTATATCACTTGTAATTATAGCCAGGCTGCGGCTATAAAAGTATCGGCAAGATAGCCAAAGCGGCTAATTGTTGGTAAAGGTATCAAATGTATCTTAATGGGGCATTGCCTCGGGGGAAGTGATTAGAAAAGGTTATCGTAGCATAACATATAGTTATGAATATAAATAGGAAAATATAGAATATGAACAAATTATAAACTTAAAATAAAATGAAATAAAATGAAATAAATGCAACGTTATAGCTCTGTTATTTTAGACTGTTGTAGCAACTTCGAATATCGATCTGTCTGTTAATCCAATTCTCGTTTGAAAACCATATCTCGAGAAACTATCTGCTTTTCTTGTCTGTGGATCGAAAAATCCTCTCAACACTTTGTTTTCCTCCCAATTCATGTTTATGGTTTATGGTTTCTCTGACGTGATAGAATTGCTGAAAGTGAGTCACCCCTCCCGGTGTCTTTCCGGTGTCCAATATTCTTGACCGTATTTATTTTAGCGTTTCTCCTATGTAAATAACCGCACGTTCGTGACATTTAACTCCATACACGACACCGGCTTGGTGTTCCTCGCTCTGTTTGTCTTTCACTTTGATAAAATGTCCATGTATGGTATTTGTAGGAATATGTGTTATCTCGATGTTCTGTGAACAGCGGGATCTTGCCCTTATTTCTTACGTCCCGTGCATGTAGAGAAGTGCGATTCTCTCGAGCTGTGTTGTATTGACGCCTTGATCTTGGGTGCTTTGTGCTGACTTGACAAATCATCTTGGATAATTGTCATTGCAGAAGACATTTGTGAGATGTTTCTCCTTTGGTTCCATTATTAAGCGTTACTGCAGTGTGCCATATCACTCTTTTACAGGGAGCTGATAGTGCTTTTCTTGTGTGTGATTGGATGAATGCTATTGAAATCCAAAACACGATCTGTGTGACTCTTCTTTCTTCACACTGATGTGTAAAGGGTCCCATCGGTGGAGCGCATAACCATACCATCCAAGAATGTTACTTTGCCGTCTTGATCTACCTCCATAGTAAACACTATTTCAGGAGAGACGACATAAATGAGGTTATAAAATCTTTTACAGCTTCCATAGCGAATGAAAAGAAACGTGTTGTCGATATATCTCAGCCACAGCTTTACGAATTCCGAGCTAATGACAGCAAAGGGAGATCCCACTGGGGTGTCTTTCGTTTTGTGATAAATGTTTTTGTCTTGAAAGAGGTGGTCTAATGGGATGGATGTCAACAGGGAAGTAACAACTAAGTTCAGCAGTTTCCCTTTCAGTTAATTTGTGCAACTTTGCCATATTAAGGAAGTCAACAGCGATATTTAGCTTTTCTGTTGAGGCTAGAGTCAAATGTCTGAACTCTTGTATAACAAACAAATGCATCAAAAACTCGATAAATAAAATAAAAAACATCAACTCAGGGAAAATACTGAAAAGTATAACATAAATATTTAATATCCACTCCATTCCAAATGGTGAACAAACAAAAGTACATTGTCGAAGCCTTAACAAAAAGTAAATACAAATATGACTACGACTCTGATTACGGCGAAAAGGAAAAAACATCCCTTGAATAAAGAACTCATAGACATCCAAGCAAATTCCTCTCTTAACTTACCCTCAGACCAGTTAAAAAAACATTCAAATCATAGAAGATCACTATCGAAGATAAAAAAGGGTAGAACAGAAAAAATAACAAAGCAGTAAGATGGACCAAGAGATACGACATCTAATAAACTTCACATTCATTATCCTGAACGTTGACGGTTGGAAAACGAAGAAACTCGTGTACAGTAATATAATAAGGAAAATAGACCCTGAAATAATGATGATAACATAACATGGAATGAATCTACAGGAAGAATAAATAAAAATTCCGAACTATGCAATAATAGCTACAAACCTGACCCAAACACGCTTTGACGGAACAACGTTTGGACCAAAGAGTCCTGGTTCCTCTGAAACTAACGATCTAAAAGAGTTATATTTGGCATTCAAGCTAAATATTAATACATGAGACCTATTCATAGCAGGATCACAACAATCTCTCAGGCACTCTTACCTTACGACACTGATTTTCATCATAATTTTTTGCCGCCATTCATCAGTGATCATTTTCGAGGAATTGAACTCAAGGTGAAGATCAACGAAATACACGACGTTAAAAAAACGTCATTGGCAAATTCCTGGAAAATCTCATTAGGTTAAAAAAAGAGCAAAGAGATATTGGAAAGTAGTAAGACTATTATGCATATAATGACCTGCTGAGCATCATCTAAACTCCAGGTTTTATTTCGATGATCAGGTCTTTGATTTAATGGATTTCTTCCCATTCGAAAAATCACTAAGTGATGGAGTTCGAGGATCTGCCTTAAGGAAGGTAAGATTTTAGATTTTCTTGACAAATAGACTGAAAATTTCTCTTTACCTAATATAATTTTCTTATTCATAGATAACGAATACTTGATTGGTAGCTCAAAATCGCTCAATTCCATAGTCGGGCTAGCCAGGAAAAAACAAAAATCGTTCTCATTTCTTTATTTTTAAAGATATTCACCCCAAATTTGGCAGGAAGCACCCTGGGACCAATGTACTTCGAGTTGTGAAGTCAAATCTTTATTCGACGAACAGATTCGGTGTGATGAACGAAAGTGTGACTAATTTATTAAAAATAAAAAATAATAACCTTATATTTATACCCGAGGTTGGTTATATTCAATTCAATTTTATTCAATAAGGTTGTATACAATGGGATTCTTAGATACTACAGGGTGTTTACTAATATGAAATTTCAAAATTCCCTAGGTTTTCCAGGTACTTAAAAAAAATAAATGGCAAAATCTCTATTTAAAACTGAAATGAAAAATGGGTATATTACATTATACTACAAACAAATTTGAAGGTATATTCTAATAAATGAAATAAAATAGGTAGCATCAATTAAAGAAAAAAAGAAGAAATCCCTCCAGGGCCCACACCTGACCAATCTAGCAAACAATTATATTTCCATTAGGTATCATTTAGCTAGACCCCGCAATTAATTTTTGTTTTTTTTAACTTTATGAATCTTTTTCATAGCCCATTAGTGAGTACCGCCTATATTATTCTGAAATAGGTATAATAAAGTAATAGATATTAAGAATATAAGGTTTGGACACCCTGTGCTAGTAACTTATTTTATGGTTAACCTGGATTCTAATATCTACCCTACAAAATAAAGATGCATAACAAATGTCAGTGGCTACGCGCACTTAAATTGACTCAGGACTTTTCTCACTAGAAAGTTTCTTCTTCTTGTAGTCACTTTTGCTCCTGGTAGCTTTCTCGGGTGCATCCGGATTACCTTTTTTTATCACTCTTCTTTTGACTTTTGCATGAGCATGACTGTTAACTTTTGACACCATATTTTTGCCCATGATATTGAAGAGGGACCTGCCAATGGTAGGAACAAGAGTGGACATGTTTAAATCATTGCTCATTATTTCCTTGTAGACACTCACGAACACTTCTTCTGAAGAGTAGGTCGCCAGGAACTTGGCCCTCCTTTAGCCTGGTGTTGTAATCGCCTTGAAGACTTCCACGGCCATCGTGGCCATGTGGATGCACTAGTTTGAGGGGTAGAGGATACCGCCGCGATCCAGGAATTTAATCATCTTTCTGAAAGTCTCTGTAGCTTGTCGGGGTCGACCACCTGCACTGAGGGCATAAGGGTGTTGCCTTCTACCAGAGCCTCCTGGCAAGAAACACACTTTGGGGGGCTGTGGGCCTTTCTGGCAAAGTAATACACCATTTGTAATCATATGAATAACAGTACAGTATTATTAATTAGATCGTATTGCTGTCTTTGAAGCCGTGTTTAATAAATGTACCAGGGAATAGCTTCGCCACTTCCCTTTACGGGGGGAGCTTGCGCTTCGCTACTAAAATTAAAATTTAAAATCTAAAAAAAAGCAGCTATGGTTAAATTTTTATAAATTTTCTGAACTTTGTCAATTATAATAATTTTTAAAAGTAACTCTAAACTAAATTTCCCCCCTTTCAAAATATCACGTTGCTAAAATATAGTTATAGAAGAAGACATATATAAAAGAAATTCTGAACTTCACCATTTGGGTTTTCAAAAATTCGCAAAATTTCGATACTTATATTTATTTCGGAACTTCACCATTTTGTTTTAGATATTTTTGAAAAAAACATAAGTTATTACCAAACTAAGATGAAATTATTAATCAAATACTCAAAAAAATACCCTTTTTAAATTATAGAGTTAGTGATGATGATAAACAACAATAAAATATAATTTTACTGTAATGACTAGCCAGAGATGATTTGATCAACCCAAGGCATCGGTGAAGGTGTAGTTTAGAGTGCGTATCGTAGTCACGATAGTCACGTAGTCTCTTGAAAGTGCACGGTGGCCTAGCCTTCTTAGGGTTCGTTTCATGATTTTACTTCCTTGCGCAAACATATTCTTGATAGCCTCCACTAAACCCATTAGTGTATCAATATCATAGAAGGGAATTTAATGAAATTTCCAGAATCGACAGATAAATAGTTGGTAAATAAAACACTTTTGGCAAGACCAAAAATTCTCCAATATTTTTTGAGTTATGCTAATTCAAAGTGCGGTTAACTTTTTCTGGGACACCCGGTATAGTAATAAACAGGGAATAAATAAAATTTCATTAAAATCAGGACGAAAGATAGCACTGCCTACTTTAACATTTTTAACCACCAATGTTTATGTTTTTCAGACGAAATCTATTGGGAATAAGTTTGTTTCCTTCGAACGCGCATATTCATGTGTGTTTGAGTCCTAGTTCAAATCTAGGCGCCATTTTTGTTTTCATTTAAAAAATCTCAGAAATTAACCATCAACTTTTTAAAATGAAAAAAAGGTGAAATGCCTTTCACTTACTTTATTGTGGGGTGGTATAGCTCGGAAATAGCCGCGAGGAAGTGATTTTGAAAAGAAAGTCCCATTTAGATCCGAACGTTTGAAATAATGGCGATTGCTCTCGCCGATACTGATAACTGTTATGTCTAAGTTAAGGGATCAATTTAGTGTCCTTGGCGTGTACCCTTTCCTGCCATTTAATGTCCTTCTACAGGGGTGTGGACCAAATTTGAACGGCTTATTCAAGTTGAGACCGAACTAGAGATTTGTAGAAGTCGAGAATCATCTGCTTATTTCGAAAGATAAAATGTCTCTTTATGTAGCTCAGCGTTCGTTGGGCCTTCTTTTCTACCTATAGACACTGCTTTGAGAACCCTACCTCACTGATAATTAAAACTCCTAAATCTTTCTCAAGGTCAATGGTATCTAGCTGTTTGCCTAGCAAGAAGTAGATTTTCCAACGGTTAGCATGACCGATGTGCATTATTACCTTGCATTTGTCAAGTTTAAATGGCATCTGCTACCTCTTAGATCACTCACCTCTCCTGAGAAGGCCATTTCACATAAGATCCTCTGCTACTCCGTTGATCTTTACTCGTTACCTCCGTCACGAGAGCCAGTTTTTTATCTATTCGACTAACTTTCTGATAATGCCAAGGGCGCGCACCTTATTCTTTAACATGTAGTGTGGTACCTTATCGAAGGCTCTTTGATAGTTAAGATATAAGATATCTACAGCTCGACTGCGCTCATGCTCACTCAAAAGAGTTATATGGGTTAATGTTTCTTAATCTGGCTGCTACTTCATTTCTGTCTAAGACTATTTCGCATAAGTTTCCTTCCTCTTCGAGATTTTGCCTTCTGCCTCCGAGGTGAACCGTCTGATTGCGTCGTAAATACAGAAGGGAAGAAGTCATTCACCACGCTGATGATATCTGCTTCTGAATTCCATAATATACCATTGTCATCTCCTTTATTTCTTATGCTATGATGAATCGGTTTACGGCTATTAACATGCAGTAAAAAATCATTTGGGGTCTCCTTAAAGAGGGGGGCCACCCGAACTTCCTCACTGTGGTTATCTTTGCGCACTAGTGTTTTAACTTGCCTACAATTTTCCTAGTACTGACGAAGCCTTTCTTCATCACGGTTGGTTTTCCAGTTTTTGTAGACAGTTTTCCTGTGCTTTTCGCTGCGGCGATTCCAGGATGAATTAGTTCTGTTAAGACTCTAGCCACTCATCCTCCTGCTGCGAACAAAGGCAGACTGTTGGGCTATAAAGTTTATTTTAAACGTTAACAATTTGTCCGAGGCCCCCTCTCCTGTTGCAGGTTCAAGCCGAGCTCTCGTATCCTGTAGACATGCGAATTCGTGCGTCGGAATTCGGAGTCGTAGGCAGTGATGTGAGAGCTTCTATCAAATGGAATGTGGACGGAAAAAGTGAATGTGTAGTGATCTCTCTCGCTCAGACATTTTCTCACGCTGAGTCCGGAAACTATGTTGTCCTCCGTTGTATACACCAAGTCTAACATGTTGTCACCCCTCATTGGCCCACCACCCACTATTACAGTATGTTATCCTGAGGTAATTCAATTAGTATCCTTACTTCAACATCGCCTGAGCAGTTTCTCCAGTCAGTTCCACAGTAGTAAAAGCAGCAAGGACCAAAATCGTGCAACTCTTCTTGTGGCCGGTGAGTTTCGTGTACAGAGTAAGGTCTGGCTCTCCTGACTGTCTTTGCGGCCTGTACACCACAACTACTTAATAAATGCAGCTGGTAAGTTCGATCTCTAACTCTAAAATCTTGTGACCACATCTCACCTTGCATTCGACCTCGGGAAAACAGTTAAGAATGTATACAACAACTCCTCCACCCTTTCGACAATGTCGGTCACGGAGGAATTTGTATAATCGAGGATCGCTAAACTCACCCTCGAAATCTTGATTGTCAGTAAGGATACACGTTTCTACGATCGCCACGATTTCGATTCATTTATTAGAGGACAAAACTGCCACATGTTTGTCCAACTTGTTCCCTATCGACCTTGCGTTAAAAAATAAAATTTTTAGTAACCTCTGGCTAGTTCGTACGTTTCCTCAGCTAACAGGTTTCCCGATAACTTGGGCAGAGTGTTGTTTTCAGATGAAGACGTATTACCATGAGCGCCTTCCGAGTTGCCTGTGTCTTTCCTCCTGAGACTGGTTCTTCGTCACCAGCAGGGGTTTCATTACATCACTCGCGTTGGGGTGTAGCTTTGCCTCCTTCAGCATGATGCCCCACATTACCTTCTTTTTGCAGCTAGTCTTGAGTCTCCTGTTCATTGTTACCTGTCGAGTGGCCACCTGGCTCGATCCCTTCAAACCTCAACGACCAGTATGCATTTAAGTCGATTAACTCGGCCCCTTTCGCTCAACCCTCAACAACCAGCAGGCATTCCCGTCGATTAACTCGGCCAGAAACTTCCTTCCTCGGTCGTTTAGGTAAACTCGTCCTCCGCGTATAGTTCATCTCGTCTGAAGAACAAGTCGACCGGGTCTACAAACTTAACTCCTGTAAGCTACGAAGGTGACATAAACATTCCTTTATGCCAATAAGTATGCTATGTGCCTTTGCTGTAGTAAACCTCCTGGGTAACATCCCCACGAGCATGTACTTGCTTGTTTTAAGGAGAAAATACTGTGCAATATTTATAGATTTTGACTATTTGTTCAGTTTGCCCAACTCTACCCCTTCTAAGGAAAAGGTTTCTACTGACCATTGAGGCAAGTGCGGAGCTCATAGAGAAAATCCGTACCTTCGTAACTTAGTCTTCAAGTACCTCGTTATCCCGCTTGGGGAGGTATCGCACTTCCTATCTCTAGCACTTACCGCCACCTAGGTGGTAGTGAAGGCCTTGCATCTGTGAGTCACTCACCATTACGCAATGCACGTCCTCCTCTTACCTAACAGCAAAGCGACTTAAGGTTCACAAAGGATCTTCTGTGGCAGGGGATTTCGTCAACTGATTCCTTTTCTTATTATCATACTTCCTTCATTTTCCATCTTACTTCCTAGAATTTTCCTTCGTTTGAGTTCGTGCTCCTAACCCCCAGTGAACTTTCCTTTGCGCTAGTATCGACCGATTCAACTTTGCTCATTGGTGATCTTCTCGAGCTGTTACCAGCTTTTTATCTTTTTGCTTCACTTCTTTTTCTTCACTGTAGTCTAACGATTTACTGCAGCAACAGCTTCAATAGGAACTCCTGCAGCTCCAGTGTTACCGTTCTAGATATTCTTGGAGTTCGTTTGAGTTGCGCCCAACACGAATAGTCTTGCTGCCTCGAGAGCTTCCGTGGATCTAACGACGTCAGCCTAACTTTCCTCTGATTTTAGACTCCCTTTCCTAGCCCTACCTGGGTTTTCACGAGCACCCTCTCCGGATTTGGTGGTATTACTTTCTTCCATAGGGTCTGCGGCAATGGGATCCGTCTCACCAGCTCTTCTAATCTCGTTGCCCTTCCCTGGAGGGGACATGGAGATGATACGTCTCGGAGATCACCACACTGCCTCTTAAAGTTAGTCCACCTGTTTGCCTCAGGTTTATTTATTCCAGAATACAGTTTTCTTCGTAGTGATTAACGTGATTCTTCAAGAAACCCAGGTCGCGGTGGTGATGCTCTTTTATTTCCCTAATTTTCCTCTCCATTCCCAATTTAATGTCAAGGAAAGGAAAGAAAGTACCCTAGGAGACCTTACGGTCCATTCAGAGCTTGCAGACGCTCTGACGATGATGTTTTAAAAGCTCCCTTCCTCAAAATCTAAACACCAAGAATTCTAGGCTGTTAAGACATTCAGCTTTTAATTTTTGCCCACTAAGCATTTTTATATATTTACTTGATACTTCTTTCAGCTGACTGGGCGCGCGCTATTTCCTCGATGTTTGTAAACACCAAAATAAGAGAGAAAAATTTGGTGTTGGGTTCCGTGCAAACCGCATCTGCCTACCCTGCTTGTCTTTTCAGCCTTCTTTTAGCATACGCCGGCCACACTAGCCCAAAGGGTTTCCCCACAGGCTAGAAGGTTCCAGGGGATTTCTCACAGGAGTGACAAAAGGAGGAAATCCAAGGTCGGGGCTGTAGTAGGTACCGCTGAGCGGCCAGACTCGTAGCCGAGGCATTCAAGGGAAATATTGCAATATGTACTGGCCTAGCCCCAGACCTTTCAGTTAGCCTGGGAGCCAACTAAGCCTGGGAAGTTGTGACCAGTAACAGCGTAGCCTAAATCACCAAAGGATTGGTCAGGCATTATGCGTTAGTAGTGCTCTTTTCAGGGCATACTAACCTCACCAGACTATTCCGTCCCTTGTCGAGCTGAAACTCCTCCATCTTATTCTCTCACAACCTGTGAGCGTCAAGTGGTGTTATTTTAGAGGTGCCAAAGCCTCTCTTCTGGTGCATGAGTAGCCGTTTAGTCCTTACTTGCTAGTTGCAAAGAGAAGGTAGATAGAGATAGAGGAGAGCTAGGTATTAATGGTAATACACATATACACACAGTTATAAAAAACATTAATTTATAGAGAGAGATAATAGCGGGAGAGATAGAGAGAGGGAGTGAGGAAATGTGAAAGACTTAGAGAAGAAGAGAGAACGAGGGAAGACAAGGAGAGAGAAAAATCCAAAGAGATGGAAAAAATAAAGAGAGATAAAAGTAGGGATAAGAGAGAAGGTAAGAGAAGAAAGGGGGAAAGAGAAAATAGAATGAGTGATTGAGAGAGACGAAATGATAGAAGTGGCTAGATAGACAGTGTCGAAGAAAAAGAGATCGAGTAAGATATTGTTTAAAGGAGTCGTGTGAAACGAGAGTTATCGGGTAGAGCAATGCCCTACGCTCATCGGCAAACTTTTGGCAAGATTAGCCGAGAATTTCTTAGGTTCAGTTGAACCATCAAAAGCCCGACGCCGAGCCATAAAAGCTGAGGTGATGAAGCAAGGCTTAATTGCTTCTGTTAGCAAATATAGGACTTCCGGCGAACGCCTATATATTCCCCGTAACAAAATTAATCATGGAAGTATTCCGTCAGAATTCGCCCAAGGAAGAGTCCAGAAGACGTATCCGTCCCCCCCTTTGGAGAAGACCCATGGTCGTAGTTATGAGCTGTCTCTACGTTGCTCCCAAGTGAGCCAAGCCCCCAAAATATAGAAGGTATTCAGCCCCCTTTTTAGATTTTTGTGGAATCATCCACTGACGGCCCATATTCTCGAGCTATAGAACACGGTGTCATACCGGCCCGCAGCTAAGATCTTATTCTGAACGATGGCGTCAGGATCGAAGGACCCATCCAGAAGATGCGCACAGTATCAGCCCCACAGGGGCTTTCCCTCTCGAACATTTACAGGAGAATCAAAACCCTTTAGAGCGTCTACTTGGAGAATCTTGTGGTAGCACCCCCCCCTTAATAGTAATATATTTACACCTTCCTTTCCTCGTCGAGGCAGTGCGACGCCCTCCGACTAAAACTTGTCAAGTAGTCTCATCCCGAGTCATCTCGGATAACTAAAGTGGATTATTGTGTCTCTATTGCTAGAATTCTAATTCGTAGTTTCTTCCTAAACCTTATCGTGTTACTACTCAGAGTATTGAGCCCTTCTGGCATGAGTAATTATTGATAATTTTCCTATTGCTCAATTATTAATAGCTAGAGAGTGTAATTATTTGTATTATATATTTTGTTGTCTAATTAAAGATTATTTTTGCAATTGTTGTTTAAGTCCTCCAACCATCAAAGCCTAATTAAATAAGACCAATCCTGACCAACATATTTAAAGTATTCGAATAAGAAAAAACCCGCGCACTTAACGTAATTCAATTCCAATTATTATTTCGGGCTGTCGTTGTCCTTCCCAGAACGAACGAAGGAATCGAGAAATAGGCGATAACTGCCTAATTCTACGACAGACAGATATATGGAGATATACATCTTTCATCTATCTACACATACATATAGACACAGTTTCAACACAATATCTAAACACCTATACACACCGATAGAATAGAAGGAGACGGAAAAAAATAGAGAGAAAGAGAGTACAAAAGGGCAGAAAATAAATAGAGGCAGAGAAAAATAGAGCAAGAGAAAAAGAGGGAGCGGGAGAATAAAGAGAGACAAAGGAGAGAGAGGTAAAGAGAGGTAGCGAGTGAGATGGTGATAAAAAGACAAATAGATAGATAGATAATTGAGAGAGAAGAAAAAAAGGAGATGACAGAGAATGAAAAAAGAACAAAAGAGCAAATTGAGACAGTCAGAGAAGGGAGAGAGCGAAAGAGAAAGAGAGATAATGGGAGAAGGAAGTAACGGTGAAGATTCACTGAGATACATATATGCATAGGTAAATGGGTGGGGAGATAATGAAGGGAATAGGGTGCAAGAGAGAGGGGGAGAGACTAGGAATGGAAGAGTAAGAGAAATAGAGTGATAATATAGATACACAGAGAGAAATTAGTGAGAGACAACAAGAAAGAGAGAGACGTACGTCTAGACAGAGAGGGAAAGAGAGAGTGTCAGAGAGAGAAAGAGAAAGAGAGAGAGAGAGAGAGAGAGAGAGAGAAACAGACAGTTAAAAAAAGGGTCAAAATAAAGAGAAGGAGGGGCGAGTGTTTATTGATAGGGGTTGAGCCTTCACACACCAGCAACTGACTTTAATTTATATCTTAATTCCTCGAGTTGGCTTTGTGGCATTTATCTAAAATGCCTCCTAACCATTTATGAGCGTCCAGTTGCTGCACCATACGTTATTTCATTTCGTAAATAAACAACGATTCGCGCAAGCACAGGTATTCATTGATTCCTAGAATTGATCCTATCTGCCTGTGTGGAAGATCAACATTTGCGGAGAAGCAGACAGGCATACAGAATGAAAAACGCCAGTAATTACTCAATTTGTGTGGATTCTCTCGTTTTTTTATCAATCACTCTGGATTCAATATCCCCTGACCATATCTATTTCCTCACTTCTGAAGATCTCTTGAAGAACTAAACGGCAATTTGGATTGTAACATCGAATGACTCCTTTGACGGTTTTTGCCCTAGTGGTTATGAAGCGCCCTCTAGACCTCATTTGACAGCAAAAACCGTTGTAATAAAAAACATAAGGACAATCATACATGGCACTACCTCTTCCTTCTTAGACTCATGAAACAAGAACTGAAATGACATTATACCCTTGGCCTATTCTGGGCCCCAAATTGGCCCAGATTAGGAAACTAAATTTGAATGCATCAATCACACTGTTGGAAATAAAATGTATGCCGTTGAATTTGGAAAGTTTCAAAGAAGGCAGTTGAATTACCTGCTTGATTACATAAAATAATTCTAACTATATGTGAAATAATTTGGTGACAGAAAAAAATAAACTTCATTTCTGTGAGAACTGCTACAAAGACTTGAATCACTTTTAATGCACTGAATTCAATAGCTTTACTTAAACGCTGTGAATCGAGATTTATTTTTCCTCCGTATATTAAAGCTTGTGAAGACAGACCGCGAATTAAATGGTATTTATCTTTGGTGGAAATAATGAAACAGAAAGTGTTAAATTGAAGTAAAGTAGGCTTGAATATGAATTCCTTTAACGATAAACAATGAATTGTAGTGGGCAGCTTTGACGTTAAGTTCTAAATGCAGTGAGGCAGCGATTTGGAACGGCTCGTTACAGTGCTTACCAGCGGGAGAGGAGCGATTTTAAAGGAGAGGTAGGATCCTCCTCAGCTAGTGAAGAGAGTGGATGGCTTGACTCCTATGAATTAATCCTAACTGGAAAGTCTCGTTTTCAGACAAGTTACTTTATGGCAGGATAAGAAAGTAGATATTAACGTTGTTATCTGGCGAAGCCCATAAAATGTCATTGCGCTCTTTCGATCGTTTCAGCAGGAGCTAAAGCTACTTTGATGCCTGAAGTTGGTGTATTCATGTGGGAAAAGGTCGAGGAGTGGCAACTCTTACAAACCTTAGGCCCTAAACTTCTCTTCATATGTTTACCAAATTCGATTTTCCTACAATGTCAATCGAGAAAACACCAGAGATACCATAATACTGAATGTTCCTGCACAATAAAAAATCATTTTTGACAGTAACTGTGTTATATATCGAGATAAGAAGGAAAGTCCTCAATAAATAATAATTTGTTTTACAATTCTTAAAGAGCTTCAATACTAATCGTCTCAGTGAGCGATTTATATAAATAGACAGTAATGTCAAATTCTAGGGTTTAGCTATACAATTTTATGTCATTCAAATGATTGTGAACTCCACAAATCCGATGATTCTCGTTTTGTAGAATTTATTTATAGATAATTAAAAAAATATAATGATTGAATATAGGGTAATGAGCGAATTAACTAAGATATGTCATAATTTATGGAACATGATGAAATATTATTAACAAATGAAAATAAAAAATCTCATAACCATGTATGGTATATTCATTTAATGCAATCTCGTTGAGAGCAGTTCATTAACTTGTTCTTTTTATTCTCTCATGGTAATCTACATTAAAAAAATAATAAAGGTGTTCTCCTTATCTCATATTTCTCCTAAAATTATGTTAGATTTTTAGTAAATTTATACTGTTCATCATAAGCTTTTATCCAAATGCATCAATTATTTACTTGCTTGTCTTATCAACTTATACAGTTCTCTAAGACATTGGAGAATAAATATGAAATTTCTCAATGAAGAATTCCTTACATATTTGTTGCAATATTTTCTACTTTAATTTAAAAGCATTGTCAGACAAAATAAGGGAATTGATAGAATGCCTTAAGTTAAAAGACAACGATTTTAACCCTATGTAACCGACTCGTCTAGGTATAATAACTATGAGAGCATTTGCTCTTTCGAAGAACCTAAGCCAATCATTTCAATTTCTCTATCTCCTTTATTCAAATGGAATTTCTGGAGTGGAAATGACCAAATCCAGCAATTGGTTTTATATTTTAAGACATACAACACTAGGAAATTATCTACTACTGTCACTTCATCTTTAAATATTCATAGAAATTTCCATGTGGTCTTAAGAGCTCTATGGTTGTATTGATTTAGGAATCATACCTTATTTTCAAAATTGATTTGATAATTATGACTTCAATTTCAACTGCGTGAAATTTCGGCTAAAATTCGAATAGCTCTTGGGTCTTGAAACGAGCAATTTTTCTTTTTCACCTGACACAATTGGCAGTGTAGAATTCTGCATTTAATTTAATTTTGCATTTAAATTTTTTTTCCTCTATATACATTTCCTTTTGAAAGTAATCAAATCAATGTTAGAGGGAATATCATAGTTATTTTGTTGTGCAGGTTCCTAATGTCATCGATATGTCAGCCAATACAGCAAACACTTTTAGCGTACAATGTTTTATCGGTTAAGTTTTTCAGGAACAAATACAAGGCTCGTGATAAATATGGAAGTTAGAGAGATTAATGGAATCACATTGGACAGGATCGTGATCACGGCGACGTGAGGCGAAGTAAAATAGTTCCACACCTTCCGTTGCCCTTTCGTGATTTACTTTATTTAAATATTTTCTTTAATTTTGCATAAATTAAATGCTGAATTTTAACGGTGTACAGGAATATGTGTTATATTAAGTATAATAAATGTGTTTACATTTGGTCCACATTGTTTCTTTTGGAAGGCGCCATAACCACTTACCTAATTGAAAACCGTTACTATCTTCCTTCCCTGATTGACGAAGTTATTCCATTGCTAATACTGCAGGAGAAGGAAGTTGTGATTAATCTTTTAGAGTTATTAAATTAAATACAAATTCTCCTTTATTTTTTCAAAATCTTTGATAGATAAGGCTTTTACTATCATCGAAACCTCGGCTGGGAAGATGTTATAACTGGGAACTGTGTAATAAATTTATTTTCGGCCTGTGGATGTTCCCTTCACCCTGCTTCTATGTATCATTCTGCTCTTTGTTCCTTTATCTGCCTTTCGTATGGTTATCTGGACTATTATGTGTCTAAATGTTTCTCTACAGTCATGGAGCTGCGATGCCATTTATGACTTTGTTTTGTACTTGTGAATTGACATTAATAGTCATCGCGCGCCGTTTCTCCTAAATCCTTGGTCCCTTGGGGATGCATATGCGGCGTAAATGGAAGGAGTTTACGACGTTCGCCCCTTATTTTGGATTTATGTCGGTGGTGATGCTTACTTTGGAGCATGGAATCAGTGTATTCCATAGTTTCGGCTCTCTTTCCTTCTGGTTGGAGGTGGGGTAAACTTCCGTTGAGGTAAACTTTGGTTTTCTTGCACGTACTTACAAACTTTCAAATTTATTGTAAGCTCCCATATATAATCTCTTTCCAAATTCATTCCTTTTATAAAACTTTTTAACACCTTTATTTTCAAATATTTAAAGGGCCAATTTTCATATCTTACTACAACTTCTCAACCCTGTGTGTCTTCCGGGGAGTCGAGCGTTATTTATGTCCGAGGCCCTCCCCGGAGTTGGGGGTTAGCGGGAAACAGCTCTACTCTCGAAGGGCCTCGAATCTTCTTGCAGAGCTATTTTAGCCCGCATAAAGGTGAAACATGGGGGACTCGATTCGAGGCTACGCTTGTGGAAGGGGGGGGGGGGGGGGTAGGCTTACCACTTTAGGCCTAGCCGGGCCTTCTGCTGCACATGGGAGTTCCTTTCTGCTAAAGACCTTCCACATGGAGATTCCCTCACACATCTCCCAACCGAAAGATGATGCCTTACAGAGCAGTTGCGTAGGAAAAAATCATCCAAACCCATTAAACTAGAATTATCAAAGGTCTAGGGAAATTCTGACCTGCTATGACAGGTGTACACACGAAAAAAACGTAAATCTGAGCTCAGCGGGGAATTTACGGGCATAAGCCTTAAACAGGTCGATTATAGAGAATTTAACTAATACAAATTTAAATAAATGAGAAATCACAGGAGAACATTGGCGACATTTCAGTGCAACCAAAAAAAAAAGATATAATTAAATGGAGGCATAAATATGGGACAAAAATAACTTGACAATTTAGTGGACCCCCAAAAATCATACTTAGGAACATTAATGAGATAATATATATACAATTCACGTCGAAAACCCTCGCTCCCGCCGGAGTATGGATGAGGTAATCAACGGGTCCTCTAGTCTCGAGGACGAGGTAGGGTCCCTTTTACGGGCTAAGGATTTTGTTGCTTCTCGTGGGAAGTAGCACCAGCACCTTCGTGCCAGGCTTGAATTTTGGTTCTTGTGATTTAAGGTCCAATTAGGTCTCAAACCTCTCAAGAGGTCCTTCACGGGATACGAGACTCGTTTGTTACCTCGGGTGTATTTACGCTCGAAGGCTTTAGTTTTCTACCAAAGGGGGTGGGAAAGAGTTGTGCACTCCTTTTGGGAGCGGGAAAACTTATCGCTCCGGAGGGCTTGGAACTCCGAGTCGATGAAGGGATTTCCAGGGAAACAGGTGCACTGGATTCCAGGGCTGCCTGTGTACCGATAATCACGGGCTGGGCCACGGGATGGTCGTGAATTACTGGGTTCTGACCAAATAAAACGGAACTGGATTGGGACCGCTACCACTTCGGCCCAACCGGACATATAGTCACACTCGATGTGGCAACAAATTACTGGGAAACGACTGGCCCGGCCAAGGTAGTCGTGGACCACAGCAAATTCTTTGTGGTCGGTGCCAACGTGGGGGAGTAGGTCCTCAGACACTATAATACAGGGGCACCCGGTGTCACGGACGAGGGTGGATACTCGGCGACCGTTCACAGTTCCGTTCTCCAACTTCAATCCACCAGGGTTGTTCTCATTAAAGAGAAAGTTTACCTGATGGACCGGGTCTTTGGCGGGTGAGGGAGGATCTGGAGTCTCCTAAGTCGACGGAATAGGATCAAAGGCGTCCCAGATTTGGGGCACTTGGTGGGACTAAGAATTTGCGAATCGGGAGTTTTGAGGACAGTTCGTGCGGTAATGGCCGGGAACTCCGCAAGTGTAGCAGACGATCGGGTTCTTTTGGTACGGCACAACCGGAAGAGAAGAAACTAGGGGCTTAACTTCTCGGTGGTCAGATGGATGGAAATTTCTTAGCTTCGAGGGACTAGGAATTTTGGTAAATCTTGGAACCAATTTAAGGGGGGTCTTAGGGCCATAAAATTTAGTTTTGGGGGGCGATTGTTGAGCCTTTTTAACATCCTTATGGTATAAATCGTGACTTCCAGCGTAAACATCGGCCTCTTCCAAGCACTTCTTGAAAATGGCACAACGTTTATCCTTAATGAAGGCGCGAATTTGGGGAGCCACGGCAGCTAAATCTGATCCCTAAGGATGAAGTCCAAAAGAGACTCGTAGATCTGGGGAATCTTGCACGCATCCAGCCAACACTGAAGGTTTCTTTGGAGGATGTACCCGTGTTGTCGAAATGTTTGGCCAGGGTGGATTCTTTCCTGGCGGAATCGGGAGCGGTAGAATTCGTTATTCATATGAACAGTGGCTAACAATTCGGCTTTTAACGTGGAATAGTCCAAAGTTGCTTCCGGGGGAAAGAAAACGAAGATATCCCTTAACTTGGCATTTAGGAAGGGAAGTAAGCGAGCGATGCCATCATTTTCTATATCCCATATATTGATCTGAAAGATTCTCTAAAAATAGGCCAAAAATGACCCAAAGTGCTTTCCATCAAAAAAAAAGGAGGGTGGACTGAAGGAGTTTGGGAAATTTCCGCCCGGGAACCGATGGACTGAGAATCCATTTGACTTCGGCTCATTTCCAGCTCATGCTGCCTAATTTGTTTACGTTCTTCCATCTTCATTTTGTTCTTCTTCATCTTCATTTTCAGTTTGTACTCCTACAATTTTATTAGTTCCTCTTCCCTTTGCTCTGCCCGTTCGTTCCTCTCTTTTTCCTGTACAGAATTATCAGTTCTCCAAAATTTAGTTTTGGGGGGCGATTGTTGAGCCTTTTTAACATCCTTATGGTATAAATCGTGACTTCCCGTGTGAACATCGGCCTCTTCCAAGCACTCCTTGAAAGTGGCACAACGTTTATCCTTAATGAAGGCGCGAATTTGGGGAGCCACGGCAGCTAAAAGCTGATCGCTAAGGATGAAGTCCAGAAGAGACTGGTAGATCTGGGGAATCTTGCACACATCCAGCCAACACTGAAGGTTTCTTTGGAGGATGTACCCGTGTTGTAGAAATGTTTGGCCAGGGTGGATTCTTTCCTGGCGGAATCGGGAGCGGTAGAATTCGTTATTTATATGAACAGCAGCTAAAAATTCGGCTTTTAACGTGGAATAGTCCAAAGTTGCTCCCGGGGGAAAGAATACGAAGATATCCCTTAACTTGGCATTTAGGAAGAAAAGTAAGCACGCGACGCCATAATTTTCTATATCCCATATATTGATCTGAAAGATTCTCTCAAAATAGGCCCAAAATGACCCAAAGTCCTCTCCATCCAAAAAAAACAGGAGGGTGGACTTAAGGAGTTTGGGGAATTTCAGCCCGGGAACCGATGGACTGAGAATCCATTTGATTTCGGCTCATTTCCAGCTCATGCTGCCTAATTTGTTCACGTTCTTCCATCTCCATTTTGTTCTTCTCCATTTCCATTTCCATCATCAGTTTGTTCTCTATCATCAGTTTGTTCTCCTCCATCTCCATCTTCAGTTATTTCTCTTCCATCTTCATTTTCAGTTTGTTCTCCTACAATTTTCCTAGTTCCTCTTCGCTTTGCTCTGCCCATTCGTTCCTCTCTTTTTCCTCTACATAATTTATCAGGTCTTAACCCAAAAGACCTAACATTTGACCCTTTTTCTTGAATTTTTTGAAGGATGACATTTTTACGCAGTTAACTGAGGGAACACTGACACGCGAACGATGTAGGACACTACCCAAGCGAAACGAATACTTGAATATTCGTGAAGGCCTTGATCATAAAAAGAAATTGATACAGCTATTACCTCTGCTGTTTCTAAGCGGGAAAACAAAATTAAAATAGTTCAACCGGAATTAGGACACCAAAGACTTTAATTCTTTTGGATTAATAACCAGGAAGGAGAGTCTCCAAAATTCGTTCACCATAAAAAAAAATTAATTACCTGGGGTCCCCATACAATCTAAATAGATTACGTTCCACTGCTCTTCAAATAACTTGAACTTGCCTTCTGCCAGTACAATACAAAAATAAAATAAAAGGGATTTACGTGAATAACAAGGGAACTTCTAATGTTGAAATAAAAATGACACGGGGTTCGTAAAAACCCCAAAACACTTGACACCAGATTTATATATGTATATTAATATATATATATATATATATATGTATAACTGAATCACGAAAATAAGGAACGTGAGGAATCTGGGGAATCTTGCACACATCCAGCCAACACTGAAGGTTTCTTTGGAGGATGTACCCGTGTTGTAGAAATGTTTGGCCAGGGTGGATTCTTTCCTGGCGGAATCGGGAGCGGTAGAATTCGTTATTTATATGAACAGCAGCTAAAAATTCGGCTTTTAACGTGGAATAGTCCAAAGTTGCTCCCGGGGGAAAGAATACGAAGATATCCCTTAACTTGGCATTTAGGAAGAAAAGTAAGCACGCGACGCCATAATTTTCTATATCCCATATATTGATCTGAAAGATTCTCTCAAAATAGGCCCAAAATGACCCAAAGTCCTCTCCATCCAAAAAAAACAGGAGGGTGGACTTAAGGAGTTTGGGGAATTTCAGCCCGGGAACCGATGGACTGAGAATCCATTTGATTTCGGCTCATTTCCAGCTCATGCTGCCTAATTTGTTCACGTTCTTCCATCTCCATTTTGTTCTTCTCCATTTCCATTTCCATCATCAGTTTGTTCTCTATCATCAGTTTGTTCTCCTCCATCTCCATCTTCAGTTATTTCTCTTCCATCTTCATTTTCAGTTTGTTCTCCTACAATTTTCCTAGTTCCTCTTCGCTTTGCTCTGCCCATTCGTTCCTCTCTTTTTCCTCTACATAATTTATCAGGTCTTAACCCAAAAGACCTAACATTTGACCCTTTTTCTTGAATTTTTTGAAGGATGACATTTTTACGCAGTTAACTGAGGGAACACTGACACGCGAACGATGTAGGACACTACCCAAGCGAAACGAATACTTGAATATTCGTGAAGGCCTTGATCATAAAAAGAAATTGATACAGCTATTACCTCTGCTGTTTCTAAGCGGGAAAACAAAATTAAAATAGTTCAACCGGAATTAGGACACCAAAGACTTTAATTCTTTTGGATTAATAACCAGGAAGGAGAGTCTCCAAAATTCGATCACCATAAAAAAAATTAATTACCTGGCGTCCCCATACAATCTAAATAGATTACGTTCCACTGCTCTTCAAATAACTTGAACTTGCCTTCTGCCAGTACAATACAAAAATAAAATAAAAGGGATTTACGTGAATAACAAGGGAACTTCTAATGTTGAAATAAAAATGACACGGGGTTCGTAAAAACCCCAAAACACTTGACACCAGATTTATATATGTATATTAATATATATATATATATATATATATATATGTATAACTGAATCACGAAAATGAGGAACGTGAGGAATCTGGGGAATCTTGCACACATCCAGCCAACACTGAAGGTTTCTTTGGAGGATGTACCCGTGTTGTAGAAATGTTTGGCCAGGGTGGATTCTTTCCTGGCGGAATCGGGAGCGGTAGAATTCGTTATTTATATGAACAGCAGCTAAAAATTCGGCTTTTAACGTGGAATAGTCCAAAGTTGCTCCCGGGGGAAAGAATACGAAGATATCCCTTAACTTGGCATTTAGGAAGAAAAGTAAGCACGCGACGCCATAATTTTCTATATCCCATATATTGATCTGAAAGATTCTCTCAAAATAGGCCCAAAATGACCCAAAGTCCTCTCCATCCAAAAAAAACAGGAGGGCGGACTTAAGGAGTTTAGGGAATTTCAGCCCGGGAACCGATGGACTGAGAATCCATTTGATTTCGGCTCATTTCCAGCTCATGCTGCCTAATTTGTTCACGTTCTTCCATCTCCATTTTGTTCTTCTTCATTTCCATTTCCATCATCAGTTTGTTCTCTATCATCAGTTTGTTCTCCTCCATCTCCATCTTCAGTTATTTCTCTTCCATCTTCATTTTCAGTTTGTTCTCCTACAATTTTCCTAGTTCCTCTTCGCTTTGCTCTGCCCATTCGTTCCTCTCTTTTTCCTCTACATAATTTATCAGGTCTTAACCCAAAAGACCTAACATTTGACCCTTTTTCTTGAATTTTTTGAAGGATGACATTTTTACGCAGTTAACTGAGGGAACACTGACACGCGAACAATGTAGGACACTACCCAAGCGAAACGAATACTTGAATATTCGTGAAGGCCTTGATCATAAAAAGAAATTGATACAGCTATTACCTCTGCTGTTTCTAAGCGGGAAAACAAAATTAAAATAGTTCAACCGGAATTAGGACACCAAATATATATATATATATATATATATATATATATATATATATATATATATATATATATATAGATATATATATATATATATATATATATATATATATATATATATATGTATATGTCGTGGTATGACATTACATTATATCAATACCATATTATATCGATAAGGGATAGACCAATAACTTGAATGTGAACAGACAAAATGGACGGAAAACTACAAGTATAGACGGGCTGAGTAGCGTGAGAGAGTGCAACGAGGTCAGGTAAATTATGGACAATGGTAAAGCTCAAGGTTATTTAAAGGGATATGTATAAAAATATAATTTTATTTACACAAAAATAATGAGAGAATTGAAGGGTAAAATTACATTAGAGCTTTAACGGGCAAAATCCCATCAGTAAATGAAAGAGGGAATTGTAGTTATAAATCAGGCTATGAAGTTAGAACTTAAGTATTCCTGGAGGAGACTATTAAAATAAGGGGAGGGATTAACTCAATTGAGTTACTAAAAGGGGTAGAGGGGTTGGCTTACGGATGTTTTCTGCACTTGAGGTGAGGCCGCTTGGACTTCAAAGCGGGAGGTTGGAGTGATGACGGTTATCCAAAAGCAAGGGGGGGTAACTTCTGGCCTAGGGAAGAGTATTTTGGCTACCCGAAATAGAAGGGCCTTGACAGGTGTTGATAAAAGAAGTCGGGAAAATAACTCGGGGTGATCGTTCAGTGGAATTACCTCCTGACTGGGGCTAATTCCAAATACACAAAATTGTCCACCTGTCACTTTGCTTTGTTACTAGCACTTGACTTGGAACCATTGGGAAATCTTCTGGGTTATGGGCGAGACCTCTCAACTCTGTGTCTCTTCCGGGGATTCGAGTGTTATTTATGTCCGAGGCTCTTCCCGGAGTTGGGGGTTAACGGGAAACAGCTCTACTCTCGAAGGGCCTCGAATCTTCTTGCAGAGCTATTTTAGTCCGCATAAAGGTGAATCGTGGGGGACCTGATTCGAGGCTACCGCTTGTGGAATGGATGGGCTTACCACTTTAGGCCTAGCCGGGCCTTCTGCTGCACATGGGAGTTCCCTTCTGCTAAAGATGTTCCACATGAAGTTTCCCTCATACCCACCATGAAAAAAATGCCTAAACAGTAAAACAAACAAGCAATAAGAAGCTGAATCATCGAATACAGTACCAAATTAAAAATATATATTTTCCTCAATGTAGACGGATAGAAACAGAAAATGCTAATATATAGTAACATAATAAGAAAAAATAAACCCCAAACATTGTAATAGTCAAAGAACACAATAAACTTTCAGCAGGATTATACCTAAAGGAAAAATTACAACATTATTGCTAAAAATTACAAACAAACAAATAGGAGAGAAGAGCGAAGTGAAAGAAGAAAGGGATAGAAGTCTCTGTGATAAGAGACCTGGAAAAATCATACATGAAATTAATTCTAAAATAACCACAGGAAACTTGAAAATAGCTGGGCCATACCAAACATTCAACAATTGTAGTATCCTAGTCTCACGTTCGTCCAAATCTTCGATCACCCAACATCAACTATTTTTCTCGGAGACCTGAATGCAAGGTGCCGAAAAGTAGGTTACACCTGCTTCTCTAACGGATCGGAAAGACACTGCCACTGCTATTGAGAAGAAGGGCCTGACTTATCAAACTTTTATCCGAAAGGTCCTCAAACAGACCAGATATCATCCTGAAAAAATACAAACCTCAATTTCAATAGGCATTTCTTCCCACCACCTTGGATTCATTATCAGAACATCCAATTCTCGCAAACATATTAAGATACACCTTGAAGAAAAGCTGTTAACAAAACCAAAGGAGGAGTATATCAAGTTCATAATTCTTCCAACTACAGCATAAATTCACCTGACAATAGCCCCAAGAAAGAAATAGATGCCCACGGCATCAAATTAAAAAACTAATAATAAAAGCAGACACACACTACTCACCGAGAAAAATATTCAGAACAAACTCGGCACTAACATGGCATGTGGTTAATCAACAAAACACAAAATGCAAAATTTCAAGTCCACCATCGCAGAAGTTCAAGAACGTGGGAACAACAGGGAAGGTATAATCGTTCAAAATTTAAGAGCGCAAATATGTGAACTAATACATAATAATACAAACACTATATGAAATGACCTAATCAGACTGAGATTCCTAAGCCAAGGTTAGGAGAAAGTTAAAAGAAGGACTTGACCTGATAAGCAGAAAGATATATCGAGAAGCGATTCGGAGTCATTGGAAAAAAACAACTTTCTCTCACTTTGGAGGAGAATCTAAATTTTTCAGAAGCTTAAGAATAACTGATAACACAACGTCTGGAAGAAAATGCCCTGAGCTCATATCTCAGCCACGAGAGGATGACGAGTGCCAAGGGCAGTGGCTTAAAAGAAATTCCTTTACAAGTTCATAGTATAATACAGCGCTAAATCATTCAGACAGAAGACTTCATGGCGAATCGGTGCGAACAAACTTCATATAGATAACGCAACTAAGAACATACACGCACCTATTCTAAAAATTTTAAACTCATGCCTAAACATGGATTACTTTCCACCCGTGTTACAACCACAAGAATGATCTTCCTAGACAAATCTGGGAATCGAAATACTACATAGAGGGCTTCCGTCCGATCTCTCTGTTGAAGTTTATTGGAAAACTTTTCGAGAAACTCTTAAATGACTGACATCTAATTTACTTAAAATAAAACGACACGCATTACCCGTAGCCATGTGGGTTCAGAAAACAACGAGGGACAGAAACAGCACTCCCACTCATAAATAAGAAGATCGAAATGGTAAAGGACAATAGAGTGGACTTGACAAACCGAGATGTTGCGAAAGCCTTATATAAGGTATGGGTGCTAATACTAGAAATAAAGTTGGCATAACTTGAAATGGAGTAGAACTCTACAAAGATCCTCGGTAATTAACTCTATGAGCGAAATACTTTAAGAAACGCATGAGTCAAACATTAATACTAGAGGCCGGTGTTCTCAATGAAGATGCCTCAGTCCAACCCTATATGCTGCCTACATGAGAGTTCCCATAACTGAGAAAGAAAAATTACGCTTTCTATGTTTCACTGAAGGACGACCTTTTTCAGCTAGTCTCAAGTGACTACAAAAGCTTTAGACACATAGCACAAAGAACAGCACAAGAGATGGAAAATGAGAAACAAAGCTAAAACTAACAAGAACACATTCAAGGTCCTCTTTATGAAATAGAAAGGACTTAATAAATACTGACGGTGTATCTGTTTGGCATAAAAGAAAAAGCTCTTGCACTAAAAAAAGCAAAAGCTGATACATCGCACAAATCAGCGAAAACATACCTCAAGCACAAAGAGCTCTCAATACTCTAGACAGATTTAGAGAACTTTCCGAAAAAAACGAATGAAAAACAGACCTTGCGATCATTCAACTAACTTCGATTTACTAAATAATGCTGAACCACTTACCGACTAAACCCCAAATTATCAAAATACCAGAAAGCATCTCATCCCGTCAACTCCACTAAAGAAGTCATTTAAACCCCATCAACATATCAACATGGTACTCCAAATTGTAACGTGACATAATAATCTAGAACAAAATAGGAAAAATTCTTCGGGGAGAAATCGTAAACATGTCATACCAAGCGATGACGAGAATAGATAGATAAAATATGAACAAAAGTAGCAGAAAAAAATATATGAAAACATTCTACTAATTTTTAGCTAGATACGTTAAAGCAAAGAGGTAGAGGAAACTTATAAATCACAAGCAAGGAAATCATCTTCTAAAAAGCAAAAATACAAAAAAACAAAAAAAACAAAAGGAATTCCAACATTCTAAAAATGCTCAAATATGAATAAAACGACACCAAAGGCTCGAATGGTATAAACAAAATATGATTCTATCAAGAAATAACAAAACGAAAGAGTTTGCCATACACCCTTGCACAACATTATTCCTGTTCATCCTCCTCCTCCTCATTCTCATTAATCTTATTTTTTTCACCACCTATGGGTATAATCCCAATTACAATCGAAAGATTCTTTCTAGAAACTCACATTGGATCGTTACCTCGAAAAATACAATCGTTACAATTTTTGAATAGAAAAAAAAACTGAGACACGGAAATGGCACTGTGCCTGATAATGGAAAAATTAGCGAAGGTAAAAAGGAAAAACGCGAGCGTAGACATCTTCCGTCGAGACGTGTCTAAAACTTCCTACAATGTTTAGCAGTGGGGTGTCTATCACAGTATATGTAGCTCAACAAGATCTATTCAATATATTAGAAAGGATACTTTGAGACTACGTGATAAATAGATATGATAAAATGACACATGGAAAAACCAAGCAGAAAGAATTAACCTTAAAATCGAGCTTCCTCATGCTGGTTGCCATAGTACAATACCATATACTACATACATCGCAGATATCCTCCCTCTTGGCGCTGAAAATATAATTCACAGACGACATAAAAGTAAACTATGGCAAAATAGAGGAACAAAAATGGGGGGGAATCAACCATTATGAACATAAATGGAAAATGAGCCCATATAAGAGAACAAAATCAAAATAATAATGAATCTACAGAAAATATTTAGAATATAAGCTACAAGATGAAAATTATAAATATGATACAGATTGCAATTTGCGCGGGATAATTTTAACAAAATCTGGCAACAAGAATCTATTTTATTTTGGGTCAGATATTTAATTTGGAGAAAGAGTAATGAAATCTAAAAGTCAATTATTCAACTCACACTAATCTTCCTGAGAATAGTAATTGTCAAGAAGAAAAGCAGCTTCCTGAAACTACAGAGAATTTAGTGAAAAGCGATATTCCTCATACCAAATACGAGAAAAATAGAAAGTCGGAAATTGAGAGACCTACACAGAGAAGCCGGAATCGAACAGCTAAAAATACGATAACTAAGAAACGATCAAAATAAGTTATTGAAAAACAAAAGAAGAGATTGGCGAGGAATTCATAAAGAAAAAAAGACAATCTGTGCAACCGTCGAATATATATATATATATATATATATATATATATATATATATATATATATATATATATATATATATATATATATATATTTACAGTATATAAAAGTAAAACAAGAATAAATCTATGTTGAGCCTTTCTCTTGAATAGTACTTCTTTGTTCTGGGATAGCAATGTGTATGTGTTTTTAAGTAATCAGACTGCGTGTGAATGCTTGGACTCTCAATCTACACCAAATTCCATGCCAATTTCCCTCTTTCCTTTGCCTTAATTAGTATGAACTCTCACCTACTGAAAGCATACATATTTTTCTGTTAGCCCCTCGCCATCTTCCTTGCTTTCAAAGTACCAGAAAACTATATTCTTACGTGGGAAAAGAGGCTTAATTTGGCTTTAAATTACCTCTAAAAGATAGCGTAAATTGCGTATTTTTTCGTCGAATTTGCCGCCTACCTTTTTCTCGACCCTTTCGAAGATGTTTTCTCTTTTTCCTCGATATAAAATAGGTCAATTTAAAGGGATTTTTAAACGTCTTTATTAAAAGAGAATTTCTCGTTTTGTGAGCCAGAAATTCACTTTATTTTTAGAAAAGAAAAACCCGTACTTTTTCTTATAGGTGCATTTTGGCTATAATTTGGGTTAACTGTAATAGGCACCGTCGAATATCTCGGTTCAATCTCAGGTTTAATTCTATTTTTGTTGTGGGTTTTCTCTCTTTATCATTCATTTCACAGGTGATTTCCCTCTTTTTTGACATTTTCGATTAATTCCAAAGAAGCTTGTTTTGGCTGGGGTTTATCCCTTATTTCGCTTGTTTTTAATGACATTCTCAGTAAAGACCTACAGATTAATATTGAATACAAACCTCGAGTTACAACATGGCGGTCATATTAATGTTATCCTGAATCGACTCAGCATCCGCCTCTAGATAGGGCGTGGCTCTTTCATAATATGGGTCAATTGTGACTACTGGCGAGGCTCCTTCTTAATGGGGTTGTCTTAATTTTTCTGTCCAAAAACGCCCCACGGGGAGTTCCACGTGTATGTCTGTGTTGTACACTCGAATTGTTTGGGAGATTTTAAATTGACTCTCCTCGTACTATGTGATGTAAAAGAGGTTTTCGATCCCAGGTTACAGTACTTTACAGCTTCATTCACTAATTTTCATCTATTTACTTATTTCTCTTTCTCAATTACTTATTAGAACATTCTCCCATTGGATTATGCAATTTTCATCTTGCTCCTTATAATATCCATAAACAACATCCCAAACACTTTGGATTAGAATTATAAAACTTGGACTTTCTTTAAATTTATATAACTTCAAGATGTACTAGGTCTTGTACTTCGTTATCTCTCATGTAGTTTATCGTGTAGTCTGTAATCTCTTATGTATCTTGTTTTGTACTTCGTAATCACTTGGCTACCAGGTTTTCTACTCCTTAGTGTACTTTGCATCTGAGTAAACCTGTCCCATCTTCTAACTACTTTTCTCATATTCATTCTGTTCAGTTTTTTACGAATGAATAAAATCAAGAAATTATTCGCTGGTTTGGTCTCTATGATTGAAAAAGCCAAAGATTTTTCAGGATATAAAGTGCAGATCATATGTGATTAATTTGTCGCAAACAATTCCCCGCATGTTGGCTGCAGCATGTTACATTCAGGGGCCGGGAAGGTGTATTATTCCTACAGCTTTTAAGTGTCGCCATGGTTTCACCCCTTTTACACCAACTACAAATCTATGGATCGGTTGGTTATGTAAACACTCTCCCTATTTGTCTATATTAATATGGTTTACAGCTAGAATTTTTGTGGTTGCCTCTAGTCATGGGTCTTGCAGCTTGCATGAATGGAGAGCTTACTTAGAGTTTGATATGAAGGCTGTTACTTACAGTGGATCGAAGATGAGAGCCAAGCGAGAGAGTAGTATGAATGACAATGATATCCCGCTCCTGTGAGCGCATAAACTATAAGTCCATGAATGGCGTGAAAAGGCCATTGCTCGCTGGTTGCGCCAACTAGGTGCATTAAAAGCAAAGGAAAGTGTTAAATACTGACCGTGGGTAGGTGCAGAAAATGATCTTAAGAAAAATAATGAAATCTAGTTATTACTAGATAGTAGAAAGTAAGGGTAATACTAAAATGCAAAAATAGAGATGGTTTGTATTAATTTCTCCGGCTCTTGTCGATGCTTGTTGTTTACTATTTTCTGAATGCTTATGCAAAAAGATCACTGCTTTGTAGAGGGTTTATTCGTTGAGAGCAATTCTTGTTCTTAAATACTTCAGAAATGGTGTGGAAGAAGTTGCCTGTGTAGCCGTTGAAGAAAGTTAAATAGAAAGGAAATAATCAGTGCTCAGAGGATATCCGACGGGAGAGCAATTTACGTAAGATGGGATCCGAGAACGATTTTTTTCTTCAAATATTTCCTTTATTTGTTGCCAAGTCATCGAGGGTACAGCTACAACGAATTTATAATAATTTATAACCATGCACTAATTGATAATCTAATTTTCTTACAAATCACTACATAAAAGCAAACAGCAATAAATTCAATAAAATAAAAGAGAACGTTTAGGTCCCTCAGTGATGGCCTGTCTTTCTCTGAGATTAAAGAGCTCAGCGAACAATATAAAATATTCAAATAATATGGTGTAGGCCTGCCTCATCTAAAAACTCTATCACACCACAATTTTGTATTGAGGAACCAGATTCCAGCACCATTAATTTAGATATCGGAGAGGCTGAAATTGACTATATAAAATTTCACGGCAATTAGTCTAGCTGACAAAAATTATAACTTTGAGGTTCGACTTTGGACGAGGAGTATGTATTCTCTCGGAAAGCGGTCGGTACTCTCTCTCTCTCTCTCTCTGTCGATTAATGGGAGACCTCAGAATGAACACTCTGTTGGCTTACTCGCTAGAAGGCCACCAGGGCAAGCATGGCAGTCCCAGGAGAATGTTGTGGCGCCGTTCTTTGTCTACCAGACGAGATAAGGCCTTGGGAATACGTTCTTTCAGGCGGCTAACCTCGCCTCAAGGCATGAGGGTTAGCTAAAGACTCGTGGCTGCGGGGGCTTAGTATGTCTGCGTGCATGGAATTCTCGGTGAAGGCGTCTCAGCGGGGATCGGCCAGCAAGAGCAAACAAAGCTCTGGATAGTCGCTGGCTGTTCCCACGCGAGAATTTGCTGCCTTGCTTTTTGAAATCCTGCTTAAGGATACGTGGCCTCTACCCGACGGGGTTGGATTCAAGGAAGACCTTCGAGGTCGTCCTCTCACACTCCTCCCTTCCGAAAGATGAACTTTTCTAGAAACGAAGGGGAGAGAAAAGGGCATCCCCAAAACTTGGAAAGGGGTCGTGCTCGGAAGGTACCGACGCATGGGGATGTGGGGTTTCTAGCCTGCTTTGAACAGGTGCACATAGTATGACTACCTAACTGAACCGAGTTGGGTATTAGCTACAAGAGCGGATTTTAATTTAAGCCGTGACTGAGGCAAACCAATTGTCATGCTACAACTACTCTATATCATACACTACTTTTTCATTGTGTGGGGGTGACTTAACCCCCTACTGCAACGTGAACCGTTGAAAGACTGACTAGGAGGTCATACTTGAGGCTTTGGTTTTCAAATAATTAATAATCAAACAGAGCGCATAAATGGTTAGCGAGATTTACTTGAATAGGCTAAAAGTATCGTTCAAGGTTAGTTATAGATAAAACAACAAAAATATAATTTTATTTACAAAGATTAAAATAAGAATAATAATCAACAAACGGGAATCTTTTAAATTGAAAGAGTATCTTGCTAATTATTATGAAGAGGGATTCTCAATGGAATTAATTGATTAATGTAACTAGGCTCAGATCTAAAGGGGGAACTTGGCAATACTAATAATGGAGAGGGTTTCAGTTTTACTGGTCGATGACTTCGAGGAAGGTCCTTCTTGCGATGAGGCGAGTGGGGAACGATCCGATAAGGCAAGTGTAACACAATCTGAATAAGGCAGGTGAAGCACAATCCGAACCAACCTTCTAATGAAGATAGCCAAACTTCAAAGATGATGTTCGACGGGCAATGTGGGATTTCTCATAATTCCACTGAAAGAGGAATCTTCTTTTCCCCGAAGGTAATCAATAGAGATTTTCTTCGCTTCGATTAAACGAAGGAAGACTGTTGCGCAAATTTAAAGGCTTGCCGTTCACAGAAGCTACCAATTGACTTAGCTAGAATCACGGCTGAAGAATTCTGCTGCTGACGAACGCTCACGGGACTAGACAATAAGGACGGCCTTGAGATGCAGTCTAAACTACTTGAACTTCGGAATAACCCGAGTATTTATATTTCTGATTCTAGAGGGGAAGGGGGAGTTTGGAGACAGGAGTCACAAACTCAGACATCTTACTCCGAAGGCTTAAGATTAATTAATGACTAAAGGATTAATTCCGATCCTAGTCGTTGGTTCTTCATTCGGTATTAATGTAAGTGAATAAGAAAAAACAATTGATGCAGATGTCACCGAGATGATAAAAGTAATAATATTACATATACAAAGAAACAAAAAAAATCACATAAACGATCAGACAGGCAAAGAGTAGTGGAACGGAGTAAGGAAAAGGGAAATTGTATAATACACATACACAGGGGACTAAAGCATACAAAAGAATACATGAGTGTCAATGGTATGCAAACAATATATATATATATATATATATATATATATATATATATATATATATATATATATATATATATATATGAATCCATTAAACCACATTGAAAGAGAAAACGGAATAATTTTTCCTTGCAGTAATATTTTAATTACCTTTTATCGAAAAAATCTGTGCAAAGCGGTGCTCGCTGCGTCAGTGTGCCTGGTTCGAATCGCTTCCCTGCACGGATTTTTTTGAAAAAGGTAATAAAAATATTACTGCAAGGAAAAATTATTCCGTTTTCTTTTTCAATGTGGTTTAATGGATTCATTTTCATCAATCTCTCGCGCTACTTTGAGATATATATATATATATATATATATATATATATATATATATATATATATATATATATATATATATATATATATATATATACATATATATATATATATATATATATATATATATATATATGTATATATATATATATATATATATATATATGTTTATATACTATCCAATTCTAGTTTTATAACCCGAGTACGCAAAATTGAAAACAAAATTTGTTTATAATGTGGAATAATTGAGGGCTAATAATTCTTTCTTTACCTGGGAGGATCCTCCACGGGGTTCATACTATGACTGTCGGCTATGCAATTCTCAGGTCCTTTTATATAGAGAATTCGAAATTGTAACTCTTGGAAGAGGATGCTCCATCTCATTAGACGTCTATTTTGGCTCTTTGAGTTCTTTAAATAGGCTATGGGATGATGATCCGTCTCCATAATGAATTCTTTCCCTATCAGATACATAAGGAACTTTCGAATACTCCATACAATCGCGATAGCTTCACACTCTATAACCACATAGTTCTTTTCTCGCGTCAGCAGCTTCCAACTGGCGTAAATATTAGGGTGGCTTTCGTTATCCTCTCTATATTGTAAAAGTACGCATCTGATGTCGTCGTTGCTGGCTCCGTATTGAATGCTAAAATGTTTGTTTGGATTTGGGAGACTTTAGATGGACCTGAGGCAAGCTTGTCATTTAGCTCTTGAAAACGGGTGGTTGGCTTAGGCAAGGGTATCTGGTAATTTTTTTCTGCAGCAGGGAGCAAAGGGGCACCGCTAGGGAGGCAAATTCGGGACGAATAGTTAGTCAAATGACGTTGATCTCATCAAGGAGCGTAATTGTTTCTTCGTACGCGAGAAGAACATGCTTATCTTCTCTTCTTGGGCGCAATTTGATTTTCTCCGATGTGGAATCCTAAATATTTTATCGTGCCGTACGCAAAGTAGCATTTATTAGGGCCTATACTAATTACATTCTCACGGAGCATACTTAAAAGGGTTTGGATGGAGATCAGGTTTTGATTCCAGGCACGGGTGGTAACGTAAATGTTGTAAAAGTAAGATACGCTATGCAATCCATCCAGTATTCGATGCATAATTGGATTATAGTTATATAGGTCTATTTCCGAAAGAAGTTTGGACTTTTCGAATGGATGTAAGTTTTGGTCTATAAGGGGGATCGATTCTCCGTCGAAAACAGTCAAGGAATTAAGCTTCAGAAAGCCACGCACATACGGAAGGACTGGTCAGGTTTTCGGACCATTTCCATGGGTTAACAATAATTGGAGTTGGAGTGTTAAATAAAACCCAATTTCAAAAGGTTTGCTACCTCTACGTTGAAAGCCTGGTGTAGGGTTTTGAACGAATTGGTTTTTGCGTTGTGAGCGTGATTGTGAGCCCAAAGTGATTAAAACAGCCGGGTTTTTCTGAAATCACCTCTGGGAGGGTACTAGTCGGGGATCCAAATCTAGTTCCTAGGAGGAATCTTCTGGGGAGCCGGGTAATGAGGGAAGAGGATAATCATTATCTTGCTCAACGCAAACAACTTGAACTACGCTAAGGGACTCGGAGGGGTAGGAGGCTTCCAAAAGTGCCTGCTCATCAAGGGCGACTATATTATTTATACAGGCACGGCGGTAGTACCGCTTTAGCATGTTCACGTGGAACAGCGTATTTCAAAAGGAGGTTTTTGTCAGATAATCTAAAGGGGCACGAGTCCTAGCCTTGCCATTGGCTAAGGAGCTTATTCGTATCCGTAGGCAAAGGGAGTAGTACTTCATCGCTGGGCCTAAATCGTCGCTCTTTTGACTTGACGTCAAAATAGGTACGATATTTTTATAAGCGATATCCGTAGATTCTTCTAGGCTATTGCGGAGGTCCAATAAAACAGAATAGGAAGATTTTCTTTCTTCATCTAGACGGTGGTTTGCAAAGAGCTAATTTGGTATACTCGTGGAGCCTCGTACATGTCGGCCATAGAGGAGCTCAAATGGGGCAAGTCCCAGGGTGCGATGAGTGATTTCCCGGAGGGAAAATAGAGCAACGGGCAAGTACTGATGCCATTCTCGGGGCTGAGCATGTCAAAGTTTCTTTAGTACGGTTTTCAAAGTCCCGTTTAACGTTTCACAGATCCTGTTCGCGGAGGGGCGAAATTTGCGCACCCTTTTTGTGCTTTCGCAAATCCTTCGCTGTGGAGTGCTAGAAACTTTGTGTCATATGGGGCCGCTAGGGGAACGTTAGAAGCGGAATTCTTCTAAGCCTTGTACCTGGCAATGACGGGCTGAGCCGCTGGATTAGGGGTTATTTAGGGACTTTGGTCAACCAATAGGGCGCAGAATTTGATCGGGGCTGCGACTAACTCAGCCCATCTAATAAAATCCTGCCATTCCAAATAGCATCGGACGGCGGAGAAACGGTTTACTCGTCCAAGGTAGTCGTGGAGCAGAGCGTATTTGTTATTCTCAGGGCCTACTGGGGGAAGTAATTCTTTGAACACTATGATAGAGGTATAATGAGTGTCCCTTACGAGGGTGAACACCCTGCATCCATTTGCGGATCCGTGTTTGAATTTTAATCCACTGAGGAAGCTCTTAATAAACAGAAAGTTCACCTGGTGTCCCGGAGAACTATTCGTCGAGAGAGTTTCGGGAGCTTCCGGGCAAGAAGGCGTAGAAGTTAGAGCAGCACTAATCTGATTAACCCTGGTGTTTGGACGGACAGTTAGTTCTCACGTGGCCCTCCGAGCCAAACGAAAAACAAACGACGGGCCTTCTGGTTCACGCCGACGAAGGGAAAGTTGAAATGAGGGGCTTGATACCCCTGTGCTCAGAGGGGAGAAGGTTCTTGGCTTTGGAGGGACCGGGGACCTTTATAAATTTGACAGCAATCTTAGAGGGAAGCCGTTAGTTACTATTATTGCTTCTAGGGGATGGAAGATATGATTTCTTGGGGTCCTTTGGGTATAGGTTGTGACTGGCCGCGTACATATGCGCCTATTCGATACATTCTTTGAAAGTAGTCCATCGCCTATTTTTCACGAACGCGCTGACTTCCGGGGACAGCGTCGTCATCAATTGATCCCTAAGGAAGAAATCAAGGAGGGACTTATATTCACGGGTAATCTGGGCGGAGTCTAGCCAGAAATTAAAGTTTCTTTGCAGGGTGAAACCAAACTGACGGAATGTCTAACCGAGATGAATTCTGGCGGGATGGAATTTAGATCGATAATATTTGGGGTTCATATTTACTGCCGATAGAAGTTCCGATTTAAGGGTAGAATAATTTTTTGTTTCTTCAGGAAATAAAAATATCTCAGAGTTGGGTATTTAAGAGGGAAGGCAATCTGGCGACAGCTTCTGCTTGAATGTATAAATGATAAACCTTCACTACTTTGAAACACTGGCAACTTCACGGAGGGGGTCAGTGGAGCTTCAGTACTTGACTGTACGGAAAGGATTTTTAGGTGATTACGACTGAGTTTGCATTCGTGTTGCCTAACTCTTTCCCTTTCTTGCAGCTACCGAACTCTTTCCCTTTCTTCCATCTGCACTCTTTCTTTTTTCTGCCCATTTGTTTCTTTCTTTTGCTTGAACATATGAAATTAAATTATTTCAGAAAATCCTAAGGCTTCTCCTTGACTCTTGAATCATTTTAATGACGAGATTTTCTTAGCATGAAAGCTCGTTTAACAGCTGCAAGCGAAAAGAACCAGCCTTTATGCTCGCGGGTCTCTAGCGAAAGCAAACTTCTAAAGGTCAATTAGCCACTATATTTCCTGCCAGATAAGATAACTCCTTGGGAATACGTTCGTTCAGGCGGCGAACCTCGCCTCAAGGCAAGGGGCTTAGCTGGAGACTCGTGTCTCCGGGTGATTAGTATGTCCGCGGAGCATAGAGTTCTCGGTGAAGGCATCTTAGCGGTGGATCGGCCGGCGTAAGCAAACACAGCTTTGGACAGTCGCTGGCTGTTCCCACGCGAGAATTTCTTTGCTGCCTCGCTTTTTTAAATCCTGCTTTAGGCGATGTGGCCTCTACCCGCCCGGAGGGGGGGGGGGTTAAGGTGGACCTTTGAGGTTGTCCTCTCACATAGTTATAATGACTATTTTTCAGTTTTATTTCACAATATTTTTCTTCTATCCGACACATCTCCCCTTTCTTACCGGAATAAATTAAGGCATTTATTTCCATGGTAGATTATGAAGAATCAGGATCTATATATAAAATTTACAATCAGTAAATCAACATCTAATTGTCACCTGACATTCCTTTTGATTAATCTTGCGAGGCGAAAAATATATTCTGTCTAACATTTTATAGTCCAAAATTAACGCATATTTGTAATTTTCAGGGTTGACTTGTTTTGTTTGATTTGACTCGGAAAATATTAAATGCACTGACTGATTCGAAGAGAAATAAGTACCTTAAATATATGCTGCCTGCAGGATCCAAGAAAAGCGTTTGATTTGGGGTATTTTTTTTACAAAATAATTTAATATTTCTGGCCAATTTGTATCAATAATATACACAATAGTTATAATTTTGCAATTTACGGAGTAATTACCTTCATTTATTAACAATGCGAAGCAATTATTATGAAAATAATTAATGATATGAAATTTATTTATTTAGATAATGATTAACTGGGTGAACATCAGTTTACATTGTGTTAATAAAAAGTCATTGGTAACGCGCGGATGTAACTCAATTGAATAATCTTTTATCTGAGAGAAATTTTGGCGTTTTCTTGATGCATCGAGTTGTAATTTTTTTAAGATGGTGGAACTCGACGCTTTTCCCTGCCTCAGGAAATGACTTCATGAATTTCTGAGACTGGGCAGAGCAAAGGAGATTAGGGTTATTACATTCTTGCACTTAACTGAGCAGAAAAATCCTTCTGATGAAGATTGAAACCGATTAAAACTAACTACTCCAAACAATATCCCAAGAAAGTAAACACAAACGTGACGACCCAATCAAGACTCAGAAAAGTGAACATCCATCTAAAAGTGAAAAGAAAGTTCAACCCAATTGGGAGCTAAGCATAGGCAGATAATTAGAATTGTTTATTAATAGTGACAACGAAAAGGACGCTTTAAGCAAATGTACTCAGAGAAATTGATGCAGACATCATTTTAATTTCGGGACACGGGATCGACACACGTAGTGCAGAAATGAAAATCTGAAACGACGATGTGTTAATCACGAATTATTCGCAGCAGCGGTTCAGTGTGCCACTATTACAATAAAGAAAGGGATTATATACAAGCAGATAAGAAATCTAGATGAATCCTCCCTCGCGATTGAGGTCGAACTTGACATACGAAAGTTGTTCATTGCTACCGCATATCAACCGCAAAGGAGAGACGTGTTACCAGTTACTGGCCTACTTGGCATAAGAGCCCCCACTATATTAATGGGGGATCTGAACGCCAGATGCCGAGAATCCAGCGAAAAGACCTTCAACGGTATAGAAAGAAGCATGGACCTATTTGTGGACAGAAACATTGCCCAGCGAGTAGGTCCCGACTTCTCTACCTTTGTCAACGGAGGAAGTTCCACAAAACCAGACATCTGTCTGGCGAATCGTTAGCTACCGTTTAGTTACTACATGGAACCAGTTCAGATAACATGTTGTGACCATATAGGGATCCTACTCACTATCAACAAGAACCCTATACAAGTTCCAGCTGTAGTCCGAAAGAACTACAGAAGAGCAAAATGGACACGGCACGCGCCTTCTTGAGGCATACGATCCGCCAAACTTGGACGAAGCAATTCTTGAGGAGAATTACAAGGCACTCGACGACATAAATAACTATCTCTTAAACGCAGATAGGGCTTGTATCCCTAAATCCGAGTATATGACCATCTCTAGCTACAGATGGACCGAATACATGAAGGATTTATACCGTGAGCTGAAATTATTGTATGATATCAATATCAGGAATACATCAGTTCACTCAATGCAACGAAGTAAAGAAATAAAAAAAGAACTCAACCAGTTGATCCTCGAACAAAAATGAAGACGATAGGATGATGCTATTGATGGCCTCGATCACGAAGCACCTCCCTCCTAAAGAATTTGGGAATAGGATCAGACGTCTCAAATATGTGACTGGGAAGAATAAGATCGAACTACAAAAAGAAGACGGAAACATTGAAACAGAAGAAAGAAGAATTGAAGAGCAATTCCGAGGTAATTGGGAAAAATCCTTAGTATAATTGAGAAGGAAAACGACGACTATGAAATCGAGTTTGAAATCAACATCATAGAAGAGCTTAACGACAAGATACACAAGCGCAACCTTACCACCAGCTGGATAGACAGCGCAACAGAGACGCCGAGATTATCGAACAACTACACGGCGCGCTCCACTTATTCCGACAAAAACCCCCAGGACAATCGAGCTTGAAAAGGTAAACTTTGAAAAGGCACCAGCCAATGTCATCGAAGGGATGAGAAAGATATTTATCGCCTGTCTGGACACGGGATACTTTTCAGATGCTTATAAAACGGCTAAGATGATTTTCTTGCCTAAGCACGGAAAGGACCTAAGGTTGAAGGAGAGCTACCGGCGAATTTTACTTCTAGAATTTTGCGGGAAGCTCTTCGGGAAGATCTACAACTAAAGACTGGTGTCTCACCTGGAGGAAAACTCCCTCTTCAACGCATATCAATTTGGGTTTAGAGGAAGCGAAGTACGGAGATGGCGATTAATGTCATCACAGAAAAGCTAGCCCAAGCAAAACAGGAAAGAAGTTACGTGGACATTGTTTGTTGGGATTTATCAAAAGCGTTTTATAAGGTGTGGCAGCACGGAATGCAGTACAAGAACTCACGACTGGGCAAAAGGGAAAACTTAGAAAGAAATATCTGTGACTATGTCATGGAGAGAGCGGCGTATATCAGTTTAGGGTGCACTGATGGACCAATGTTTCCGCTCACTGCGGGTCTCCCACAGGGGAAGGGGGTGCAGAACAAATGTATGTACCTAATTACAGGTACATTCAGGCGAGAAAGAAAGCGTCAGGAAGAGCTGCACCTGGAGGCGGGGTTAAGACCCATTAACGTTGTCATAGAAGAACGGACAAGGAATATGCAGAAACTGGTTAATCGAGAATTGAACGATGATATCTTCCAAATGATTTGCCAGAACAGAAGAGGAATAAGTCGCGCCAGATTTCCAAGCTCCGCTGGCTTTTACCTGTCGGAACAGAAGTGTCGTTCTACGCATTAGCATAAAAATGTTTTTACCCAAACCAAGAAAAGAAAACCTTTTAACGAAACCTCACCAATTTCTACAAGAATTCACCGAATATCGACAGCAAATTCACCGATGATGAATACCCAACTATAATGAAGAAGACTTTAAAGAAAAAACAAAAGACACGATTTACACTCACCATAAGATATCCTAAAAAATAAAGACAATAAGCATAATACTAAAAGTGATTAAAGTAATTTATTACTACAACAGCAAATGCGCATAACATATCCAAGAACATTAAATTTTTGAAGACAACTGGCTTGAATGCCATAATAATATAAAATATCCCAAAGACAACAAAGAAACCAGAAAACAAGAAAATATTTAAAAGCGATAAGCATGATCACCAGGCACTTAGCATCTCTTTACACCATACCACACTTCTTTCTCTTTCCACCACTTGTCTATTTTCAGCTATCTGTCCCCACACCTACCCATTAACATCGTTCATAGTTCATAGTCTGACTATTGACTGCGTAGAACTCCTGGCCTAAACTCTCTGCCAATTACCTCAAAATTCGATGAAGGAGAAGAATTGAGAGAAGAATTCTAAAGACTCTTCAGAGAATTGGAGGCGCTCGGACGTCCGTATATTGAACTCTCCCACTCGAAAGACAGCTTACGCTACTTTCGCTTTTCAACGCCTCACCTTTTGGAGAAGAAAGAAGATTAGAGAATTACAAGGGCGTTTTTGCACATCAATCTTGACGAAAGAAATCTACCTGTCTCTAACGCCATCTTTTTCCCCTACCGGCGACATAAATAAGAGATTTATACACCAGGTGGTCATAATTAATTCTATGGCTGCCTAAACTCATCACCCCCTCCACTCTCGCCTTCTAAGGCGTAGCCGGGTGTACTTCCATTCATAACCTAGTTCGAACTATGCCCATCGTGAGACAAGCATAATTCGAGGCGGCTGGGAAAGCAGATTTGTGGACTAGCCCACTGTAGAACCTTCCGTCATTATCAGTCCAGACAGGAGGCAAAGATAAAACCATTGTGGAAGACCTCTCTCTATCCCTGATGGACCGGCAGTGATCATAGAGGGACATAAACACCATCTCTATGTGGCTGGAAGCAGTCTTAATACCAAAACCCTCAGAGGCGGCATTCCGGGTGGTGGTAGTTGATTCAATCACCCCCCCCTCATAAAGTCCGCCATGAATCATCCTTCTGAAGGGCCTTCTTGGGTCCATCATATCATTCATTCATCATCTTTACATAGGCAGATATACTGGCCATGCTAAGGATTGTGGGGGCGGGGGGGGATCATTGTCATTTTTATTTCAAAGTTTAAACATATTTTTATCCCAGGCAAATTAATAGGTACAAATAAGGGAAGAAAAAAACACAAAGAAGGACGCTTTAACGAGCCAAAATGGACGACCGTTAAGGGGCATCCTTCCTTGCCGTGAGAAACCAACTCGCAAATTGGCACTAAGGACTATCTACGCTGATATTAGGGCCATATTCCTTAGACTAAAAGACCAACACAACGGTTATGTGGCGCTATGCGACACAAAAAGGGACTTAGATCTCTTCTTGACCGAAAACGCAGCCAAAGAGTTGGAAAAGATCGGACACGCACCTCAGATCCCTCTGGACGTACAAACGAAAAGATCTGTGATCTGCAGACGACTGGACCCCTGGGTCGGTGAGCACACTCCAAAACAAATCAAGAAAGAGCTAGAAAAACGTCAGGATTAGGAAAATATCGAGAAAATAATCAAATTTAAAAACCAAAATGGAGAAGAGCATAACCATGTCTTTAAAGTGGTATTTAGATCGACAGAAATGTCCAAAAATGCCTCGGAACATGGACTCCTTGCCTTTTACAATAAAAACTCACCCGATCAAATCAAGAATGAGATATTTGTCACCGTGTAAGTACGCTTCACATGCTATGCCTTCGACAAACACCCAACCAACGACTGAACTTATAAAGTGAATGTATGCTCCAAATGCGCAAGCCAAGACTACAGGTGGCACCAATGCAGGAGAACGGTAAATAAATGCTTAAACTGTGGTAATGCCCACAGAACACGGGCTATGTCTCGACAAATAAAGAAACAGCTCATACAGAATAAAAAAATAGAAATAAGCGCAGAAAAAGAGAGAACACAAGAACACAAGAACACAAGAAAAGAAGGAGACTGCAAAAGACCATCCATGGCCTACACTTGGCAGCTCCTGTTCCAGTCAACACACAAAGGCACGTGAATTATAGGGGGTTCCTCACCCTAATATTAGAATTTTTAATGACAAAGAATTAATAAAACAATTATAATGTTTAAATCTTCTCATTGCTGGCCTATATAAACCGTTTTATCTTCTAGGGGATGTGGCTTAGACTCGTCCAAAAGACGAGCCTCCATCTTCAAGCCCCTAAGTTTCCACCCCTAAGGCGGAGTTACTTAACAGCTATGTCTGTGTCTGATTTACTTACAAGCCCCAAAACTTTATCTCTATCATTTGTCACAGATCTCTGTTACTATTTCCTTTGGTCAAAGTCTTTACTTGCTCAGCTGCTTTGTAGACTCCCGTCTTCTGATAATTCTATCCCAAGACGCGAAGTATTCGTTTTCTCTTTTTGACTTAGGTATCTTGACCATTTATCCTTTTCTCTCGTTCGCCCTTTTTGTATTCCCCACGCCTTAGGATTTAATGAAACCACCGCGAGTCTATTTTGGGGAGTTTCCAGCAATTTGAGGCCAATAGTCCACCTATTACATAATCCGATCACCATAAGGTTAGGTTATGTTTGTAGGTCTTTAGGTTAGGTTAGGTTTCGTTTTGTTTTCTGAAAAAATATGGTTCATGTAGTCGTAAACCCCATAAAAATAACTTGGACTGCGTTAGAATTAGGTTCTAATAAGTTATTTGATTTAAAAAAAGTAAAATCCATTATTTGAGGGTAAAAACAACAACGAAAAAACCCAAAGAGCTTTAATTCTACAATAGAGAATATTCCCTTATTCTAACTAATCAAATTATCATCGTGTAACCGAAAACCCAATAAAAATAGCTTGAGCTACGTTAAAATAATTATTTTTCGTTAAAATAGACGTATACCCCCCCCCAAATTATGACTTCATTCGTTCAATATTAAATCTATTTACTCGAAACCGATCTTAACTAACTCATCGTACCCCTCCCCCCAAATCAAATAACCTAGCAATGTTATTAATTTACTTTTAATATTAAATAACCTTGCTAAGTTATTTAATAGTAAGTAATGCGCGAGGATGAGCACATATGGCTCGGCCATGTTGTTTGTCCCAATAAAATTCGTATTTCTTCTAAAATGAAGGGGAAGTAATTATTATTTGTATGTAAATAAAAGTTCACAACGAAACCCTAATTCGAGGCTTAGAACAAAGAAATTAAGTAGACTAAGCAAGAAAAAAGTATCAGATTTCATATATTTTTTCTATATGTCCTGATTTTCACACACGAGGAAAAACTATATTTGGTGGAGGACTCATTTTTTCAATTAATTCTAAGCAAATTCTTTTTGGGTGGGGAATTCTTTTTGGGTGGGGAAGAAAAAGTACCTCCTACGCTGCAGCAACTGCAGGTGGAAAAACAGCAACACCATCCACATAGACCACAATGGTTAACATAGAGGGAAACATGAGGCCAGATTTAATTCTCTCCATAATGCACGCCCACTTCGTAAACATGGCGAAACCAGGCTCATACGCAACTGAATTGAACACCATGCTGGAAAAGAACGGGCTTAAAAAAATAGGGCTAACAGAGAACCCTCATTCGAGCGAACTGTACAAAATAAACACAACCCAAGAAGAGCCCCTGAAAATACGAACATGGAAGAAGACGGAGCTGAAACGGATAACGATTCTGGAGAAGAATCCACCAACGAAGAAACCTCGAAGACTATCCTTAAGAGCACAAAACAGAGGGAAAAACCCAAAGTGAATATCCAAGATCTCTACATAAAAATTTATGGTTCTCACGCCGACCTGTTACCTAAGCAACTTAAACATAAATAAATCGTGGACGGACTAGTTAATGGAAAATACAGGTGGGAATATGAAGCAGATGCCAATGAGACAGAGGTTTACAATGCTTAAAATTAAGGCATGATATATATCGTCCCAGAATCGTGCAAAACATCTAAAACGGCGAATTCAAGAAAAAATGCAATGGACGCACTCGTTCCCCAGGCCGCTCGGAAAAAAACGAAGACAGGAAGATACCACAACAAATAATTAAACATGGATACGTAGCAACAAAAAATTTAAATATTTACACTAAGTATACTCGGCTGGCAAGGGAAAAGATTATCATATTCAAACATAATAAGAAAAGAAGACCCAGAGTAAATTATTCTAACCGAACATGGAATAAACACATAAATTGAGACTATAAGAATTCTAAACTATAAATTTATTACCACGAAATATACCCAAACAATATATGATGGTGTAGCAATTTGCGTCAAAACCGGAATCCATTTTACAGAGGTTAACGACTCAGAAGAATGGTATCTGGCTATAAAATAAAAATGATCATAAGAGATCTAGTCATAACTGCGGCATATCAACCCCTAAGACACTCATATTTGCAAACTCCAAATTTCCTCATACTCTTTCGTCGAAAGACCTCAAACATATTAACAGGAGACCTCAATGTAAGATGCAGAGAGGCAGGTTACACAAGCCAACCAAACGGAGCAAGAAAACATCTTCAAATATTGATACAAAGTAACCTGATAAGCAGAGAAGGGCCAAACTTCCTAACTTACCTAACAGCCCAAGCCTCGACAACTCCAAACATCGTACTTATTAACCAAAATTTCAACCTAAATCGACAGACAAAACCAGGACCCGCAACTCCATCCCACCATCTAAGTATGATTACTACTATTTCAACTTCACTCATCAAAATAAAAATACCACGCAAAAAAGCTACCAGCAAAACAGACTGGAACGGATAGAAACAAATCCTAAGTAAAACGAAACTGGCCCTCTAAACAACCAGGAAACTGCTGCAATAGAAAATTAACTAGAATTAATCACTAAATTATTCCTCCCGACAATAGATTACAGAACTATACCGGCACCTAGATGAAATCGAAGATATAAAAGAAAAAATGAAAGAATTTCATAATCCGATAAAAGAAACTAGGGATTTTGGAAATACAATGGTAAGATACTGAAGATTAACCATAATTAGAAGGCAAATAGGTATACTCATTTAGGACAACTCAACTCAAATATGAAACGAGATAATAAGCAAAATGAATATAGAAAGAGATCCGAGGAAATTCTGGAGAGAGTACAAGAAATTACGAGGATCACCTAGTTGAGAGAATAGAACTGAGAATACAAGGCCAGGAAGTGCAACTGAAAGAAGAACTCCAAGAGCACTTCCAAAGGCACTGGAAAAAAATATTTTCTATATATCTCGTGAAGAAAACCAAGATTATGACATGAATTACGAGGAAGATATCTTACGAACCTTAGTAGTACCACAAGAACGTCTAATACCATTCAGACGCATCGACGAAGAAAGAGACAGCCCCGTGGGGGAAGAGAGGCCCATTACAATAGTTGAATTCTTATCAGTCATAAAATTGTTTAAGTAAAAAGCACCAGGTCAAAGTGACATAACGAAGGTACACTTAATTAATGCTCCGGAAAACATACATGAGTCGGTAGTAAGGATCTTCAATGCCTGCCTTAATATTGGGTACTTTCCCCAAGCATTTGAAACGGCGAAAGGCAGAATCCCAGGGATATTGCTTAAAGAACAGCAAGAAAAATAAAAAGCTCAAACGAGTACAAGAAAAGGAAGGAAAACAGCCTCTGTACAAGTAGATGGAAAGGCATGCCCCTAATCCACAGAATGACGTGTCCTCGGTCTAGAACTGACGTCAACTCGGTATACCTCCAATCTATTACAAAAATCACCGAGGCAAAAATAACCTTGTCAGCGCTGTACATATTTCGTAATCTTTCGACCAGACACAAAAGAAAACTATATTTGGCCTTGTCCGTACAAAGCTCCTGTACCCAACAATACCGTTAAATACGCTAAGCAACTCACATATAATAAAAATCCAATGAGAACAAAACAAGGCGATAAGATTTATTACGAACTCAAGAATACAAGATTATATACCATCAGAAGCACTCCACAAAAGAACTGAACTAAAACCTCTAAAGATAGTCTTACAAAACCGTGCAAAAAAGATTTGGGAAAATATATAAAAAATACAACACCGCAAAACAAAATGAACCGATACACCGTGCCGGATAACGAGATCCACCGGACTCGATACAAACTGAGATTCGACGAAAGTCTAAAAAGGACATTAACGGACATCATTCCAATCTATAAATAAAGACATTTACAGAACGAAGATCAATTTACTAAAATATATATAACTACACCAAAAGAAGATAAACCGAAATTTACTACCAACTAGACAACCAAATGAGAAACTCGATACAGAATCTAAAGAGGACAAACCGAAATTGACTACCTACTAGATAATCAAATGAGATATAAGCTTAAAAAATAATAAAAACGAAAACAAATAATTAAAAAAAAAGATGCTGAATTTAGCAAAATGAAAACAAAGGCTCGAATGTTAGTAAATCATAGATCATAACACATATCGCATCAGAAGGCAAAATAAAAAACAAAAAGGAAGGCCTTAGCTAAGCAGCCTGGCACAAATCAGCATCATCTTCACAACATCACCTTCATGTATCATCTTACATTCACTACCATCCCATCAACACACGCGCGTTTTACACAATATTTCCTATCTATCCTACTCTTCTCTACACATTCTAACTTTATGCTATCTTATTTTATCTTATCTGACCATTTTTTCGCTCCCATCTACTTTTCTGGCAAAGGAGGCAAAGGAAAGTTTGAGTTTGAAAACGTGCTTTTTATCAACAGCGGTCAACTGGGAGACGCCGATATGTCGGAAGTATGGTTTCCGGCTGAAGTTAATTTCTGGTTTCTTTATTTAAATAATCACGGCTTCGGTCATTCGCAACCTCCTGCTGTTTTGGAGTCTCGGGATGCTATAGGTGTACTTATTCAGCTGAAGAAATGGTCAATTAATGTGCAATTCCAGCTTGAAACCATATTTTCGAAATCTCGGTGTCTCCGCGTCGAGAGCCTATAATACAAAATCGCAATTTCCTTTACTTATTAAACATTATCGGAACTAAAATTTGTCCTTGAATGTGTTTGGTCCCTTTACAGCCCTTACGTCTGAAAAAGTTAATTATTCATAGCGCATATGATTTAAAATATAGTTTGTTCTTAAAAAAATTCCTTAACTGTGATTGGCCAATTTTGTATCCCTTATGTTCAAATAGAAACTCAAGCAGTGCCTATGTTTTGAACGCTAGTTTGTCCTTAAAATTTTCCTAAGCTGTAATTGGTCCATTTTGTATCCCTTATATTTATATAGAAAAGTATACATAGTGTAGTATTCTATAGGCGCTAGCAATCATCACAAAAAAACTGGCGAAGATTGCTAGCCAAAAAAGGTATGCTGACCTGGTGCTCAGAGACGTTAAGAAGGCATTTGACAAAGTATGGAGGACTGGGCTTCAGTACAAAATACTAAGACTTGAACTAAACCCAAGACTAGAAAAAATTCTATGTGACTATCTGACAGACAGGCTAGCGTATTTACAAATATACGACTACACGGGACCAGACTTTAAGCTAACTGCAGGCGTACCGCAAGTAGTGTGCCTAAGCCCCCTCCTATACAATATATACACCCTCGATCTAACCGATCCGTTCAGGGAAGGCTCGATATACGTCTATTTCACTGATGACATCTCTCAGATCATGACTGCCCCCTTCAAAAGTCCCAAAATCAAGGCACATATCACCGCCAGAGAAATCTACCATGTCAACAGGTTCAAGAGAAGATGGAAAATCGCCACTAATACCCAGTAACTTAAGATGATACCATTCTTCCGTAGGAAGCAGGCGTATATCGAAACTGATGACACCCGCATTCCATACATCACTGATGGGACACTACTAGGACTAAAGATAGGTAAAAATGGATACGGTAGCCACGTTGCTTAGACAGCAGCGCAAGCGAAGGTCGGGCTCACCAAGCTATTTAGATTCCAAAACCTGAACATGACAAACAAAAAGAAGATATACAACGCTCTCATAAGATCAAAGCTGCTGTCTCCACCTATGCCTATCAATAATAGTTACAATAAGAAATTACAACTCCTCCAAAGGATACAAAACAAAGAGTGCTCTTAATAACGAACACTAGAAGGAGAGACAGAAAGAGGCAGAGGGGCATACATCTTATGATGCAGATGACTCAAATTAACTTGGAGCTGCAAAGACGAGCCCCCAAAATCTCAGGGAAAGTCGCACGACACATGACGGACAAAATCAGACAGAGACACATAGCCATTCCGTTGGAGGACATAAACAGAAGAAGGCTAGAATTCATCAGTAGTAAAGCACAGACCGAAAGCCATGAGAACCAATCTACACATAAGACTATGCATATCTAACAACGACAAACAATAAACTACACAAAAAATATACAATAAGAAGAACACTAAAAAATAGACAAATGAACAACGAAAGAAATACAAAAGAAACCAGCATAATCTACATGAAACAAAATTAAAACACAAGCAATAACATCACAAACCAGGAATAACACAAACAAACATGCTAAATCATCACAAAACAAGGACAACCCAAACAAAAAAGCAGAAATGAATACGCACAAGAGCATGAATATAAAACCAAAAACAATGAGAAGAACCCCAATTTCAGATAAACGCCTGCGATTCCCTATCACCAGGGATTTTCTACCCATCTATTTCTTTCACCAAGGAAACTTTCCCTATCTATCCATCTGCTACCATTATATATATATATATATATATATATATATATATATATATATATATATATATATGCATACATGAGTGAAATTGCAATCTTATATGTGTGTATATATTTTCCTTTCACAACTTAAGATATCCAAGTCCAAGTCCAAGTCCAAGTCCAAGTCACGTTATTCACTGTTTACACTCAACGTGTATACGTACATTTTTCTCACCGAAATGTTTTCATGTTTTTCTAAATTCTTACGTTCGAAGTAAGGACACAGGGAGAACTCAGGGGAGCCTTCTTAGTAATTTTGGGCTACAAGTTTTTGCTACTTGCATAAACTTCAGCCTCTTCTAGATATTTCTTGAACGTAGAGTAGCGCTTTTCCTGAACGAAGGCACGGATTTCGGCCGTCAGGGAAGCTAAGAATTGATTTTGTAGGACGAAGTCCAGAAGGGACTCGCACTCTTAGGGGACTTTACACGCATCTAACCAAAATTAGAGGTGTTTCTGGAGGGTATAAGCAAAATAGCCAAAGGTTTGACCGGGGCGGATCTTTTTGTGACAGAAACGTGCACGATAGAAGTCTGGGATCATATTTACGCTAACTAAGAGTTCAGCCCCAAGGGTAGAGTAGTGCACAGTGAACTCTGAAGTAAGCGAAATGAATATGTCTCTTAATTTTGAGTTTAAGAGAGGGAGCAATTTTTCCCAATTGTTAATTTCAAAAACCTTCTCGAAATGGGTAAAATATGATCCAAAATCTTCTCCTTTTTTAAAGACGGGTAATCTTACTGACGGGGCCTTTGAAGTTTCGGTCCGGGAGTTATTGACATTGACTTCAATTGATTACGGCTTAATTTCAGTTAATGACGCCTTATTCTCTCACGTTCTTCCATTTTTTGTTTTTCTCTTGGTGTTAGTTTTTGTTCCTGCCCTCTTCTCTCTTCTCTTTCATTTTTCTTCTCTCTTCTCTTTCATTTCTCTCTTCTTCCTGAATATAAGTTAATAATTCTCGGCCCGACAGGCCCAACGACTCTCCTTGACCCTTGAAAAGGCAAAACGAAGAATATATCTTGTTGACTTACTAGGGCGAACGTAACACGCGAACTAGGCTATTGACGTAACGAAATTACTCCGCAATATACGGAAAACCTAACTTTTTCCAAAAATAAATATTCAAAAATTATCACAATAAAAGAACACTAAAACTCTTCCTACACAGTTAGGACGGGTTAATCTTTCTAATCCGGATGAGGATTAACTAAATATTCCGGTAAATGAAATAAACAAACACACAGAATGGGTTCCAACTAATAATCTAAATTTTAAATAGTTAATAGACTAAAGTTTTACTGATCTAGAACTGAGTTGAACGTACTTCGGCCAAGATAGAAATATAAATAAACTTCAATAATGAGAGGGAGCTACTAAAACTTAAGGAAGATGTGAATCAACTAAACTGATTTACTATATAATAGACTTCACACACTTGACACGACTTTTATAATACGAGTATATAAGTAATATATATAATATATGTAATGGTACAACCACTCTATACCATACACTACTCCTATATTATGTGTCTGGGTGGTTAGTTAATCACCTACTTCAACGCGAACAGTTGAAGGACTGTTAGTAGGCATTAACGACCAACTAGGAGGTCACACTTGATGCGTTAAGTTTCAAATCTTTAATAATCAAACAGAGTGCATAAATGGTTGGCGAGAGTTTCTTGAATGAGCCGAGAATATCGTTCAAGGTTAGTTAAAGATGAAACAACAAAATATAATTTTATCTCCACAGATCAGAGTAAGAATAATATTAGGCAAAGGGAAATTATTTAAATTAAAAGAGTCTCCTGATAGTTACTATGAGGAGGGATTCTCAAATGGAATTAATTAATTAATGTACGAGGGGCGGTCAATAAGTTTTGCAAATCGGTAGAGCAAAACAGAGGAAGGAGGATGGCTGTTTGTGGGGGTGTTAGGACAAGTTATCACAAGTTAGGATCTGAAGCCGCACGCTCCTGCCTCGTCTATTTAAGAAGCAGTAGCTTATCGCAGATCGTGAGTCGCAAATTTTTCACAATGGAAAAGGTTGAGCACCGAGCAATGATCAAATTTTTGACCAAGGAAGGAAAGAATGCAAAAGAGATCCATGAACACATGGTTGCAGTGTACACCGTCACCGCCCCTTCGTAAGCAACCATTGCTCCCCGGAATAGGCAGTTCCGCCATGGTCGTGAATCCCTTGAAGATGACCCCCGTTCAGGATGCCCATCAGACGTGACCAACGAGTACAATGTGGCCCGTGTGGAGAGGATGATCATCAAAAATCGTCGGGTGAAGGTCGAAGAAATCGAGCGAGAACTTAAAATATCACATGGAAGTGTTATCCACATCATCCACGACAATTTGGCTATGGCAAAGGTCTCTGCCCGTTGGGTCCCTAGAAACCTCACGCCCCATGATCGACTTCAACGTTGTCAAAGTCCACACTGTCAGAGTGGCACAAACTGCCCTGCGTGAGTGCGGATTCGAAGAGCTCAACCATCCCCCCTACAGTCCAGATCTGGCCCCTAGCGACTATTTTTTTATTTTGCCAGCTCGAGGCTGCACTGCGTGGACTACGGTTTGGGGACGATGAAGATGTCCAGCTTGCCGTCCAGGAGTGGATTAAAAAGCAGTCGGGAGATTTTTGGTTAGGTACAAGTGACGCAAGTGCATTGACATCGAAAGTAGTTATATTAAAAAAATAATAGAAACACTTTTCCTCATATCTCGTTTCCTTATATCCACATTGCAAAACTCATTAACCGCCCCTCGTAACTAGGCTCAGATCAAAACCGGTAAATTGAGGTGATGAGTCGAGTGGAGAACGATCCGATCAGGCAAGTGGGGTACGATCTGAATGAGGTATGTCGGGCACGATCCAAACCAACCTTCCGATGAAGATAGCTAAAGTTCAAAGATGACGTTCGACGGGGAATGTGGAAATTTGCGTAATTCCAACTGAAAGGGCAATCCTGTTTTCTTCAAAGGTAATCGATGGAGATTTTATTCGGTTCGATTAAACGAAGGGAGGCTGTTGCGCAAATTCAAAGACTTGCCGTTTACAGAAGCTACCAAATGACTTGACTAGAATCACGGCTGAAGAAGTCTGCTATTTGACGAATGCTCCCGGGACGAGACGATAAGGACAACTTTGAGGTGCGGGCAGGACTCTTCGAACTACAGAATAACCCGGGTATTTATATTACTGATTCTGGAAGGGGAGGGGGCGTTTGGAGAAAGGAATCACAAGTTCCAGACATCCTAATCCGGGGCGGAGTCGATTCATCATCATTTTGCTGCAAAGCGCAACACAGAGCGGCTCTTTCACACATCGTCACCGTGGGAGGGGGGGGAGGGCTTGGGAAGAGTTCGCGTCGTGGGAAATATTTTCCAACTTGCTCAGGAGTTGACAATTCGAGAATGTTCGAACAGGAAATGACATCGTTTATGGTAGGATACCATAGCACGTAGTCTCACATAAATTGGAAGAAGGAAGGTCAGAGGTTGTTCTTTTACACTATCTTTTTATGGAGACTTTCGCCATGTTAATCATTCACATATCCTGAATTCTCTATGAAGAAAGACACATGCGAATGAAGAAAGTGTATCTACCGTGACACATTGCATCAGATATTTTGGTAACACTTGATTTGGCTCTCCTTTATACGATCTCGCTGTCCTGCTTTGTGCTGCCTAGAAGTCCTTTGCACACATCTTTGAATGCATGCCAGGCCGCTAGCTCAGTTTTATCCATTGTCGCCTCGAAGTCCTCATCAGATATAAGTTAGCGAATCTGAAAGCCTACGAATATGTCTTCTTTAATCTTGGCATCACCTATTTTAGTGAAGATAGCATTGAGTTACTAGAAACATGGCCTTTTATGATAAAGTTCTTTGGTAAATTACTTCATTAGGCCTAGTTTTATATGCGGTCGTGGCGAAATGATTTTATCCTCTTTAACTAGGGGCTCATTAATTACATTATGTCATCAAGGCATCATTGTATCTCGTGCTCACCATTATGAGTGTATATAATGTCTCACTTGCAAAGAGAGCACATGAATTTAGTGTAATCAGTTTGTAGCCCATTAAATAGAGCTACTATTTTCAAGTCCACACAAATTAGCCATTCATGTTCCTTTTAACTCATGCGGTCTAGAATATAAGCAAGGTTCTCATATCTCTCTTAAAATGACTGAGTGAGCAACTGGAACTGAAGGCATCGTGTTCTCAATGTGCAACAGAACCACTTTTATGGTGTAAAGGGCTGTATCTATCAATAAACTACACTCATTTTATTTATCTGTCAGCTCAAGGGCCTGGAATAGGGCTCTGATATCATTACAATAAGTCAAATTTTTTTAAAAGTGAAGATTTGCTGTAGATCTGGAGAAGGCTTCCTAAATACTGTAATTCGAGCGTGTTTATCCATGAGGTTCCACTATTGCAGACGTGAGTTCAGGACTTCACTCTGTTGTTAAGTAAGTGTTAGATTACGAACTAGGTCATTGAGTTACGGTTAGGTGATGTGTGATTTATTGTCAGATTCAAGCTGTGCCACATATGGTGTATCTTGCGATTCTGAATCGTGTGAGTTGCTGGTTTCATCACTTAGTAGTTCAGAGGGCTTCTGTGGCTGCGCTACAGGAATAGAACTTGAATTTAGAACTGGGAAAATAGCAGACTAAAGATCTGTATACATGATAGTTTTCTTGCCTTCTCTGTTGAGACCTGCAGTGTAATAAAATAAAATCAGACTAAAAATGGATATTACTGTCTGTGATCACTTGCAGAAATAGTGGAAGTACAACATAATATGTATTTTGATCTTTTTTATTAATATAGGTACCTCAGAAAAATAGATGATTTATGTCATGGAAAGAAAAGACACTGAATAGCCAACTATAATATCTTTTAAGCAGCCGGAGATATCCGTTGAACGATCCTCTGGCTCCCTTCAGACCATTGGTACGTCAAACAGGAGGCTGGGCCATTTGCCTTTCACCCATGCTGAAATGGAACTTGTACGCCTGATACAACATATTTTAGATGCCCAACGTTTGTCCTGGTTACCCAATTTACATGAAAAAAACAGCTCCTAAAGTTTCTTAGAATGTTTAGTCGACTGTCTCTTGTATTGTCTTAATGTAACTGATCCACATATATAACAGAAACTTTCTGGTGGAGATTTACATTCTCTAAGCATTTTAACTCTGTTTTCTGTAAAGAAAAAAACACTGTTGTATATGAAAAATAATACAAATAGTAACAGTAAAAAATATTAAATAAAAAAGTAAAAATAAGAAGCATTTATAGTAAGTTACAAGATTATCAAGCGTTATGTGAGAGTTACCACGGATTCGGATCCGCTAAAATAATATTGATTATACTTTCATAAATTTCATGGGTTAGGTTGACAAATACCTTAGGAATGCGCTCTAAAATTATATATAAATCTGTTTATAGCTTTTAGATTTATTAGTATCAGCCATTCTTTTTTGCATTCAATCCCTATGGAACCATTAGTGTATGTAACGTAAGTAAGATGGTAATTTAAGAGAAACTGGAGGGTCGCAGAAAAAGACGGATTTTCTATTCGTGATTTACGCAAAAAATCACCCCTAAAAAAGTTTTGTCTCATTTCCGATGTCGTAGAATTGCTCATAGTCTGGTCCAATAATTATTCTAGTCCTTGATCTGGACACACTGCTTTTGTTTAAATCGATGGTGTTGAGGCCCTATGACTCAATCTACGATCATTATATATATAGGCTTTAATTTCTACTGAACGGGCGAAGGCTGGTTAGAGGCGGTTGTGTTACGTCTAGGATTGTCACTATAAAAGTCCCACTTGTTACTGGGGGGGAGGTTTGTAATTGTTAAATTCTAAGATTGCATAATACAGGTTGAATAAACTAGCCGAAGGATTCTTAATTAAAGTCTTGCAAAGGGTACGTCAAAAAGGAGGAGCCACAAATAAACACACATACAAAAATAAACTTTACTTTACACCAAAATAATAATTAGTAGCAATAGTTAAACGGGCATTTAGGTAAACAAGGATTAAATATTAAACACGGATTAGTCCGGGTTGACAGCAATTATAAATAATAATATCAGGGAATGACTCACTTGAATCTCTCTAAAAAAGGAGGGGAGGATAATACTAACGTTAGGCGTCTAGATTTATAATGACTCAATGGGAGTATCAATCACTGTTAATTAAATAGGTAATTTGAGAATAGAGGGATACTGGGTTTACAGATTGCCATTAATTGATGGATTGGAGAGACGACTACTCAGGTCCAGACGGGGTGTTTCGGGTGGCATTAACACGAGTTCTCGGGGAGAGGGGGGATAGGACGACGGGTTCGGTGCTGCTGACTGCAGTTCCGGTTAGTTCACTTCTAACTGGATGTGACACTAACAAATAGTTACTTCCAGTAACTATTTAGATGTTCCTCTTTCTTTCTCAAGTTACGTTGAGCAACAGAGCCTTTTCTTCTTGTCACAGACTCTGCGAGGCGAAATTTGCCTCAGGAACACTTTGAGACAGTGATTAAGTTAACTCAGCGGTGCGTTGGCAGTCGATACGTTACGGCAATGACTATCGTTCAACCTGAGGATTATACGGTTAGGTTTGGAACACTTCTGCCGAGGGATGAACGGCGTTGTCATTTATACTGCGGACTGTGTGAAATCGAAAGAAAGTTTCCATATACGACAATTCGCTTATCGCAGTGCCTTCTGGACAATCTCCATGGTATCATAAAGAAGGCAAATAGAATTTAGGCTTCTCTGTGAGATAGGCCTTCTTTTGTCAGACTTCCTGTCGCCTGTTGGGGAAGTTTGGCATCGATAACGACTTAGGTCAAGGGGAAGGCGGAGGAGGGCGGTAGAATGTCGGAGGAGGGTTTGGGGGAAAGAGAGAGGAAACGAAGGCAACTCAAACGAAAAATTTCTTTCGTTCCCACGATTGTCTGGCGGCATGTACGTTCCATACCCTCACATCCGTTTTTTTTCATTTTTGTAGTGTTTTTCATTTCAAAACCAAACAATTGATTCTAATTTACGTGAAAGTTTCCTGCATCTCATCAGTCGTTTTTCTTTGACAGCATTCCTCAAAACAGTTACGGATTCCCAATTGAATATTTTGAACTCAAGTTCTTTAGTACCAAATCGTTTTAATGATTTAAGAGATAGAAAAATTTCCTTCCAAAATTCACCTATTATTAAACTTGTCCATTTTCTGGCCTTACAAATCGATCAAGCACTAATGCATTTTCTAAATTTAAGATATTTTCGTGGGTATCTACTCTGAATGTATTAGTTTTGATGTTAGCAACTTATTTAATTAAAGTTTATAAGCAAATCAGCTAGTTATTTTCTGGTCATAATGTTCGAATTAAATTTTTATTGTCTTGCCAAATATATTACTTCGGGTCAGAAATATAATTGGATATATATCTTTTTTCCCACAAACATAAAAGTTTGAAGAGTAAATTTTAGTTTTTGAAAGCCAGATTTACTTAACATAAGCACCTCTCCTTTAATAATGAATAAAATATGTAACAAAGTGTTAATTTAATGCTTGAATAGTTATCCAATTACTGATCATTCAAAATAAATTGCATTCTTTTTTTTAAAGGAAGTTGTACCGTGTATTTTGCTCGAAACAGCAAATATATAATGATATCAGGAAATTTTAGTGTCCATTAATATACAAAGATTAAGTTTAGACGGACTGTGGACTTGTATTAAAAAATAGTTACCAATCCTCATTTTATATTATATTCACATGTTGATGGTAATTCATGATTTCGCCTTGGGTGAAACGTAAGCTTCGAGATTCTATTTTCGTTCACGTAAGTAAATTTGGATTTTTCTATTTTTTGAGGGAAAGAAAATCGACAAACCTTAGAAAGTAAAACTTCTTTTTCATAATATAAAAGCGATTCTAGAATCAGAAATATAATGTGATTTCTTTGAGAAATCCAATTGTGAAAGTTTGCAAAGATGCATTTTGGATCTTCATCGACTATCACGTTAATTTTATATTTAAGAAGAAAGAGGAAGAGTACGTTCGATCAAGATGAGCATATGTGTTCGGTATAAATGAGAGAATGCGAGAAGAGGTAAAAAGAATGCTTTAGCTTCCTCATATTATTATTAGATGTAATACTAATTCAACAACAACTAGCAGTAATACCACTTTCCTTACCTAAAACGTAAAAAATTACTAGGAAATAGACGTAAGTTTTTCTTTTCATTTCGACGATATTTTCTGCTGCTCTGTGTTGGCCTTCTTAAAGAAGAGAGTTCTCTATATTACTTAAATTTCTCGAGAGTCGGAAAAGAATCTTAAGGTATCTAGCCCTAGCATTTCAGAATCTTGCCAAATGAGTTCATTATGGGCAACGGCACTAACAATATTTTGCTTTAGTATCCCTTGTAGCGACGATAAGGAGAGGATGGAATTTTTGGTATTATTTTGATTCTCATTTGGAAACTTTGTCATGTTGTCACAACTTTAAGAATTCTTTAAATTTTTAATTTATAGCGTTTTTATATACATTCTTCCTTTAATCCCCCTCCGGTATTCCTCCCATTCTATCTTTCACCATCACAGAAAGGCGTAGAAGAAAAGATGGTATTAAACGATATTGATCAATATTTTTTATATAATTAATATTTCGCTACTAATAATTTTTCATAAGAAAAGAATAAAAGTGAGTTGTGGTAGCATATCTTTTTGCCAGTGTGGTAGTGTGCGCTGGGAGATGAGAATCATCTAAAATCTTTTGCACTTTATCGGGGTTATGATCTGTTACTATTGTTCAATTCCTATTTTCTCGCTTTCGACTATTTTTCATAGTTTATATTCTAATCTATCTATTTATTATCCCTTCTATGCCCTAAAGGAATTTCGAATGCATTTTCGCTTTCTGAGATTTTACTTCGAATGTTGTGGCGAAAACATCCTTACTACATCATTTTATACGAAGCCGTTAAATGCATGTATGCAGACACACTAGTATGAATATATAAGCATATACATACAATCATGTAAGTTACCTATGCCTGTGAATAGATAATTAGTAAGGTAGAATGGGCGTTTCAAAGGAGAATAATCCAATTAAATTAAACAAGTATGAATCTCGCGTCGATTCCTTCCCAAAGTAAGATAATTAATACCGGCGGAATTTCAAGCATAGTGGAATCGTCTTCCTCTCATTACTGAAACTTAGTGAGGCAGCAAAGGCAATGAATGGAAAAGAACGTGTCTACAGGTAATAATGTATGTTGCGAAGTTGTAAGATTACTCACATCCATCCATTCAGCGCCGTATTAGATGCGATCATAAATTTAAAAGTTGCGCTTTCATCCAAGGAGATGAGATTATCAAGTCCGTGACGGAGAATAAGTTCTTGTCTAGAGATATTCAAGAAAACTGGTGGCAATTCTGGCTCATACGGTAAACAAAACTATATGGTATTTAGTTAATCCTCTTTCTAATTACTCACAAACAACTCTTTAATAATCACAAATGATATTAATTCCCTCCACCGCATTTCAAAAGTCCAACGACGATGATGGATGGCATTAATGCATCTGTCGATATTTGCAGAAGAAAATTTTAACATAATTTATTAAGTGAATAATGAAAAAAATATCTGCAATCAATGAATGAATTCATTAGCGAGCTCATGACTTCCTAAAGTAGCGCGTTATGAGGACAAACTGGTAGATATTAACACACAGGAAAGTAGAAAAGAAGTATTGTGGTAGATATTTCTTGCTTTATTTATGCCATTTGTCTCTCTACAATATATTTATCCATCAATTATCATCAATTGCTATCTCAACGAGGGGGATTAACTACATATTTGTTCTTTAGGAAACTTTTAACACTTAACCACGTTGCTAATACACCCATCCTAAGCTACTTGTTTAAATTTGACACTTCACTAAGCCAATATTTAAGCAAAATTAAAAGCTATCTACTCAATTACGCCAAAGTTCATTAGATTATTATGATTCAGATGAGCTCATTAGTAATGATAATGACGCCATCTTGGCTATGCTAATTTCTGTTTGTCGGAATTATAGTGCCCTTATTGTAATACATTTTAATAAGTTGTGTACATTATTAAAATGTACGTAGTAGATTTCAGGTAATATAAAGTTGTGTATGTGTGTTCCTAAATAACCTGCGATAATAAGATTTTGACTTTTGAAGCAAACCGCTGCTTCTTGTTTAAGGTTGTGATAATTTGAGTCAAGAGAGAAAGATAATAAAGGCCAGATAAAAGTGCGGATCTTTGTTTATTTTTACCACTGAATGCCAATATCTGATGCCCTTCTTAGTGGAGATTTCATTCATTAAAATAAATGACAGCCACCGCAAAACTCTACTAAAATTGGTGACTCCATGCACTCATTAACCACTAACCCCACGTGGCTTAAGTTGTGTCGGAGGGAAATGAGGTGTTTTCACCCAGCTCAGGAAAGGCGATTTAACCTTCAAAATAACTTAACCTCAGTTTCTTTATAAGATTCAACATTATAAAGAGTGAAATAAAGTAGTTAAAAGAAATCAACTGAGCTAATTAATTTATACAAGTGTATATCTACGTTTACGGCTTTTATATTGATCACCACGTACTATTTATGATACAGGCTCCTCATATAAATATGTATTTAGTGGTCACAGAGGCACATTTTTAACGGTATAAATAGGTACGAGGGGCGGTCAATAAGTTTTGCGAATCTGTAGGGCAAAACAGAGTAAGGGGGATGACTGTTTGTTGGGGTGTCAGGACTAGTTATGACAAGTCAGGACCTTCAGCCGTACGTTCCTGCCTCGTCTATTTAAGAAGCAGTAGCTAATCGCAGATCGTCAGTCACAAATTTTTCAACGATGGAAAACGTTGAGCACCGCACAGTGATCGACCTTTTGACCAAGAAAGGCAAGAATGCATGAGAGATCCATGAACGCATGGTTGCAGTGTACACCGTCACCACCCCTTCGTAAGCAACCATTGCTCGCTGGACTAGGGAGTTCCGCCATGGTCGTGAGTCCCTTGAAAATGACCCCCATCCAGGACATCCGTCAGACGTGACCAACGAGGACAATGTGGCCCGTGTGGAGAGGATGATCCTCGAAAATCGACGGATGAAGGTCGAAGAAATCGAGTGACAACTTGGAATATCACATGGAAGTGTTATCAACATCATCCACGACAATATGGCCATGATTAAGGTCTCTGCCCGTTGAGTCCCTAGAAACCTCACGCCCCATGATCAATTTTAACGTCGTCAAAGTCCACAAGGCGAGAGTTACACAAGCTGCCCTGCGCGAGTGCGGATTCGAGGAGCTCAACCAGCCCCCCTACAGTCCAGATCTGGCCCCTAGCGACTACTTTTTATTCCGCCAGCTCAAGGCTGCAGTGCGTGGACGCCGGTTTGGGGACGATGACGATGTCCAGCTCGCCGTCCAGGAGTGGATTGAACAGCAGTAGGGAGATTTCTGGTTGTCAGGAATTCGAAGCATCAGGGACAAGTGGCGCAAGTGCATTAAGGTTGAGAGTAGTTATATTGAAAAATAATAGAACACTTTTCCTCATATCTTTCCTCATATCCGAATTGCAAAACTTATTGACCGCCCCTCGTATAATAGCTCTCTAATTTATTTTTCTTAATCATTCGAAATAGTGATTTCTTTGGATATCGCTAATTATATCGGATTTATAACTTCTCTCTTCATTCCGTCTTTTTTCTTTCATGTGTTTCTTTCGTACTTTTTCTCGTCATTACAGTGAGGCCAACAAGCGAAAAGTAAACAAGTTTAAAAAGTTTAAATATATATATAAGTTTCAAAGGAAGATACAATGAAAAGTTTTAGAATCCTACAGTAACTAGTACCGTTGTCTTTTCTTCTACCTACAATTCACAATATTCTTTGTAAATGGCGATATTTATGCATAAAATCGAATTCAAACTTTAGTAGCAAATTTATAAATTTACAGAAGCAAATGTTTCCAAATCCTGCTTCTTGATGACAGTTCTGCGAGTCAGGCTTTAATTAAAGATGTTATCGCTCAGGAGCTTGAGATCGGTTCCTTCTTCGTATGATGGAATGAGCATCTGGCTGCAAAAAGAGTTTATTCGTAATGAAGTTAAACTAATTTGCCCTTTATATAAGATTTCATCAATGAAATATTTTTTTATGTATATAATTTTTTATAATATTTAAAACCCATATTAATAAGCGTAAGTCTTCTTCATCATGAGCATATTAGCACGTCTTTATACGGGATCGCTGTTTTTGATGAGCCGCTTCCAAATGTTTCTGTCTCCTGCCATGTTGGTCTCCCGTCTTTTCTCCCTCATGTCAGCTTGTATGCAGTTTATCCATCTAATCATTGGCTTTCCTTTCCTTCTACTTCCCTGTACTTCCATCTCCGAAGCTCTTCTCTGGTCACTCTCTCCATCCCTCCTCATTATGTGTCCACACCATCTAAGTCTTGCTTCCTGTATCTTCTTCGAAATCTTTGTCACCTTTGTTGTTCTTCTGATCCTTGTATTTGTGATTCCGTCCTCCCTCGTCACGCCACACATCCATCGTAACATATTCATTTCTGCTACTTCCGTCCTCTTCTCATTACTGTTCTTTACAGGTAATGCCTCTGCTCCATACGTTATGGCTGGTCTTTCAACAGCCTTGTATTTTTTTCCCTTTAATTTCACCGGTATTTTCTTGTCACACAGAACCCCTGATACATCTCTCCAACTCTTCCATCCCGACTGGATACTTATGGTTACTTCCTTATCTTCATTTCCATCTGCTGATATGGTAGATCCCAAATACTTGAAGGCATCTACTCTCTTTATTTCCATACCATCTTACCTAATGCTTTCACCTCTGCCCTTCTCTTCTTCTGTACACTTCACATATTCTGTCTTTTTCTATTTATCTTCATCCCTTTGTTTCCCAGTGCTAATCTCCACTCCTCCATCCCTTTCTCTACCTCTTCTTTAGACTCACTGGCTAAAACCACATCATTTGCATACATCATGTCCCAGGGTATCTCCACTCGCACGCTCTCAGTCAACACGTCAACATATTTTTCTGACACTTTTCTTTTCCTCAAGCATCTCCATAGTTCTTGTCTTGGTATTCTGTCATACGGTTTCTTTAGATCTATAAAAAACATATATAATTCCTTCTGTTTCTTCCTGTACTTTTCCGCCGTTTGCCTTAATGTAAACAGTGGGCTTGTTGTTCCTCTTCCAGGCATGAAGCCAAATTGACTGTTGGACGCCTCTACCTCAAGTCGTAATCTTTAGTCCAAAGCCCTCTCCCAGACGTTCATTGTATTAGATAGCAGTTTGAACCCACGATAATTTTCGCACTCTTGTAACTCCCCCTTTCCTTTGAAGATGGGTACCAGCAGACTCTTCTTCTATTCGTCGGAAGTCTCTTCCTGCTCCTCTGTCATGAACATCAGCTTCCACAACAAGTCAACTCCTGCATCATCCAGGGCCCTTGACGCCTCCCCCGGGATCTCATCTGGTCCAGCTGATTTGTTGTTTTTCATTCTCTTAAGAGGTCTCACGACTTCTTCTCTCTCTATACCTCTTGTCAGTCCTGGATATGGGGTTCACTCATCATGGTAAGACGGTGGCTCTCCTCTTTCAGCAGACCATCAGAATATTCCCTCCATCTCTCTTGTATCTTCCCTATTTCCCTTAATATATTAACAGATGCGTCCTTTTTCCAGCTTCATATGGTTACATCCTGTGTTATCTTGTTCCTATTTATTGCTATTCTATATATGCTCTTTTTCCCCTCGGTTGTTTCCAGCTCTTTATACAATTCATGACTAGCTTTTGCCTTCGCTACTGTTACCGCTTTACGTGCGATCTTTTTTGCAATTTTTTACTCCATTTTATCCTCTCTAGATCTGCTATTCTCCTACTCCTTTTTTGTTTCCTTTTTCCTTACCAGAGCACTCCTTCCATCTTCCCTCCATAATCAATCGTCTCTGGATGTGCGTGGTTTTCCAAATGTTTCTACTAGCACTTCTCTTGCTACTTCTCCTATCACTTATGCATTCTTTTTCCACCAATCTTTTAATAAGCACAAGTATGATGTAGAAATTGTTAAACCGCGACTCTTACCAAATAAGATTTACATCAATGTTATTTTCTCGTTTCTCGGTTGTCAAATGCGATTGACACTTAGACTAAATTAAGAGGAATTTATAAAGAAGAAGGATAGATAAGGAACATTTCAACGAAGCGAGTCCTAAAAAATTTCCATCTAAAATGTATCGATCTAAAAAAACTCTTATAAACCAAGAATACTGGACTTTATGAATATATACATCTCAAATTTATTTATTCTCTCTTATACTCTTTTTCTTTTTATTAGTTGACTTAGTTCGAAAATTCCTTACACATCGTATTGCTTAAAAATTGGTTTCAAGAAACGAGGAGGACCATAAAAGATTAAATGAAGACTAGAAAAGAAGGAATTTTTCCTTTGCTTCAAGGAGATTGCCGAAAAATTGTTTGAAATTGGAGAAAATAGAAGAAAATTGGGGTCATTGGTTGTATTGGCTTGAGGAATAAGTTCTTGCGGTTTGATCAAATTTATTCATTTCCATAACAATTTTAGAAAAACTTAATTTTTAATTTATAACAATTTTTAATTTAATCAATGATGTAATCTCCGTTGTTATTTAAGACTCCTCCCCAACGTTCAACTAGTTTTTCGATGCCTCTGCAATAAAAATCTCTGGATTTTGAGTCAAAGAATTCGTTTAACCAGGTTCTTAATTCCACATCAGTATTGAACGAAACGCCGCGAAAATTGTTGGAGAGCGATCGGAACAGATGGAAATCCGATGGAGCCAAGTAGGCGGATATAGAGGATGCGACAGGATTTTCTAATTGAGCGTTTGGATGGCGTCTTTTGTCATATTGGCAATGTAAGGACGAGCATTGTCGTGTTGCAGAAGGACTCCATAACGTCGATAAGGTCGCTTTTCGCGAATAGCTTCGGCGAGTCGATACATCTGTTAAACGTAGAGTTCTGCATTAACAATCTCATTGTTCGCAAGGAGCTTATAAAGAATGATGCCTTCACAATCTCACCAAAAACACAGCGTCGTCTTTTGTGGATGACGTTCTTTCTTTAATCGCGGAAGTGGTTTTTTATTGGGGCTAAGTCATTGTTTACGATGGTTCATGTTGACATATCCGCACCACTTTTCGTCGCCAGTGATAATGCCGTGAAGAAATCTGTCCTTATATCCACGAGTAGCCTTGTGACAAGCAAGAAAACCTGCAGCAATCGTGGAGCGTTGAAGTTTGTTGCTTTCGCTCAAAGCGTACGGAACCCATACACTGAGTTTTTTAACTTTCTCCATCGAATGAAGGTGATTCACTACAGTTTTCTGATTACACGCCAATTGTACAGCTAATTCTCTACTCAATTGACGAGGATTTTCATGAAGAAGGTCGTTCAATCGATCTTCATCCAATTTAATGGGCCAACCAGAACCTTCTTCGTCATTAAGATTGAAATGACCGTTTTTGAAACGTTAAAATCACCATTGAGCTGTCCTTTCTGATAAAGCATTTTGTCCGAGCACAGCACAAATATTGCGTTTGCATTGTTCCCGTCTCGATTGAAAATGAATAACAACAAGTGTCGAAAATGCGCCTTTCTTTCAACTTGACATTCCATTTTGAGGGTAGAGAACAAAAATTAAATAAACACAACTTTTAAATAAACCGCAATGACTTATTACTCAACGTCAAGACGTAGCCTAAGCAAAAGCCTAATAGTCTACGCTGTTAAGAGACGTAGCCTAACCTTTGCAAATTTTGCTCTCATTATTTATTATTGTTTCTTAATATGTGCTCAAATCCTGTCACCAAACCTAAATCAACACAACATTAAAAAAAACGCAAGAACTTATTCCTCAACCTAATAAAAATATGGATAGAAAGGTGGTTATGAAATATAGTGCTGAAAGAGTGAGATGCTGGGGATGAATTTCATTGTGATGGCAATAAATTAAAGTAGTTATTCCACAGAATTCATTAAATTTTATCTAAAGACTCAAGTGTATTCATAATTAAGTGGGCAGGAAGAATAATTGTATACCCTTTTTAGATAATTTCTAGCCTAAATGCATTCTTTCGTTTTCGTTTAAAAATAACGAGAAAAATAAAGAAAAGATACCTACAGAGATCATTAAATTCAATCATAAACCTCCCAAACAAATTCTCCTGAGACATTAGGAAGGGCTCCATTTAATCCTTCGTTAGTCACCTCGGGTTTGCGAACATGGTTAGCCACATGAGGTGCATTTAAAATTAGTCATACTGCAGCCTTAGGATATCTGGGGAGTGTCTGCTGAACATTTCTAAACAAATTCTAACACTAGGGAAACATGCAAAATAGATATTCCGATCACATTTATTTTGAAAATAAACATATGATATGCCATTTTATGTGATTTTTAGAGCATTTTCAATATACATTAAATCAAAACATAAAGTAATGAAATAATTACACTTTGAAATAGAGAACAGAATTTTTCTATAAACATACGTTGTATATTGAAAGTTAATACAGAAATGAAATAATAATATAAAGTTTTGTTCATGAAAAATAACCACAATATGTTCCTGAATGGAAATGCGAGAAACAGCGATGTGAGCTCATTATATAGGCTTTATTGTTCACTCTCATTCACCATCGGTTCCTGCATTCTAGGCACTGAGTACAACTTACATTTATGTAACTATGATCACTGCAAATATGTTTTCCGCAAGTACTACACACTGTTTTCGCCTTTCGATCCTTGACCTGACACAAAATGCACATCTCTTGGCGTGGCCTTGTGATGGATCTAAGATTGCAGAGGTTGTTGTCGCTTCAGGCACCACTCTTGCAATACCTGCTCTGGCAGTTCTTGACAGGTGGAAGTTCTAAGATCTCTTTTTCATAGCGTCCTTTAAAAAGCTAGATCTACATTCTGGATTAATTTCCGGCAATTTAGTTTATTCCTTGAGTTGTGAACGTAGTTGTGCAGTATGACGAATTTAGACTGGCGATGTTCATGAGAGCAAACTACAGAGTTTGAGGCCAGAACCGGCTGTTTCTGGAAACATCATATTTACTTGTTTTCATGTCCACCACATCAATTACTCCTTTGGTCGAATTATAGAAAGTGATGATTTCAGACTTCTTGTCATCACCAGTAACTCGGTCTATCTTGTTATCATTATGCAGGCTGCTAAGAAATCTAAAAATTTTCTTTTTGTTTTAATCCTTACTTTTTGGTATCAAAGAGTAATGAAAGTTTGTTTCCAAATCCAAACATGCTATGTACAAGAGGCCTATTCACTTTCAACAAGAATTCTGGAGGAATATTTGCTTTTGTCTTTCTTACTGTCCCCACAACAGTTAAGTGGTTGTCATAAAGTAATGATGCTACTAGTGGAAAGCTAGTATACCAATTATGAAATATTATATTATATTTTTTTCTGGCAGATCCAGAGACTTGAGAAATAAGTCTTGTGACCACGGCCTCTGATGAATTGTACCACTTATCAGCCTTGCATGGCCCACTTAACTGTGTTTCAGCACATATCTCCATGTTACATAGATAGAAATTTTTGACATCACATATTCCATATTGATTCCATATTTGATTGGTTTACTGTCGATATATTGCCTGAATGGACATTTATCTTTAAACGATACAAGCCCTCCATCCACAGTCACAAATTTTCATGGAGTGTTCTTCTCTTTATAGATTTATACAAATATCTCAAATATTTGCCTGATTCTGACGTTTTGCTTTGCTGTCAAATCGTAGGCAATATAGCAGAAAACGAAATCGATGCAGTAACATAGTGGGCCTGAAGAGTGCAATGCTAGTACTATCGGCTGCCCAACTATCAGAAAGGTACAATCTGTTGGCGTTATAGATGCCAGCTAAAATACGTAGGCCAATAAATGATTTCATTTCAACAACATCAGTGTTCTTTGTTATTACCTCAGCATACTTTCCTTTCCACTCAGTTATAATAAAGTTAGTATTATCTACTAATAAACCAATTATTTCTGTAGGTATAAAAACTCGCCAATAGTTTACATGAGAATTGACGTTTAGGGCTGGCCCTTTTGGTCCTGGTGTAATTTTGATAACATTGCGAGAATGAACACAACGAAACAATTTAGAAGGATTCTTATTCCAGTATGATAGTTTTGCCTTTCCAACCCCTCCTTTAATTTTTGGCTCTTTCTTCTATGGCTCGTCTCATAGTGCATCTGGCTCTGGTTCCTAATATTCAGAATAAACTACTGAAATAAAGTAATAGTAGGAATTCATTGCATAATTATATTACAGAATAAGCTATGATATCGTTTCTTTTTTCTTCGTTTTTTTTCTCTATGGCTTTGATGCGTGGAAACCTCACACCTTGTGGGGAAATAGTGGAAGAGGCATATTGTGCAGTTATATCTACATATTATCATTTCTCATTGGAAAGAGAAAAATATAAATCATAAAAACATAGCTTCGCTAGTTTGGTGGGGTGACTGGACACCCTAAAAGCTAATGCAAACATCTTCCCCCAACGAGAGCTGAGCAACGAATGCGCTTAGTGCGCTACACAATGTGCTTTACCCGCTTACTAAGACAGGAAAATAGTGGAATGAAACAAAAGATATGAGCTGCTAATTAGGAAATATCAGCACTTAATTTTTTTGTTGCCCTAAAACACCCCATGTAACTAAGTGACGGTTGACTCCCTTAGTTGCAGGTGTTGAAGCCTCAACTGGAAATCAACCGTCTTAAACTATGGTATCTTATGGTATCCTACACTTAGAAGACTTAACATGAACTACAGGAATACAAAACTGCCTAGATAAACAAAACTGTGTCTAAGATATCCTTTACCACCAATTTTGAAGAATAATGAGACATCCACTTAAATCAGTTACTAAATGAGTACGATAATATGGGAATTGAAATTTAAAAGTCTAAATTAGGCGATATTTAGATATTCACTACATCAAATAATCAACAAATTATGTATATGTGAATCATTCATTGATTTTAGTTCGATTTAATAGAAGAAAATAGGTCGCGGTCACATAATTTATAACAGTTCGGCCCTTTGTAAAAGCTGGTGGTAAGCATAAAAACGTTGGAAGATATTGGACGATTGCTATGGGGAATTAGGGGATAAAAAAATCCGAAAGGAGAACAGGAATTTTCGAAGTGAGCATCACAACGGAAAATTAAAACAATTATAAAGTTTTGAGGAGTGGAAAATAAAGCTATGTACATATTTTACGGTACATTCCGAGTTCTCATTATCCAAAGTTAGAACGTTTAAAAAAATAGTAAGAAAAGCTTAAAAGACGAAGCTAAATTGGATTTTACCTCTACTGAGGCATTGAATTGTGTTAGAGAATGCACCTAGAAGGACCCCCGTGAGAAAAAGCTCCTCAAGCCCTAAACTACTTGCTCCTTGGCGTGGGAAATTTAGAATCAACGAGAAGGAATCGATCTCACGCTGAGACGCCTGACCCGGCTGTATTTACTTAAGCCGGACACACACATAGCTCTCACTCCCCTGCAATAACGCCCTATGCCTCGCAAACATTTTCCTCCCTCACAAACGCGCCCGTACCAGCTCAACCCCATATCCTGTGGCAAACCTAGCTAGCTTCGACCAAACCCCTTATCTCGAAATAAGTTTGCATAGACTGGCGTCGTGAATTTACTTGAGACGGCTATGCCCTGGGGATATCGAACGGAATAGCCACCAGGCTATTTAACCCTGCGTCTGCCATTCCTCGAAGAGATTAAGATGTTACAGATTTGTGCCAGGTTACCTGGCTAACGCTTTCGTTTTTCTTTTAGAATTTTGTTTTATTTTTTGAGATATATAGTTATATTAAGCATTAGAGCCTTTGTTTTCATTTGAGCGTTTGTATAATTTTTTTGTATTTATTTTTTATTTTCTTCTTTTTTTATCAGTTATTACTATTAGTTCCTCATTGGGATTCTCATTTGAGTTGTAGAGTTGGTGGTCATAATCGGTTGTCTTTTTTGTTGTTGCGTTTTTTGTAGTTACATTTCTGTACTATAGTTTATTACCTATAGATAAGATTTACGTTTGTTAACGTTTTTCTTAAGCTTGCGTTAAAGCGTTGTTTGTAGTGCGTATGACGGATCTCGTCTTCCTGTACGATGGTGTGATCAATTATATTCTGGGGTATTGTATTTTTTATTTTTTCCCACAGTTGACTTGCTCTTTTTTATAAGACTGTGTTTATGGGTTCTATAGTACATCTGCGGTGGAGTTCTTCGGCTGGTATGCAATCTAGTCTTTTTGTGTTTGTTATGAATCTAGTTGCTTGATTTGGGACTCTTTGGATCTTCTTGATTTGGTAGTTACTTAATGCGTTCAATGCTACTATTTGGTATAGGAGCTTAGGTTGTACTAACGCCAGGTATAATTTTCTTTTATTTTTGGTTGATAGTTGTCTGAATCTGTATAGTGCTGATAAGGTTGATTTTGCTTCGATGATTTTTTGTGGTAGATGACATGTATAGCCTGACGTTGTTAATTTTAGTCCGAGGACACGTCCTTTTCTTGAAAAAGGATATGCCTCTCCATCTACGCGTACAGTGGCTTTTTTCCTTCTGTTCATGGGTATTAGTTGGAACTTATCTTTGTTTTTCTTTATTTTATTCCTTTTCTCGTAATTATTTAGGTTTTTAATTTCTATTCCTGTTCTTAGGGTGATGTCCTTGTTTTTTTTTCTGTAACTGGTCACTATCTGAGTAATATCGTCCGCTAGTTGTATATACATCGCACATTCATCGGTTGGATGCGGAAGTTCCCTTGTGTACACTGTGTACAGTGTTAGTGAGAGGCAGCCTCCCTGTGGGACACCCGTTTACAGATTAATTGCGTCGCCCGTTTGGCCGTTTATCTGCAATACTGCCTTCCTCTCGTCTAGATAGTTGCAGAGTGTTTTGCAGAGGTTTATTTCCAGGTTAAGGTCACAGATTTTGGCTTTTAGGCATGGCAACCACACCTTGTCAAATTCTTTAGCAACATCACGAAATACAATGTCAACTCTGTTGCATCGCGTTGTTTCAGTAGCAATTTTTTTTAGTTATGATTGCTAGCGCGGTGTCTGTCCCTCGCTTGCTTCGGAACCCGTGCTTTTGTGGGTTATATAGGTTGTTTACGTTAAGGTAATTGATTAACCTTGGGTTTAGGAGTTTTTCTAGAACTTTTCCTAGAGATTCCAGGAGTGAGATAGGACGGAAGCTTCCGACTTGATGTTTCGGTTTGCCCGGCTTCGGTAGGAAGATCATCTTTGCCGTTTTAAATGCTTAGGTCAAGGATCCTATATTTAGGCAGGCATTGAAGGTATTCACTACCGTTTCATGCACATTTTCTGAAGCATTGATTAGGTGAGCTTTGGATATCCCACTTTGTCCTGGAGCCTTTTTTTAAAGGATTTTAAAGGTGTTAGATATTCATCTATTGTAAAACTCTTTCCTTTCCCCATGGGATTTTGCCTTAGCTCGTCAAGGTTTCTAAACGTATAGTACGCTCACGTTGTTTTTCCAGGCTATGTATGATTTCTTATTGTAGTTTTGGTCGAATTCTTGGTTTACTTCCGTAGAAATAGGAAAAAAGATTTCCAGTGTGTTCTGAAGTGTTCTTTTAGCTCCTCATTATGTTCTATTTTTTGGTGCTGTATTTTGAGGCTTATTTCCTCTTTTGACTTTGATCCGCGTAATTTCCTGTATTGTCTCCAGAATTTCCTCGGAGCCCTTCCTATTTATATTTTACCTATTATATTGTCCCAGAGACTGTCGGAATTTTCCTTGATGCGGGTGTCTATCCTCCTTCTAATTGCGATGATACTTCTGTATCTTTGCATCGTATTTCCCGATACCCTAATTTCATTTATTATGTTTTGAAATTCTTCTATTTCATCTTGGATCTCTTGGTTCCATCTTGGTGAAAGTATGGATCTGTACTCTATTGTTGGGGTGTGTATACTATCCGCTTCTCTGATTTTTCGGTAATTAATTCTAGTTGGTCATCTATTTCCTCTTTACCTTTGTTGTTTAGGGAACCAGTTATTATTATATATAAGTATTGTCTATATCCATCCCAGTTTGTTTTGCTGGTTGCTTTTCTGCGTGTTATTTTTATTAAGATGTGCGAAGTTGAGATGGTGGTAATTATACTTAGATGTTTGGAGGGAGTTGTGGGGCCTGGCTGTGTGTGGTGATTTAGATTGAAGTTTTGATTAATTAAAATAATGTCTGGGGTAGTTGAGGCCCTGGCAGTGAGATAAGTAGGGAAGTCTGGTCCTTCTCTGTTTATTAGGCCTTTTTGCATTAAGAGTTGAAGGGTTTTTCCGGTTCCATTCACATGGGTTGTGTAGCCTGCTTCCCTGCACCTTGCGTTAAGGTCTCCAGCGAAAAAGGTTGAGGCCTGTCTACGGAAGAGCTTAATAAAATTGGGTATCGGTAGGTACGAGCGTCTTGGGGGTTGGTAAGCCCGGCTTTTACCAGATCTCCTGTGGTCATTTTTATTTTCACTGCTAGAAATGACTCTTCTAGGTCTTTTGTTTCTGTGAAGTGTATACCTTTTTTATACCTATTGCAACTTCATCATATCTTAACTGTGAATAGTTGGTTGTTGTGATTTTAGAATTAGGGATCTTTATTGTTTCAGTCTCTGTGGTCATACCATTTTCTGTTAAGATTATTAAATCTGAGTCTTCCTTTCTTATTATGTTCGAGTAGGTTATGCGTTTCTCTTTCCAGCCGTCAACGTTCAAGGTGAATATTTTATTCTTCGTTGATACGTGTCCATTGTTTTTTATATCTGTTTGTGGTCTCTATTTGGTTTTGTTTTTTTTGGTCGGCCTAGGGATCGAGTGCGTCCATTTTTTTTCTTTTTTAATTCACCACACGAGATGCTGCTGCATGACTCTGGGGCGATGTATAACATGCCCTGTTTCAGTGCATTGTGAACTTTCGTTTCATCTGTGTCTGTTTCGTATTGCCATCTAAATTTTCCCTTGACTAGTCCATTGACTATTTATTTCTACCTATATTGCTTTAGAATGGGTTAAGCATGGGATCCGTAAATTTTGATATTCAATTGTCGGGTGGTCATTTTTGTTGTTCTGTGTTCGTTGTGTTTTTTTCTTCAGAGTCGGTTTCTATTTTACTTTTGTCTTTTTCTTCTTCTTTCTCTACTTGGTTAGTAGTGACCTTTGGAGTCATATTTATTTTATACAACTCGCTCGATGGTGGATTCTCTGGGAACCACATTTTCTTTAGCCCGTTTTTTTTCAAGCATGGTGTTCATTTCAGTTTCATATGATACTGGGCTTGCCACGTTTACAAAGTGTGCATGCATTATGCACAAAATTAAGTCGGGCCTCATGCTACCTCCGATATTGACTGTTGTGGTCTGTGCTGCGGGTGCAGAGATGCTTCCGTTAGCTGTTGCTGCGGGCTAGGAAGTATTTTTCCTTCTTTTCTTCTCTGTGTTAACTTCAGCTTCCTTCTTCCTAATTAATTGTTTTTTGACTGGGCATGACATGGCTAGAGTTCTATGTCCATTTCCGCAATTTAAGCATTTTTTCTCTGTGCTTCTGCAATCATCCAACCTGTGTACCTGGCTTGAGCATTCAGAGCATGCTTTTCCTTTGAAGGTACATTCCTTGGTTGGGTGCTTGCCTAGCGCGTAGCATGTGAAGCACACTTGCACTGACACGAATGTTTCCCTTTCTATCTGCTCGGGGGAGATTTTCGTGTAAAATGCTAGGAGTCCTTGCTCGGTGGCTTTCTTTGCGATCTCTGTGGATTGGAAGATCACTTTGAAGACGTGGCTATGATCCTCTTCATTTTGGTCCTTGAATTTTATTGCGTTCTCGACCTTTGCCTATTCTTGCTCTCTTTCTAGTTCTTCTTTTATATTTTGGGATGTATGTTTACCAACATATGGGTCAAAACGCCGGCATATTACTTATCTATTTGTTAGGATCTCAGGCGGCGTCCGGGGTGCTAGTCCTATTTTGCCGAGTTTCTTTGCTGTGCCCTTACTAAAAAAGAGATCGAGGTTTTTATCCGTGTTGCAAAGCACCACGTAGCCATTTGTCGTGGTATGACATTATATTAAATCAATACCATATTATATCTATGGGGGAGGGACCAATAACTTAAAGGCAAGCCGACAAAGGGACGGAACGCCAAGAGTTTCGACGGGCGGAGGGCGAGATAAGAGTGCAACGAGGTCAGGTATAATATGGGCAATGGCCACGCTCAAGGTTACTTAAAGAGGGATGTACAAAAATATAATTTTATTTACATAAAAATAATGAGAGAATTGAAGGGCAAAATTACATCAGAGAATTATTGGGCAAAATTACATCAGATGAGCGAGGAGGGAGGGGGGGTTGTATTTATGAATCAGAACATGAAGTTAAAACTTATGATATTACAGGAGGAGACTATTCAAATTGGGGGGAGGGGGAGGGATTAACTCAAATGGGTTACTGAAGGGGGAGAGGGGTTGGCTTATGGAGGATTCTGGATGAGACGTCGGGGTAAGGATTCACGGATGTCTTCTGCGCGTGAGGTGAGGCCGCTCTGAGATTTTGAACGAGAATTTAAAGTAATGACGGTTCTCCAAAAAGGACGGAAGGGGGGGGGGAACGTCCAGTCCAGGAAAGAGTATTTTGGCCACCCGAAAACGAGGGGCGAACGAGGAGGGGTCGACAGGAGTTGATGAGTGAATTCGGAAAAATCGCTCGGTAGCGATAGTTAAATGGAATTACCTCACTGGCTGGGTCCAATTCCAATACACAAATAGTCCATCCGTTAATTTGCTTTGTTGTTAGCACCTGACTTGGAACTAAGGGAATCTTCTTTGTTCCGGAAGAAACTTCTCAACTCTGTGTCTGCCTTATGGGATTCGATCACTTTTTATGTCCAAGGCTCTCCCTGCGGGGGGTTAGCGGGAAACAGCTCTACTCTCGAATGGCCTCGAATCTTCTTGCCGAAGATATTGTAACCCGTGTAAATATGGACCATGGTGGACGCAGTTTGAGGCTACCGCTTGTGGAAGGAAGTGGGGTGGGAAGAAGGGTAGGCTTACTAATTTTAGCCTAACAGAATCTTCCGGGCTGGAAAAGAAATTCCACGTGGAATTCCCTCATACCATTGTATTGGTCTTTAAGTCGTAGGAGGACTACTCCTATTTTCGCATATATGCTCCTTAGCGTCTGTTCCCAGGAGGGTTTCTCCCAGCCGGGAAGGATGCGAAGAGAGACCTTCTTCGCTCCTTTTCGGTGGTTTATTGCGGTTGGGTTGCAGTTTCCTTCAGTTGGGTTCTGGATGTTCGTCGCTGTATTTCCCTTACATTTAGGTTCCGATTCTTTTTTTAGCAAGGTTTTTGAAAGCTGCCCCATCCTCATTGCAAGCAGGTTTCCATGAACATGAAGTGCCGGATGGAATGGATGAATGATTTTGGGTAAACACGGGGAGGCCCCTCAGACGGGTGAAAAGAAACGTAACGTTAGAGGAAATGAGCCACTCTTGTACATAGAGATTTTAAAAAAGTTTTAATCTACGATTCCAGCTTGTCGATTGACTGTTAATGGCCGTCTTTATCTTTATTTATTAAAATGGCTTCTAACATGTTAAGCCTCACTTTATTAACCTCTTTACTTTTAATAATGGTGTTGTCAAAGGGCAGATCTCTAGTAAGATTAATATTATGTACACTCGCCATATGGTTTTTTGGCCCTCCGCTTTGAAGATGCATAGTCAACCGCCTCGAAAGTGTGTTAGACGTCATGCCAATATATTTAAAGTTATAATAAAGCTTAAAGTTTTTATTGGGGCAGGTTAACTCGTAAACTATGTTGGTGTACTTTAGATTCGAGAAGTTAGCGCAGATGTAATTTTTCATCAGAAGGTTGCTGACTTTTATAGTTTTATAATAGATGATGAGTTGGATTCTATCGATTTGATTTTTAACCCCGATGTTACGGTTAATAATCTCCTTGATGTTTTTTTCATCTATTTTATAGGCCGTGGACATCTGGTTTTTGTAGTACACTTTGATGTTATGGAATTCTCTATGATTACTTACAGTTTTATCCGTATGTTTGTAATAATTTTTAAATAACCATTACAAACATATGGGTAAAACTGTAAGTAATCATGGAGAAGTCAATAACATCAAAGTGTACTATAGAAACCAGATGTCCACGGCCTATAAAATAGATGAAAAAAAATCAAGGAGATTATTAACCGTAACACAAAGGTTAAAAATCAAATCAATAAAATCCAACTCATCATCTATTACGGATGACCTTTGATAGGCCCTTGTGGCTTTTGTCATCCGTTAAATTATGTTATGTTATGTTATGTTATGTTATGTTATAAAACTACAAAAGCCAGCAACCTTCTGATGAAAAATAACATCTGCCCTACCTCCTCGAATCTCAAGTAAACCAACATAGTTTACCGGTTCACCTGCCTCAATAAAGACGGTAAGCTTTATAATACTTCTGAATATATTGGCATGATATCTACCACAATTTCGAGGCGGTTGACTATGCATCTAAAAAGCGGAAGTCCAAAAAGCCAAATGGCGAGTGTGCATAATATTAACCTAAGGAGAGATATGTTTGTTGATAACACCATTATTAAAAGAAAAGAGGTTAATAAAGCGAGGCTCAACATCTTAGAAGCCATGTTAATAAATGAAGATTAGCCGGCCATTAACAGTCAAGCAACAAGCTGGAATCGTACATTAAAACTATTTTAAAAATTCCACGCAAATGAGTGGCTCATTTCCTCTAACGTTACGTTTAACTAAGGCAAATAAATACCCCTTAAAAATCATTTTCTTTCACTTAGACTGCTTTGGTTGCCTGAGTAAGTCTACTGTACTGCTGTGACAAATCCTTCTTCGGAATTTTTGCGAAGTGAATTTTCTGCGAAAGTAAAAGTGAAACTGTGTGACTCGCTTTAAGTAGTGAAAAGAAAAACTGAGTAAAGCTAAAAGCTTGATACGTTTGAAAAGTGGACCACTGCCCTTCTTCGATTTAGGAAGTTGAAAGGTGAATCTTTACTCCTGCGTTAAGGCAAGGACAAAAGCCTCAACTGGCTTACTCGCAAGCATGAAGGAAAGAAAATAATAAGGTAAAGTTTTATAAAAGTATTTGGACCTTGGACTTAGTTCTTTCTCCCTCTCCCCCTCTTTTCAAAACCGTCTCTGAGGGTATACATATATAGATTTATTAAAATTTCATCACCTATCCTAAGATAGGAAGCAGTAGAAATGAGGAAGACTCTCCGCATCACTCTCCGAGGCCTCTCGGAGGGCCCAAAACCGGACAGAGGAAAAGTATTTGAACAAATTTACGGAACTTTACGCATTGCCCTGGTCAGACTCATCGACATACAAAATGGATACTCTGCTATTTGTGCGAGGGAGGCCGACTGTAAAGCCTTGATCTCAAGCAAAGCAGTTGAATGCCTAAAAACAATCAATCTCAATTACCCCCCCCCCCCCTACAAATTAAAACACACCGTAGTGTAATCTGGAGGCGCCTCGACTCCGGGGTCTGGAGCCACTCAGCAGAGGAGAGTAAGGACGAAATGGAAAGGAACCAAACTTGGGCAAAAGTAGCTGAGGTCATTAATTTCAAAAACTACACGCAGGTGATTAAGGTTATTTTCGAGGACATGGCTATGGCTCAAAAGGCTAAAGAAAATATTTTGCTTCTCTTAAACGTAAGAGTCTGCCCAGAGCAGATCGAACGTGAAGAATTTGTTGACTTGCAAATGTGCTTTTGGTGCTACAAGTACGGCAAATACACCACTTCTATCTGCCCTGAGATAGACATTACGTTATGCTCGATCTGTGCCAGTCGCAACCATTTTTGGCGTGACTGTTAGAGTAACTCTTCCAAATGCCTAAATTGTTTTAGGCCCCCACCGGACTATGGCCATGGCATGACAGATCAGAAAACAAGAGATCCAAAAGCAAACCCAGTTAAAATGCGAAACGGAGGAAATGAATGACAATTCCACTTATGCAAACGTAGCCAAAGCTGCGATTGCTAAGACAAACAACCAAAAGACATTCCTTCACATAGAAAATGAACACTCAACTAAAATAATGTGCGGCATTTATTATGCACACATTGCAAACATCACATTCCCAGGTACTTTTGTCAGCGAGGTCAACCGCATGCTCGTAAAGAACGGACCGCAGGAGATGTGGTTCATGGATAGCCCTCCTTCAGAGGAGGTTATGCGAATAAGCGTAGCGCTTCAGTTTAAAGAAACATGCCAAAAGGTACCCGCACCTCAGAACACAGCTAACACACGCAATCCACGTCTGAACAAACCCAAACCAACAACACAAATCGCAAAACAAGTGCCACTTACACCCCAAAAAGATACCAACGTTACAAAAAAAACACAAACCCATACACCAAACAAGAAAGCAGTGCGACCCAAAGAGACCCGGTCTCCACGGTCGAGAAAAACTTCAAAATCTGGTGGCCCAAGGTCAACCTCCTCATCACGAGGCAGGGAACACCAACTCAAATATCATGCGAGAGGTTTCAATCTCAAGCTATATGGCTCCGAATTGGCGCCCTTCCCAACTGAAATCGATTCCCGCGAAGTATCGTAGGGTCTTAGGACCTGAGGATACAAGTGGAAATGCTCAGATGAGGTTCCGCAGCGGCAGGTTGAGGAGGCTCTCGCCCAAAATATGATTAAATTGACCACTGACTGCTTCCACAGGATTACGGACACAGAATACATAAAAAGAAATGGCAGGGAGGGCACCTCGCCCAGTACACCTCATGGGGCTAAAATAGATCTAAAATAAGCGTCTACTTTAATCCCACACACAAAAAACCCCCTAACATTACACAAAATGACAAACAGACTTACGATTATACATATGAATGTCAATGGGTGGGACGGAAAAGGTTCCATCTATGGCAATATTAGGCGACAAAGTGACCCTGACATTATACTTATCTCCGAACAGAACTGACCGCGCCAAAAAAAATTAAAAATATTTCATTACGACGTCATTAGCAACAATCATAGCCGGGAAAGGTATGACCGCTGCGCAATAGCCGTCAAAAGAGGACTAAAATACAGAAAACTAGGTGACTTAGATCAATCATACCTTGCCATTGAAGTAGGCACTATCCGGGGTTTTTTTTTCGCGGCTACGGGTTACCAACCCCCAAGACGCGGCTATGTGCCCATGCACAACCTTTTGCAGATTTTTCGCCATAAGAAAAATGTAATTTTTTCTGGAGATCTGAATGCAAGGTGTGCAGCGGCAGGATATACCTCCTACAACAATGCCGGCAGAAACATCGAAGAACTACTTGACAGACAATACGTAACAAGGATCTGACCAGAATTCCCAACCTCAATAACGGGAAGAGCAGCAACGAAACCTAATATAGTCCTATCTAACATCAGGTTTCCATACAACTACTACATTGAACCGGGCCCCATCATTCCAAGTGAGCACGAGGTTATCAAAATTACAGTAGGAGTAAATCCCATTCAAATAGCAATCCCAGAACGCCAAAGCTATAAGCAGGCGAACTGGGAAAGCTACAGAAATGAGCTTCTAAATTATATCCCAGACCCTTTATTTGATGCAAATTCAGAAGAAATAGATAAAGAGCTGAATAGAATCACTCACTACCTAATTAAAGCCGATGAAAATATTGTTCCTCATATTAAATATAAAACCCTTCCAGGTCCCCATTGGACCCCTGCAATGAATGCCCTGGCCCTAGAATATAAAGACCTGTCCAATCTAGTATCGCTGATAGGCCCCAACCACAATTCCCACAGAAGAATAAGACAGATTAAAGCTGAACTCCAGACACTAATTACGGACCAACAAATACTTATATGGGTCAGACTGATAGAAATACTCGACATAAAAAGAGACTCACACACATTCTAGCAGAAATTTAAACGTTTAAAAGGAAGACCTCCACAAAAAATTACACTCAAAAACGACGGTAAAGAAATTGACGAAAGTGAGGAGATTGAAGAAATGTTTAGGATTTTTTGGTCCTCAATCTTCAAAATTACCCTAAAAGAAAATGACAATTACGACCTCGAATTCGAGACTGACATAATCCAACGGTTAAACACACAAATACACAGAACCTCTCCTTATCATTGTGTGTCGCAGGAAAGAGCGATGGACGAATATGGTAGTAAAATATTTGCCTTAGAACTCTCCGTTGCTCTAAAATCTTTTCATCAAAGAGCAACGGGTATCACGGGGCTGACTAGGGAGAATTTTATCAAGGACTCGCCTAACGTTTAGAGTGGGCAACTTAACATCATGAACACCGCTCTGAACACGGCTACTTTCCCGATCAGTGGAAAGTGGCCAAGATGGTTTTCATCCCAATATCGGGAAAGCCCCCCAGACTGCCCTGCCAGCTTTCGGCCGATATCTCTCCTAGAACTTGCTGGCAAAGTCTTCGAGAAGATATTGGCTAATAGAGTCAACTTTTTTCTCGACGAAGCCCTCTTACATAACGAGCAACAACACGGCTTTAGAAGGAAAATAGGGACTGACACGGCACTAGCCGTTATCACCGAAAAGCTTGTAAAGATCAAGGCAGACAAGAGGCATGCCGACCTGGTGCTTCGAGATGTCAAAAAAGCTTTTGATGAGGTTTGGAAGAGAGGACTACAATTTAAGATCCTTTAAGTAGGCATCAACTCCATTCTTAAGAGGATTCTATGTCACTACATAATGGAGAGGAGAGCACACATTCATATCAGAGGATACAAAGGCCCCGAATTCCAGCTTGAAGCCGGGGTCCCACAAGGGGGCTGTCTCAGTTCCTTTTTATACAACATCTATACATGCGACCCACCACAACCTTTCTCCGAGGGTAAGATATACGTTCAGTTCGCTGACTATATATCGCAAATTTGTACCGCCGCTTATGTTTACAGGGAATTTATGGTGAGAAATACGGCTAGGGAGATTTCTAACATCAACTCTTTCGAGAGGAGATGGAAGATATCAACCAATGCCCCAAAATTTAAAATAATTCCCATGTTTCGCTAGACCTTCAATGACATACGGGTAGAAGGGGAGCGAATCCCGTACTGCCTGGAGGGCCGTTCTGGGCCTCAAAATCATGACAGGGGGCTACAGGAGTCATATCAAACGAACAGTCGCGAATAGCAAGAGAAATTTGAGGGATTTCTATAGGTTCCGTGACCTAAATCCCTCAAATAAACTCAAGATATTCAATGCATGTATTCGCTTGAGACTCCTGTACCCCCCGGTGCCATTGAACACGAGCGCGAAGACCCACATTGAAAAACTACAAGTCATCCAGAATAAAGCGGTTTTGCTTATTACAAACACATGAAGAAGAGAACATAAACGACAGAGGGAGCTCCATGACTCGGTTGGATTATCTCCGATCAATGTGCCGCTCTACGAGAGAGCTAAGAGGATCTGGCAAGCCATTGGTTCCACTTGACCCCTCAATTCTCTCGTACACACCTAGACATCGAGGTCGAACGACAAAAAAGACCATTTAAATGCAGCAAAATACAGACTTACGGTGACGTAACTCCCAAATACATATGCATATGACAAAATCGACAAAAGACAGAAAACGAATAGTGTAATGCACAAGTTTTTTCTTTAGTGAAAATAAATTTCAAAATAAACTCAAATTTGCAAGAAATTCAAATTCAAATAAAATTAAAATAATTATTTTCAAATACCAACAGCGGGAATAAAAACTTGGTTCAAATAAAGGCTTGAATGCCAAAAGATCATTAAGATAAAAAAACTAAAAATTAAACTAAATAGAGTAATTTAATTAAATAAACTATAATTTTTTAGTTTATTAAATACCCCCCCCCCAAAAAAAAATAACAAAATCCATACAAAAACAAAAACAACAGAGCTACCCTTTCACCAGGGACCTTTTTATTCTGTCTCCCACACATTCTCTATTCTTTAAATTCACCCTTTTCACCACTTTCCTCCCTTATTATCTTTCTCTCTAACTCTACCTAAATTTCACCACTTTCTTATGTCCAATTTCCAATGTCTAATTCTTTCACTTAACTTTCTTCCACATCCTCACTCCACTTACTACATCGGTGAAGGAGGCAAGAAATTCTATAACACTTCGAAGATGATCAAATAAGATCGAAAGCTTAGCATTTAAGTTTGGTTTTTCCAAACACATTTATTTAAAAAAGAAATGAATATTTGATAAATAATCCACCAGATCTAAAAGATGAAATAAAAAGGATAGTTAGAAGAAGAGAAGGTTGCCAAAGGAAATTAATTAAGGCAAAAGACACAATGGTCTTCAACAAAATTTGCATATATATACATATATATGTAATTAGGTAAAAGAACATGTTGTATGCAGGTTCTATTGAAGTCCATAGCTGTGGCAGCGTTATTGATTTTAACTTGTATTATATATATATATATATTTTTTTTTCAATAAAGGAAAGCAGATATAAGTTAAATAGGATTGTCAAGCAAATTTTTGTCATTTGCCCAGGCATTCCTCACTCTGTCACGCAATTCACCAAACAAAAATAGCTAATGAGCAACACCGTTAAGCATACCATCCTTCCTCCACGTTTGCTAAGGCCGAGACGAGGGAAAACTTTACTTCTAGTTACAGTGATGTTAAGCCACATCATCTGTCTCAAATCTTAAGCTGTAACGACTTATGCTTTGGTTCCTAACTTAAACTCAAATCTTCCACTGAGGAATTCAATACCTCAAAATCAGAATAAAGAGCCACTCTTAGCCATTCGCTACACCTTAATTTCTGCTTATGAGTCAAAATTTGCGCGATTTTAAGGCAATACATAAACGTTTTTAGGTATGGAAAAATAAAAGGTATAGAGAAAAGAGTTTGGTATTAACAGCTAGACATTTATGGGTTTGTTTCCCACTTTGATAAAAGTTTGGAAGTGTTTCTGATCAGACTGTTGAGTTTTCCGATGCGAAAATTTTAAATAGAGGCCCTAAACATGAATCTACTCCCAACAGCACGCGTTCAAAATCACGCAAATATAGCTGAAGTTCAAAAAATGAAGAAAGAGCCAAATATTAACTATAATAAATACATGTTTTGGCTGAATTACCGCTTGGCGCTGCCTCTTCCATGTTTGTCGTCACCCTCACTCATCGCTCTTGAGAGAGAGTTAAAAAAAGATTTTCTTTTTTTTTAGTAGAAAGGAGAGCATCCACGTACCTCTCTTGATGCTGCCTCTCTTCGTCCCAGGTCATTTATCATCTGGGCTGCACCAACCAATGCAGTGACTTTCTCAGGCTGCCTTGTCATAAAGATAGCGAGCTCAACTTCAAGCTATATTTGGATTCAAACCATTTATTAGTAAACTAAATTCTTATCTATGTTCCTTTACTTAAATAAGTTTAAGTTAATTAACTGAGAAAATTTTTCGTTCTGTGGCTTAATTGACACAATTAATTTAGTTGAGTTTTTATTCATTCCGTAAAGTACTTTTCCTCCACAGGGAATATATTTATTACTAAGCAACACCTTAGGGAAAATGCAAGTAAATTATCAAATAAGTAAAAAAGAACGAATCTTCTGATCTAAATGAAGTTTGAAATACCTCAACCTAAAACGTGAGATTCCTTCAATTTAGGTGAAGTCCTGCTCTGCTGAGTTCTAATCTCGGTGAACGAGATTTTTTTATCCTTTCCGGGACGTTATTTTTAAAGGATTTTTATTGAAACTTACGATAACATTCTAGATACGTTTAGTAATATATAAATATATATATATATATATATATATATATATATATATATATATATATATATATATATATATATATATAAGTAAAGGTTTTGTCTAAATCTTACAGAATTCTATAAAACGTTCTGTTTGGTGAATAACCGCAGACATTCCTGTAATTATGAGGATTCGATTAAAAACTGTTCAACAACTGCGCCATATCGGATTTACAGTAACGCCACATTCTCATATCAACCAGATTTATCACCAACTTATTTTTACCTATTGTTTTTTAAATCTTAGATTTATGCTAAGAAGTTATCATCTGCGGAAGAATTTTGCTTTCTCGATACCTGGATTATCACTAGCCCATGGACATTCTTTCTTCCTGGCATCAGGAAATATCAATGATTTTGAACAAATGTAGAGCAAATATAGTTGATTCGTTTGAGCATTTCTTACTACAGAGACTTAATTATGTTTGACTCTCTTGAATTAATTTTATTTATCGGAAAAACTTTATATACAATCTTGTATATTGGAGTTGAAATAGTCTACCAAGCGCTATGTTACATAAACTTGATGATTTTTGTAATGAATGTCTAAAAGCTTTATAATTTGAATGCATTCTTTATATAGATCCGAAAATTGCTTTAAAGCAACATTATAATCAAGTCTCAATAACAACTGACATAATTCACAGGTTAATCAATTTTTATTGATAAGGCGATAAAATAATATAAGAAATTATAGTGCAATGTCACAACGACAAAGTGAACTATCGGAAATAAATTTGACCTTTTAACAATTGAAATACATTGTTTAAAGCTGAAACCTATAAAATTCTCCTGTTAACTAATTTGATGAGCAACTAACTTGGATATTGGCTGACTAGCCATCATTCTTCCCTGGAAGATGTCTGGAACACAGTAGATTGGATGATAACTAAGGAAAAATCGCTTAGCTTATTTGATGTCATGTCTCCATCAATATTACCAGAGTCTCTACGCTTTCTAATTTTCCAAATCAATTGGCTCATTATGTAAGGATATTAAATATACGACAAAAGTCTCACAAGTGATGATTCAAATACCTTTATTTTAATTTCAATAAAGTGGTTAACTATTTTTCTGCCATTTCCTAAGATTAATTGTTTTACGATATGATTATCACTTTTTACCACGTGGGGAGACAATAACAAAGGTAAAAAATATATTTGGCGCGATTCTGAGACAGGTTGGGACGCCCGATAGAAGACATCCAATTTAGAGAGTTTTGCAGTTCCCATATGAAAAAGGATGGTTAGATTATACCCCACAATATAGCTCATTCCAATGTAGATAATTAACTTTGCCAGGCACAACTTAACTAATCAATGACGGGCCTGGAAAGAGTATCCATTAGGAAAATAACTGATTTGTTTGCGCACCTATTATATGTATAACGTTATTCTAAAGATTTAAAATGCGCTATTTCTGGCCTAGCCTTCAAAGTTATGGATATTATTGCAGTTTCATTGTATATGACCCTTTACTATTCTTATTGTTTCTATTTACTAACTTATTCCGTATAGCTTTACCTCTTTCTCTTCCTTTATTTCCTAAAATCCAACGGTAATAATTAAAATTACTTTCTTTTTCCTCTTCAAAACCAAAAGGGAAGTTTTATGGTGACGGCATTTAACTTCTCCCCTGGAGAGCAGAAACTATCAAATATCCTTGTGAATCCCACAAATCGATCAGTTACACACCCAGAGATAAAAAAAACACACTGGGGATCAATGCATTTAGGGAATTGATAAAGGTCCATTTTCCTACCTAATTCAAGCATACTGAATTTAAATCTGAAATCATATTTTCACTAAATGCTACAGATTTTTCGTAATATCAATAACTAATATTATACAATAATTTTCATTTTATTACGCCTATCATCATGCCCTGAAGCAATTTTGAATCATTCTTTTTCGGTATTTATGGTAAAGCAGGTTTATTTGCACAAACATTTTATTGCATATGAGAAGAAACTTAAATTACACATTAGGATTACAAATACTGTAATCAAATAGATGCTAATTTATTAATGACCGTACATCAAGGAAATATTTGCGTTTGTAACTCAATCTTTTGTATGTCTTCTCTGGCTGAACTCTTCTAATTGTCCAGCATTAGTCCGCCATCATGTGTTTATCCCAGTGATCTTGGTAGAGCTCTTACATCGTCATCAAATTATGATGGAAGCATTCCCCTTGTTCGTCGCTCACGGCTCCCAGATTCTCTGTCGAGGTGACTATTTAGGAAATGCAGCTTCACACTCATGTTGCATCCCAGATCAAGATATGCTAAAAGCATATTAGTAACCAGATCTTTGTACTTATGCGCTTTTTGGTTTCCTAAGAAATCAAGAACAACCGCAGAAAATGAGAGCCAGGCTGCCTTCTCCTTTTCATTCAAGGTTTTCACGAATCACGAATCACTTAGAAGTCTTCGGATTTGGGGATCATCAAATACTCCTGATTTTATTTCTTCGTATGACAAAGCAGGAAACGCCAATATAATGTACCGAAAACATTCATTGTCTGTGCTCAACTCCTTGACGTACGATTGGGTTATTAACAATGTTTGACTTTCCTGCTTCCAAAGTTTCCTGAAATGGCCAATCATTTTGGGACCAGCATCTGTCACGGGTTTGACTGTCCCACACACATATATATATATATATATATATATATATATATATATATATATATATATAAAATTTTTGTATATCCCTTCTGTTGACCATCTAATGGTCCATACATATGATCCAATTGTGTTCATGGTATTTAAGTAAATTCCTGACCATTCTTATGTCATTGTGAGTTTCTTGCAGATGGACAGAGTGACCGAGAGGAACTGCACCAATCTCATTGCCATTATGAAAAAGAACACACTTGAGGCTACGCTTGGAGCTATCCAAAACAGTCTTCACTCAGCAGAGTTCTAGGTGCCAAGTCTAAACTCGGTAAACAGGCTAGAAACATCGTGGCAGTATACAAATTGTTTGTTCTCAGATAAATCCTTAACAAATGTACTTTCCCTTGTTTGGTAATATGATATCCGTACCAACCTGTCAAGCATATGTCTTTCACTCAACCTGGAGGCCAAAAGTTCTGCCGCTTTCTTGGAGAGCGCCAAATCACGTATCGAGTCATTCAAATCCTCTTGATTGAAACAGTGAGGAGCTAATGACTGTTCAGTATCTGATGATGAATCTAAAGACTCTAAATCCATTCCATGGCTGGCCATCATATAAGGTACATCATTTCATCCTCGGAGGAAGCATATCCACGGAAAATCGGAACTGATAAAGACTCAGAATAAGGTACAGGCCGGATCGCCGAGGGAATGTTAGGGTAAACAATATTGTGCCGATTTTTCTTGCCAATCAATTTAGTATTCACCACACAGAAATAACAGTCCGATACATGATCCTTTGTATTTTGCCACACCATGGGATACCAAAAGGAAGACCATTTATCTTTCCTTTCGTCTACTCACCAGGATATTCCACACAACTATGGCAAAAAGCATGTGGGGCCCACTTCATATCTTGATCGCCAAGAGGAACTTCAAAATATGCATTATAAGTGTGGATCACAAAGTTTAATATATTGCACCTTTGACGAACTAGCATGTAACAGTCACATATGTAGCAGAAGGTGTCTGAATCATTAACGTAATTTCCTCTTGACGAAGCCATCACCCTAACATGAGACCTAAAAAAAGAAACAATAATGTCAATATTTTTTCACAATAAAACTTATTACTCTCTTACTACTATGTACTGTGAAGTATTTGCTTCCTACAAGCACCCTCTTTGTCCGTCAGAAGGGCAGTTTTCGGGGAAACGAGAAAATAGAAATTACAGAATAACTATAGCATGTATATATATATTTAAAATCAGCATGGAAAAACGAATTAAAATTGAGAGATAAATCTAAGTCACCAGAAAGTGTGATTAAAATTGTTCCCCGGTGTAATTCATCATGTTGCTTTCTGCCAACGGAGTCTTGTACATTTTATATATGGCCTCAAGTAACATGTTACTATCACCACTCCTTTAGTGGCTTTGTCCTTTGCTGTGTTTTACATTAAGGAAATGTATCGTGATTAGGGCAACTAAAACATGACCAAAAAGGAAAAGAATAATTAAATGTTGACGTTAATAACTGTAAAAACTAATACAATTCTTTAATAGCTACTAGGGCGACCAAGCATCTCCTGAAATGATGAATTATTCGGGAGGGGGGGGGTTATAATTTATCTAAATATCAAAAAAATAATAAAATGATATAGTAATAACAAATGTAAAAACAATCAATGATGTTAAAGCATTTTACTAAACCATACATAATATTTAGAAATGTAAAATTTAATGATGTAATAACGTTTTCTAGACACAAATTTCTGTATTTGGCGATTAGTTTATTAAAGATTGAAAAAGTTTGCTATACAGAGGCAGAGTTGGCTGATATTTCTGTAGCTACTTATGTAGTACAGATGATATTCCAGCCCTACTCATTTTCATAATATGGCACATTTAATTTTTCTCCACTCTTTCCTTTATATAATCTGAATTTTTACATAAGTCATTGCCAAGATTTATCTTAAAAATAGACTTTTGAAGCCTCTTTAATAATCTATATCACTGAGTCAACAAGTTTTGCAAATGGTGAATAATCCTTGGGGTGATTTTAGTCAAAATTAAATACAGCATTCAATTAGCAAACAGAGCGAGTGGTAATTTTCTGTGGTGTATAGCCCATTTCTAAAGAAAACCAGTTCCTGATTGTTTTTTTTTAATCGTTGTTGGTTTGACGTAAGCGATCATAGAATCATTTATGATTATTTAGAAAGTTTGTAATAGCTGAACAGCGCACGTAACATGAGAGTCTAGGAAACAGTCCCTTTAGGGTTCTTTCGGCTGATACCTTGTAACAAGCGGCATCTATTGCAAGAAGACAAAACTTCTCCAAGAGAATTCTACTCTTTAACTACATCAGCAACAATGTACATTAATTACAAATTAAAATCAATGAAAGTTTCGTACTGCAACAGTGAGGTTTCCTAAGGGGCATCCAAATGCCAAACTAAAATATAAAGAATTTTGAGCAAGAAACTTCACTTTCATCCACCATTATAAAAATCAAGTTTGCCGCGCAATTTCATTTTAAGTTTGATCAGATTCATCTTTACAAGTTCATAAATAATTAATCTGCATCGTACTTTAGCCGGTACAGTCTTACTGACTTCCTGTAACCGATCCTTTATGTTAGGATGACATAATTTATGGAGGAGAGTATTAGCTTCTAAAGTGCCCTGATTATTTTTATTTTTTACAAGACCTTAGCTTCTCGCCCTAGAAATATCGGAACTCTCTTAATCTGCAAAATTCCTTGCCATCCACCTTGATATTTTTCAGCACTTCTATTTTTGTTAGCAAATAAATATAGTAATGCAGCGCAGTTAAAGTGCTAGAGATAATTTGATACTGTATTTCACCAGTACCGAACAAATCTATCATATTTAGATCGTGACTACAACCGTCTTACTCCTTCGCCACTTCTCCCTACGGGGGAAGCTTGCGCTTCGCTACTAAGATTAAAATTTAAAATTTCCAAAAAAGCAACCATGGTTAATTTTTTATAAATTTTCTAAACTTCGCCAATTATAATTATTTAAAAAAGGAACTCTAAACGAAATTTCCCCCCTTTCAAAATATCACGTTGCTAAAAAATAGTTATAGAAGAAGATATATAAAAATAGATTTTCTGAACTTCACCATTTGCAATTCTTTGGGTTTTAAAAATTTCACAAAATTTCGATACTTATGTTTATTTCGGAATTTCACCATTTTGTTTTTTGATATTATAAAAGAATTATTAGAAATAACTTTGGTAAAAAAAAACATAAGTTACAACCAAACTAAGGTGAAATTATTATTCAAATACTCAAAAAAAATCCCCTTCATAAATTATTTTTAATAATATTTTACTCTTTTGATTTTTGATCACTTGAGATATAAATTTTTAAAATGGGTCAGGAATCGGTGAGATAAAAAAAAATTGACCTACCTAAAAAGCTGACCCAATTTGACCTATAAAAATAATGACTTTTAGTTGGCCTAAGACAGGGGTGGGCAACCCTTTGGTACGCGTGCCAAACGTTACACGAGGATGACATTACTGGCAAGCGAGAGCACAACTTTTGATACGTACGGGTATTTTTAGTCGTTTGCGACTCTACATCTCACTATTCCTGTCGCTCGGTCCCCACTGTGCTTGTCCTCGTGTTGCTTTTTTTGTAATAACATTGTAAGTATTCAGCCGATTCTAACGAGATTTGAAACACTTATGTTGTTTTACATTCTCTTTCAAATGATATAATTGCAAAAGTCCTTTCAAGGTTAGCCCTGGAATTATTTAATTATGGCCATAACATCATAACTATTCGGATGATTCTAACGAAATTTGAAACCTTTATGTTGTTTTAAGTTCTCTTTCGAAATATATAATTGACAAAGTCCTCAAAAGGTTAGCCCGGGAATCATTTTGTTTTGGCAATAACATCATAACTATTCGGACGATTCTAACAAAATTTGAAACCCTTGTTTTGTTTTACATTCTATTTCCAATGATAGAATTGTTATGGTCCTCTCAAGCTTACTCCGGGAATTATTGAAAGTTTCGAAGGTTGTAAGATCATATATCAGAATAAGTAAGAGCACGCGACAATTTGCTCAGCAACCCTTTCTTCTTTTGTGCACACAGTGTGCTTTAACAAACGAGTTTAATTCGTCCCAAGCCACTACTCGTTTCTCAAAACACTAGAACTTTAATTTACTTTTCCCCATGAAAATGCATGTAAAATTTGAATTACTTTTGCCTGGACTTTTGGCGTGAATTGACCCAACCCTGATTAGCGACTACTTTCGCCGAAGGCGCCATTACAGAAACCTCCGTGAGATTTCAGTATCGCCGTGCGGCGACAAACGTGTATTCCTCGACACAAACGTTGGTTTTTCTGCACATCGTGTCTGCATTCAGCTCGTAACTGTGCCATGTTATTTTCGCGATACCTTCGCGATGTTTTTGCTGTTCATTGCGAGTCTGTCTCTGGTAGAGGAAAAGCACTCTGTTTATTTTAAAGTTGATGATATTTTTTGAGAGTTATTATTATATTCTCTCTTTGACTTACTTTTATTTTTCTCCCTTTAATGTGAACCATTATCTAGTGTATTCTTATTTTCTGCAACTTTACAAATTTTATACAATGACTCGACTACCAGCTAAGATAGGATGTCATTCAAATTAAGAGGATATGAGAGAATTTAATAAAGCATTAGGGATTTTCTGTTCCGAAACAGTTGTTTGTAGGACGTCTTCTGTAAAGTGATATTCTGAAATTGTTCCTAAGAACTTAAACAATAAAACTGGGGATGTACAAATCGAATTTTTTTTTTCTTTGATAATTAATTTTTTATACTATTATGACCTTAATTTAAGATAGGCCCAATTCCAACTTAGTGGCTGCTAGTTATTGCCCAACATGGAAAGCCACTTATTGATGGGAAGTATATTAAAGAAGCTTGGCTAGAATGTGCATCTCTCCTTTTAGACAATTTTTTAGAAAAATAAAAGCTTATTCAGCGCATTAAACATTTATTTGTTTGTGGGTAAGAAAACAGTTAAAGATTGGAAAGGGTACAGCTGAACAATAGACAAAGATTTGTCTTTCTGTATGTCTTTTATCCGTTTGTGTTGATGAAAGTACGGACATTACATCATCAACTAGGTTAGCCATATTTTCTCGATTTTGTAGGGTTGATGATGTATGTGAAGAGATGGTTTCCTTTGTACCATTACCTGAGCCAACTACTGGGGATAAAATATGTAAAACAATTGTGAACGAATTATCTACTTGAGAAATTGTATGTAGTATCCGCCAAAACAGATGTTGCCCCCAGCCTAACTCGTGAGAGGGCATGATTTCGAAATTAGTTTGCAAAAGATGTTGTCATCGACTAATAAGTTTTCCTTGCATCATATGCGAGGAGTATTTATGTGCAAAAGCTGGACTAATGGAGCTTCAGGAAGTGATATAAACAGTTACCAAGGTTGTTATTTACATTTGTGCTGTAGCTTTAAATAAACCAGAATAACAAATTCTAATGAATGAGGTAGATTTGATGTATAAAGAACTTAAAATGTACAACAATGTTCATTTGTTTACCCGAGGTTTGGTTCAGAAAAGATTTATTGAATTCTTAGATGTGATAAAGCTACTTTTAAATGACCGAATAGTGTTGTCGTAGAATGGACTCTTGAAGATATACCATATATAACTATTCGTTGAGGGAACTTACTTAATTATCTTTAGAGTGCGTGGATATCTGGCTGGCCAATAATATGTATCTTCGATATGCTTAAGAAGTGGAACTGAACTCAAGGATAATAATATTGCTATCATTAATAAAATAGAGTTTTATTAATAATAACTATCAACAACACACAAAACGGAAAAAAATGACATAAACAGAGAATGGAAAGGGTCGTAGAACCTCAAACAAATCCGAGGATTAAAAGATTTAAAAAGGTAAAACAAATATAAAGTTAAAGAGATGGGATGGTTCACTAAACCATTTAAAGCACAGGATAGAATTGACAAAAGGGTTAAATACTCAAAGGTAACGTTCAGCTCACGTAATTTATACTTGTTGTGCAGAGGAAGGAGACATGATGGAATTTTCGGCCCGCTGGAGAGTTCCAGCATGAGGGGGGGAATTAAATGATCCTGACGTGGCGTCTTGGGAATGAGAACCGTTTCTTGACGAACGGCTTGAAGAACAATGGCTGTTCTACGTTGTTCTCTTCGGAACAACAGGGGGGGGGGGGCGTGAGAACCGTCTCTTGTCTACGGGCTCAAGAACGAAGGCTGTTCTAATGTTGTGCTCTTTTGAACAACAATAGGGAAGAGTGAGAACCGTTTCTTAACCAACGAGCTCAAAAGAACAATGGCTGTTCTACGTTGTTCTCTTCATCGATGAAGTTGTAGGAATCGGTAAGGTTTTATAGTTAGGTAAGCTTTTTCTCAGCCGGATTTTTTGTTGGTGTAGGGTAAAAACATTTCTATTATCATTTGTAGAACGGCACTTCTGCTCGGCCAGCTAAAACCCGATCGAGACCGAAATTTAACTGAGAAGACCAAAGAAAAAACAAAAAACACGAATTACACACACTACAAAATATACGAAAAAACGAAGACTCTAAGCACAACAAATTAGTAATTATTACCGCAACAGCATATGCGCATATCATATTCAAAGATATAAAATCTTTTTGAAGAAATATGGCTTGAACAACATACTATATATATATATATATATATATATATATATATATATATATATATATATATATATATATATATATATATATTGTCGTAGAATGAACTCTCGACGATATACCATATATAACTATTCGTTGAGGGAACTTCTTTAATAATATTTAGAGTGCGTTAATGTCTGGCGGGCGGACATTATGTATCTCCGATATGCTTAAGAAGAGGAACGGAGCTCAAGGATAATAATATTGCTATCATTAATAAAATAGAGTTTTATTAATAATAACTATCAACAAACACAAGACGGAAAATATTGACATAAACAGAGAATGGAAAGGGTCGTGGGGAGTCGGGCTAATCCGAGGATTAAAGGATTTAAAAAGGTAAAACAAATATAGAGTTAAAGGGATGGGATGGTTCGCTAAACCATTTAAAGCACAGGATAGAATTGACAAAAGGGTTAAGTATTCAAAGGTGACGTTTGGCTTACGTAACTTTATACAAGTGGTGCAGTGGAAGGCGACGTGAAGGAATTTTCGGTCCGCTGGCGAGTTTCAGCCGAAGGGGGCGAATAAAAGGATCCTGACGTGGCGTCTTGGGAATGAGAACCATTTCTCGACGAACGGCTTGAAGAACAATGGCTGCTCTACGTTGTTCTCTTCCAAAAATGGCTGTTCTAATGTTGTTCTCTTCTGAACAACAGGAGGGGGGGGGAGAACCGTGTCTTGTCTACGGGCTCAAGAACAATGGCTGTTCTAATGTTGTTCTCTTCTAAACAATAAGGGGGAAGGGTGAGAACCGTTTCTTGGCGAATGGGCTCAAAACGAACAATGGCTGTTCTAACGTTGTTCTCTTTCTGAACAACGAGGGGGAAGCCTTGAGGACTTAGCGTCACGAAAGGCTCGAACCTTTGGCACTCAAGGGATATTGTCCTCCTTCTGGACAAGTGATGGTAAATCTCGAGGTCGAGGTCACTTGGCGCACAAAGGGAGAGGGTCGTGGTGATGTTTCGCGACGAAAATCTGGATCTCCAATCTGATCTTAGTGGTAAAGTTTCCATCTAAATAGTCGAGACACTCCCTTGACGTGCGGGACAATGGAGTGGGAATTTCGAGGGAATGCACAGCCAAGGCTTGAAACAATGCCTTATCTGCCCATAAGCATAACTCAATCTGGCGAGGTCGGCGTATGGGGGCGAACGGGGGGACGATAACCTCCTTGTTTAAACATTGACATCCGGTGGCTGCGATAAGACACCAAGCTTCAAAGCGAAGATGCACATGGGAGCAATGTGGTTTTAAATAATATGTGATAGAAGTTGAAACTAACGCTGCCTCAACCCGTTCTATCACACCTCTCCATTCCGGGGGGAAGTTGTCACTTCGAAAAAAAGAGAGAAGGGACAACGATAGAGCTCCATTGTGAGGAACTCGTTTTCTTGTACCAACCGTACTTTCCTGCACCTAACTCGTATTACCTCAATACATATGATTATTTTGATCTCTTGGATTATAAGGGAAAATAACCTTTAATACAAACTTAATAAAAAAAAAGGATGGAACAATGAAATGATTTAAATATAGTACATATGGGACAAAATAATTTATACGTAAATTAATGGGTACAAATATATATACATACTAAAAAAAAATATACATTGACCGTTACGAAATTCAGACATATACATTAACTAATTATATTACAAGAGAATCTTAATTTAAGTCGTACAAGACGGTATATACCTACATGGAGATACTAATTCTATGAATACAATTACTCTACGCTATTCGGTAACGCATTCCTACTGAGTGCGTCAGCGACCTGGTTATCGGAACCTTTTATATAATTTATTTTAAATTGAGACTCTTGCAAGAGTAAACTCAGGCGCATGATTCGGCCGTTGGAGTGTCGAACATTCCTAATATAGGCTAACGGACGGTGGTCGGTTCCTATCTGAAATTTTTTACCTATCAAGTACATCTTGAATTTGTCTATGACCCAGATAATTGATAGAGCTTCCTTTTCTATAGTGGCATATCTCTTTTCGCGTAGAAATAATTGACGACTAGCATATGCAACTGGATGACTCGTTCTGTCATCCACGTATTGAAGGAGTACACCTCCAATGCCCTCGTTGCTCACGTCGGTCTTAATCCCAAAGGATTTTCCCGGGTTGGGCTACTTTAAAATGAGGGCAGAAATGAACTTACTCTTGAGCTGATTAAAATGGGAAACAGCGACATCATTCCAACGTAAACGATCGGGTGAATTCTTTTTTAAAAGGGAGCTGAGGGGCGCCGAAATTACAGCGAAATTCGGAACGAATCGCCGATAGTACGAAGCTGATCCTAGGAACGATCTTAATTGCTTCTTTGTAATCAGGAGGGGCATTTCGGCGATTGCCTTAATCGTGTTCTCTTGGGGACCTAACTTGCTTTGTCCTATTTTGCAACTTAAATATTTTATGGTTTCGTGGGCAAAATGGCATTTGCTGGGGCCAGTGGTGAGGCCATTTTCGCGCAGTCGCTCAGAGAGAGCTAATAGGGTGGTTAAATGGTGACTCCATTTAAATAGTTCTTGTAGCTTACTCTTTTGATGTGGTGTCAGCTGCGCGTCAATATCCAGGCCAGAGGGTTCCAAAGACTCGCCTGGTAGGGAAGGAGGAGGGTAATTGGCATCAGGTTGGGGGAACATTATCTGTATTACATTATGGGACTCCGCGGGGTAATATTCTTCAAGCGCCGATGTTTCGTCCAGTTCTACGAAGGTATCTCCATGGGCGCGTTGGGGGTTCTTTTTTTCTTGGGGTCCACGGACAGTCTCCCTGTCCTTGTCTTGGGCCTTATTGCCTAAGGGTGTTAGTAATTCACACTCCTTTTGTGTCGTCCTAAAGTCCTGGTTAGGAGGCTCCGAGAAATCGGATGGTATCAGGGTTCTGATGGGGACGGGCTCCTGGGTTTCTTTCTTAGCTCGGCCTCGAGGAAGGGCGGGCTGAGACACAGGGTCGGAACTTACTTTGGGGCTCTGTCCTATAAGTACAGAACAGAATTGTATGGGTGCTGAAATTACTTTAGCCCAGCCATCATACTATTGACACTGCAGGTAACATCTAACGACGGGGAATTGGTTCTCCCGCCCAAGGTAGTCATGTACCACCGCAAATCTTTCGTGGTTTGGGTCCACTGGGGAAGAGGAGTTCGTCGGACACGATGAAATACCTAGATCCTGTGTCCCTGACGAGAGTCGATACTCGACAGCCGTTCACGCTGCCCTCCTCAAATTTCAAAGTACCGATGAACTTTTATCAAAAATAAAATTTACCTGGTGGCGTGACGGGGGGGGGAGAAGTTTCTGCTTGGGTTTGCACCACCGGGGGAGCCGGAATTGCATTAATCTGGTGAACTTGGTGGGCTGGTCCGCTTTTGAGCCTAGAATTTGGGTGGCAATTCCAGCTCATGTGGTTTTCTACACCACAGGTGAAGCATATGATTGGTCGCTTCGGGAAGAGAGATGGAGGAGAAATCTTAACGTGAGGTTTGAAGTCCCGTTGTTGGTTTTGGGAAAAGAAGTTTTGGGGTTTTACGGGGCTTGGAAACTTCGTCGATTTTCCTGTGAAGGGGCGCGAATCCTTCCTTCTTTCCTTGTAGGGGGATTGGTGAGAAGTTCGATTCTCCTTTAGGTATAAATTATGGCTTGCGGCATAGACATCCGCTTCTTCGGTACATTCTTTAAAGGTCTGGCACCGACGATCCTTGACGAACGCACGGATCTCGGTCGAGAGAGACGCCAAAAATTGATCTCGCAACACGAAGTCTGTTAAGGACTCGTAGTTCGGATCAACCTTTGAGGATTCTAACCAAAATTTAAAATTCCTCTGAAGAATGTATCCGAATTGACGGAACGTCTGTCCGGGTTTAATACGACCTCCTCGAAATTCTTGGCGGTAGAAATCGGGAGTCATATTATGAGCGGCCAATAACTCAGCTTTTAAGGTGCTGTAGTTAATTGTACACTCAGATGGTAAGAATATAAAAATTTTGCCCAATTTACAATTTAACAGAGGAAGTAATCTGGCTACACCTTCAGCCTCCAGATCCATGTTATTGATTTCGAGGATCTTTTCGAAGTGAGCTAAAAATGCTCCGAAATCCTCTCCATTCTTGAAATTGGAGAGCTTTAGTAAGAGATTGGGGGGGGCTTCGGAACGGGAACTGGCGGACTGTATCTCTGTTTCAACACGAGCTAATTCAATCTGATGGTGAAGCTCAGCTTGTCTTATCCGTTCCTCTCTTTCTTCTCGTTGAAATTCTCTTTCTCTTTCTTCTTGTTGGATTTCTCTTTCTCGTTCTTCTCGTTGGATTTCTCTTTCTCCTTCTTCTCTTTGGATTTCTCTTTCTCTTTCGTCTCTTTGGATTTCTCTTTTTCTTTCTCCTCGTTGTATTTCTCTTTCTTCCTCTTTTCTTTGCTCTTCTTGAATTTTCTCAATTAGTTCTTTTCCGGAAAGTCCCAAGGACTCTCCTTGCGCTTTAAAGATTTCGAACTAAGTCATCTTTGCACTTAGGGCGCACTAGTCAACCAACTAAAATTCCTTGCAACAAGAATTATGCCTCTAAAGAATTAGCTTACCTATATATGGGCACTGACCTATTCGTACTTGGTTTCTCGATCTTAATAATCACTGACTAAAATCACAAAAAAAAATCACAAAAATTATTATAACAGTTCCTTGAGCTACTCCAGCTTCTTAAGTTTTTTTTAAAAAAGGGGATAGAAATCGTAAAAACAAAAGGGAACTACAATACTCTATTATTATAACGAATAACACTATGCTTTACTTGACTGAGAGCAGTGTTTGCAAAGATATAGCGTTAAACCTTACACACCTGATACCAAATTTAAATAGTATATATATATATATATATATATATATATATATATATATATATATATATATGTCGTAGAATGGACTCTCGACGATATACCATATATAACTATTCGTTGAGGGAACTTCTTTAATTAAATTAAGAGTGCGTTAATGTCTGGCGGGCCGATATTATGTATCTTCGATATGCTTAAGAAGTGGAATTGAGCTCAAGGATAATAATATTACTATCATAAATAAAATAGAGTTTTATTAATAATAACTATCAACAAACACAAGACGGAAAATATTGACTTAAACAGAGAATGGGAAGGGTGGCGGGGGCTCGGGCTAATCCGAGGATTAAAGGATTTAAAAAGGTAAAACAAATATAGAGTTAAAGGGATGGGATGGTTCGCTAAACCATTTAAAGCACAGGATAGAATTGACAAAAGGGTTAAGTACTCAAAGGTGACGTTTGGCTTACGTAACTTTATACTAGTGGTGCAGTGGAAGGCGACGTGAAGTAATTTTCAGTCCGCTGGCGAGTTCCAGCCGAAGGGGGCGAATAAAAGGATCCTGACGTGGCGTCTTGGGAATGAGAACCATGTCTCGACGAACGGCTTGAAGAACAATGGCTGCTCTACGTTGTTCTCTTCCGAACAACATCGGAGGGGGGGGGGGGTTAGAACCATCTCTTGTCTACGGGCTCAAGAACAATGGCTATTCTAATGTTGTTCTCTTCTGAACAACAGGGAGGGGGGATGAGAACCGTCTCTTGTCTACGGGCTCAAGAACAATGGCTGTTCTAATGTTGTTCTCTTCTAAACAACAAGGGGAAAGGGTGAAAACCGTTTCTTAGCGAACGGGCTCAAAACGAACAATGGCTGTTCTAACGTTGTTCTCTTTCTGAACAACGAGGGGAAAGCCTTGAGGACTTAGCGTCAAGAAAGGCTCGAACCTTTGGCACTCAAGGGATATTGTCCTCCTTCTGGACAAGTGATGGTGAATCTCGAGGTCGAGGTCCTTTGGCGCACAAAGGGAGACAGGGTCGTGGTGATGTTTAGCGACGAAAATCTGGATCTCCAATCTGATCTAAATGGTAAAGTTTCCATCTAAATAGTCGAGACACTCCCTCGGCGTGGGGGACAATGGAGTGGTAACTTTGAGGGAATGCACAGCCTGAGGCTTGGAACAATGCCTTATCTGCCCATAAGCCTAACTCAATCTGGTGAGGTTGGCGTATGGGGGCGAACGGGGGACGATAACCTCCTTGTTTAAACATTAACATCCGGTGGCTGCGATAAGACGCCAAGCTTCGAAGCAAAGATGCACGTGGGAGCATCGTGGTTTTAAATAATATGTGATAGGAGTTGAAACTAACGCTGCCTCAACCCGTTCTATCACATACGTATATATATATATATATATATATATATATATATATATATATATATATATATATATATATATATATATATATATATATATATATATATATATATATATATATATTTATATATATATATATATATATATATATATATATATATATATATATATATATATATATATATTAACTAACTCAAAGACAAAAATGAAATACAAAACCAAAAATAATTAAAAGCGATCGGCCTGATCACCAGGATCTAGCATCTCTTTGCACCCTTCCACACATATTTCTCTTTTCACCACTGGTCTACTTTCCGCTATCTGTCCACACACCCTTATTCTATCCCCTACCTACATCTACTCTTACAACCACACATACGAGGACGTATAACTTGATTCAACCATAATCGCACATGACTGCTGCGATTGGGAGATTCGCACCGTTAGAGTAAACTTGTGAATGATCCCTGGCATTCACCTTCAATATATGCGCATTAACAAATACATAGATTGACTTCAAAGTATAATCGTCGTTATAGATTTCCTCTGTAGCATCATGGTCTGACCGCAAATGTCCGTATTCGATCCGCGATTTCTTTGAGTGAACTTTTCCCACAGACTGCAAAATAAAATATCGATTGATTGACTCATTTTGATTATTGTTATTATTATTATTTATCAATAAGAAAGAATCGGAAGAAGCGCTTTTTAACACTTAAAGTGATTCTAAGAAAAAAGGTATAGGAGAAATTATTGTTTTCTTTATACAAATCTTTACATGTTTAGGCAGAATTATTCTCTTAAAACATTTTCCAGGATTCTCTTTAATGTTCACCATTTGTAATTTGCTCACCTTAGACTCACTATCTCCCTCTTTCCAACTCCCCCTTGAAATTGTCCAAAAGCCTCTATTTTTTCTTCCATAAATATTCTGATGTATATACTCTGCTAATAATTTATCTCCTTTTTCAAATTTCCAAATCTCATAAATTTTTGGATCTCATACATCCCATAGAATAGTCAGGTTTGGCTACGGGCAAACCCGTACGGCAGGACCTCCCGGCGTGCTGTTCAACTTTTGAATGGAGAGATCGGCTCTTCATTCAAAGACGACTGTTTAAATATGCTCGATTATCCATAAAAATATGCTCTTTTTGGACCTCAAAATAATCACCCCAAACCAATATACAATAGGCTCACTCTTTCGTTATAAAGATCGCCTTCCTGATGCGTGTCGTTCATCTCTCATATATAATTACTTGTGTCCATCATGCGCTGCGCCCGATATTGGCTCTACCAGCCGAACTCTCAATCAAGAGTTGAACAGCACGCCGGGAGGTCCTGCCGCACGGGTTTACTCTTAGCCAAACCTGACTATTCTATCATCCGACTCCACGCCAATTCTTGCAATCCATATATACTTTAGATAGTAAACCCACACTTAACAACCAAACTTCGTCTTTCCCATCACATATTACACGTTAGATGGTTCCTTTACATTACCACCTTTTTATTTTAAATTAAAGTTTCCCTTACTTTGCCACTTCCATGTTGATTTGTGTAATGTTGCTATTACCAATTCAATTCCATCAATTATCGTTGTGGTATCCTGACTTTTACTAAAAAGTGACTTGTAAGACCATACCCCTTATGTTACCTATCCAATGTCAATTAGAATTACTTTGTATTTATATTAAATATAATTCCAGAACCCAGAAGCTGAGGCTGGCCCTCGAAACGTTAGTTGAAATTAAATGAACAAAGAAAAATGCATTTCTTTTCTGCTGCACTGTTTCTCTTATATATATATATATATATATATATATATATATATATATATATATATATATATATATATATATATATATATATATATATATATATAATACTCATTTCTGGTATGAATTCCAGAGAGAACGATTGTCAAAGCGCAAACAACAATTGGCATATTAACATGATTTTCTGAAATACGGCTTCACACATCTGAAAGATCGATCAGAGAATGTCCGCCCTCAGTGTTTTCAGTGTCTGCATTTCCTTGCCAATGAAACAATGAAGGAAAACAAACGAAAACTTCATTTGTGTTCAGGTTATCTAAACTTTATTGAAAAGCCACTAATTAGTATAAGGATAAAGACAAACAGGTTAAACGAAGTCGGATTTGTGGTCATTCAGACTTAGTTTTTTGGGGAAGAAAGCTTCTTTTGTATCCTTTTAATGGCATGGTATATTGCACGATTCAAAAGGTCTCACAACATCGAAGAGGAGCTAATAAAACCAGCTGCAGTCGCTTTGCTGAAAACTACCAGTGCAGCAGATGTAACTAGGAAAATTGAGTCTCCACTACTTTCTAACAACATCAAACGTCGAATTGATCTCATTTCATTAGATATTTTGGGTTATTTAATTGTAAGACTGAAAAAAGCAGATAAATTTTCCTTGCAATCTGTAGACATTGCTTGCGAGCCTCAACTCATAGTTTATGTTAGGTACAGAAAAGATGACAGAATTATAGAAGAATTTCTGTTCTGTAATGCTTTGCCAACAACAACCACAGGATATCTTTGTTATAGTGGACAGTTTTTACAAGAAATTGAACACAGACTGGTTGAACTATTTGGTTGTGTGTACTGATGGATCGCCATCGATGATGGGTGGTTGAGTAGGTTTTGTCATTCGGATTAAAGAAGAAAATCCTGATGTTATAATAATTCACTATTTCCTACATCGGGAAAACTTGGCTTCTCAACGTCACCAGCCAGAACTCCATGTTTTGCTGAATGATGTTATCCAAATGGTGAATTTTATAAAGGTCAGAGCTTTTAACTCATGTATTTTCCGTGAAATGTGTGAAGAGATGGGATCACATCACCAGGACTTACTTCTCCACTCTGATGTCACTTGGCTGCCTCGAGGCCGCATCCTTGGAATGGTTATTGAACTTAAAACAGAAACAGAAGTTTTTCTCCAAGAGAAGAAGCATAAGCTGGCCGACTGTTTTAAAGATGCTCCGTGGGTGGCAAAGCTAGCATATTTAGGTGACATTTTCAGGCACTTGAATAAATTGAAATCAGACCTACAATGACGAAATAAAACTATCGTAGACATGAGGGAAAAAATACATCATTCAAGAAGAAACTTGCACTTCGGAAAGAAAATTAACCACCGGAAAAACATTTGCTTTTCCATAGGTGAGTGCAGTGCTAGGAGACTAAACAGAAATAGAACTTTCTAACAGTAATTGTTTTTCTAAGAATTTTTTACAGAACCTTCAGGGAGAAGTGGACAAATATTTGCGAAAAATGTTGATTTATGTCAACACCGAATATTCAGAAGGGCTCATTTATGAAACAGTACTATAGTTGGCAGTTCAAAGTTTGTTTATTTTAACTTGAGTAGGAAGGTTTGCCTCTAATTATCTTTAATCAATATTATAATATATTTAGTAATTAGTAACCTTAGTAAAAGTCAGTAAATTTTATTCCATTGAATAAAAATTTAATAATACTGAAATAATATTTCATCCCTTATGGCCGCAAGCCATAATCAATTTGTGTTCAGCGCCACGACCCAAAAAAATCGGAAAACACTGATCTACCGAAATGGCCCTGATTGATCTTATTGCTTCAACATCTACAAAACTAACTTAATTGTCTCATGCTTCTTTCTTACTTTCTTACACCATTACAATGAACTAGGTTGCTTTTTTAGAAAAAATTGAATGGAAATATTTATCTCTGTTAAGATATAGAGTAATTTCTGTTCCTGGAGAGAATAAATTATTTTCCTATTATTCGGAAGGCTAAAAAGTTGGCTAATCCATGGTTTGACTTAGATGTATGATATAATTCAGTACAAGATAGTTATACAGTTTAATACCAAATTTATAATCACCTTTCTCATAATTATTAAATTCACTGTTATTGTGTAGATATGAATTACTCATTATCTTCTGGTATCTATAGTTAGGTTCTGAGAGAAGGATTGCTCTCTTATTTAGATGTAAACATAGCATCTTGTTGAAACAAAATCAGGGTAAGTCCACATACTTTTAATACTTAGATTAATACTCTATGCAAAAAATGACAATTTTCATAATGGCTTTTCGGGTCTCTCCAAACCAGGAGTATTCAAAATTTCAAGTGAGCATTTTTAATTAAGGAATTGCCTCAAATGGTTAGTGCAAGTTCTAAATCCAGTATGTTTTTGAAGATTTATTTTGAAGGACGCGAGATATGCTCTCCATAGAAGTCAGAAATCAGTTTCCTATAACTTATCTTTCGAGTTTCTTTTCTCACCGTAAATATATAAAATTTATCCGGATAATATAAGCAGCTTCTTTGTGCCAAAGCCATAATGCCAATAAAATCTGTAAACAGTCTAAATTAAAAAAGACCCACAACAGCTGATGACAAGTATAAAGATATGACTGCATTACCTGCCTTGGCCATTTAAGGTCGAAGTGGAAGCTCTCGGTTTGTACCTCGATCTCGAAAATGCTCCTGTTTTTTATTCCTCGAGGTGCGGATAACCCATCACTCTACACTCTTCTCCAAATTCCTCATGCTCCACCTTCCAGCACAGCATCCACGAGAGCTAGGGCTCTGGAAAATGCAACAAATGCAAACAATCGTTCACGCACACTAGTTGAACTTCCCCTCCAGTGATGACTACATACAAGCTTGGCTTACACTAAATGCTCACAGACACCTCAAAACTCACAAATAATAAGGCTCTAGAAAAACACTGCCTTAAACCTTTGCAACTCAACATTTGCTCCATCTTCAACAATCACGCTGAACTACAAGAATTCTAAACACAAACCTAGCATCCATAAACGAGAGGCAGTTAGTAAGTTTTGCGAATCAGTAGGGCAAAACAGATGAAGGGGGATGGCTGTTTGTTGGGGTTTTAGAACAAGTTATGAGAAGTCAGGACCTGCAACCCAACGCTCTTGCCTCGTCTATTTAAGAAGCAGTAGCTGATCGAAGATCATCAGTCACAAATTTGTCAACAATGGAAAAGGTTGAACACCGCGCAGTGATCAAATTTTTAAGCAAGGAAGGCAAGAATGCAAAAGAGATCCATTAACGCATGGTTGCAGTGTACACCGACACCGCCCCTTCATATGCAACCATTGCTCGCTGGAATAGGGAGTTCCACCATGGTCGTGAGTCCCTTGAAGTTAGTCCCCGTCCAGGACACCCGTCAGACGTGACCAATGAGGACAATGTGGTCCATGTGGAGAGGATGATCCTCGAAAATCAACAGGTGAAGGTCGAAGAAATCGAGCGAGAACTTGGAATATCACATGGAAGTGTTATCAACATCATTCACGACAATTTGGCCATGACTAAGGTCTCTGCCTGTTGGGTTCCTAGAAACCTCACGAAACGTCACGCCCCATGATCGACTTCAACGTTGTCAAAGTTCCGAGGAGCTGCTGCTCCTGTACAACCAAGACCCAGCGGTTTTCGAGTCATGCATAGTGACAGGTGATAAAAAGTGGATCCATCACTAGGATCTCGAGACCAAGCTCGAAAGCATTGCCTGGAATCAAAGGGGCTCTCCAACCCCTATCAAGTTCTGAGGCCAACCCTCAGCCGGGAAGATCATGGCCACCATCTTCTTAAATTCTAAGGGAGTGTTGAGGGTGGACTATGTGCCCCGTGAAAGGACTATCACAGGCCAATATTACGCCGAGGAACTGGCTGGGTTGAAGAAGTGCATCCGTCAGAAGAGGCGCGGCAAGTTGACACGGTCTGTCCTGATCCTCCACGGCAATGCCCCTGTGCACAAGGCCAGAGTTGCAAAAACTGCCCTGCGCGACTTCGGATTCGAGGAGCTCAACCTTCTCCCCTACAGTCCAGATCTGGCCCCTAGCGACTACTTTTTATTCTGCCAGCTCAAGGCTGCACTGCGTGGACGCCCGTTTGGGGACGATGAAGATTTCCAGTTGCCGTCCAGGAGTGGATTGAACAGCAGTCGGGAGACTTCTGGTTGTCGGGAATTTGAAGCATCAGGGACAAGTGGCGCAAGTGCATTGAAATCAACGGTAGTTATATTAAAAAATAATAAAACACTTTTCCTCATATCTCGTTTCCTTATATCCAAATTGCAAAACGTATTGACCGCCCCTCGTAGACCTATCAAAAACAAACATGAACCAACAACAAAGACGTCATTCTTCCACAAATATATGTACCACCCTCAGACTAGACACCAACCCATAGGTTACTTACTGATAAGATTAGTACACAACTCTAGTCCGATGACTAAAACCGCCAACAAAATCAAAACACATTTACAACGAACCCCTCACCGTATATTTCAATCCTTTTTATCTTTGCCGATTTTAACGCACAACACAGCGCGGCTAAGAACCCAAAGAACAAAAAGAGATAGAGAGCCACATAGCAGAAAAATGCAGAGTAGCACAACTACACCCAATATATAAAAAAACTCTCACAATCTCACATTAAACAACTACTCCTCACAAGAAAAAGCACTACACTATATTAACAATACCATCACGCACGCAATCAGTGAATTCATCACTCACCGCCAGAAAAAATTACATCCCCATTTTCACCAAATTTATACCAGACCTTATAGAACAGCGAAACAACCAAAGTCAAACACTTTACACATTGTAACATTCTCATGAAACAGTACTTGAACATTAGCCTCTTTCCAACCCACAGACAAAGCAGACAAATCCCCCAAAAATCAAGAGCACACACATATCCAAAGACTAAACCTCCCCTTTACCAAAGAAAGTGTAAAAAAACATCAAATTCTAAAAAATACAAGGCCATTTGCAAGACAACAACTTTAACATTCACCTCAAGCATATAGACAACATAGAAATCTAACAACCACTTCAAGCATTTAGGCAACAGAGATCTCTCAGCTATCCCAAAAAATTTAGTTACTCCTGGCACACCAAAAAATCCTCTCAATAAGTAAAGTAACCCACATCGTACCCACAATCAAACCAAACACACCCTAACACAATACAAATATTACCGCCTATTCTCACTTATGTCACTATATCGAATACACTTAATAAACTAAACAAAGAATCAGTACAAATATACGTTTGTCTCGGACACATCGCAGTTGCAGGAAACCGCATTCAATCATAATCCTCTTCATTGACCTCACAAAATATATAATCGATGGTTTCAACCAGCCCTTACCCAACTCATATAGAATCCTTGCATGAATAGAAATAAACAACTTATTTGATAAAGTAACATAAAATATGTTAGCACACAAAATCTTGAGCAACAATCTTCTAATCTTGACAAAGAATGGCTAATAAACCTCACGTTTGGCAGGTATGGAGAAGTCATCCTCCGAACTCACAACTCGGATACTCTTTCACTCCAAAATGGCGTCCAACAAGTAGCCATTCTCTCATCAATACTATTTTATCTATGCACACATAACATGCCAATACCAAAAGGCTCAATAATCAACACCTACAGCTACGCAGCCGTCATCTCACTTACAATACAACACCATTTAATCGCAAAAGCAAGCAGGAGAATCCAACAACTTATAAAAAACACTAGAAAACTGGCTTACAGAAACCAGCATGATCACCTGAGCCAACATATCACCAGTAATGACTTTCACACCAAACTACCACTAACCAAACAAACACCCTAAATTCAGAATAACCGGGCAAAAAATGCCACTAAACAAGATCCCCACCTTCCTAGGACGCACACTAGACATCAAGACTACATTCCAAATCGACAAAGCAAACATTACAACAAAGCCATAGAGAAAATCAACACCTTCAAAGCAGCATCAAACATTACATATGGACAACAGAAAATCTTTTCACCTCTCTATACAAACAATTAATCTGCACCACCCTCAACTACGCTTCAAAAGCATTACACCTAACCGAAGCAAAGTCTCATGCGAACAATAGCCATAACACAAAGAAAAATGCACTCAAAACCAACACACTGAAGACACGCAGCACAGCCACCCAAAAACTATACGATTAAACAAAGATTATCTGAACACAATACACCTAGACTTGATTATAACTCATTACTTTAGCAGAAAACAAACCCCTCCTCACCAGAACCACCAAAAAAGACCAGATATTCCACCACCCAGACACAATAAGGTCGTCTCAGCACATTACTTCTAACGCAGCTACAATAACCTTCCTCCACCACTACCAAACCCTGACATAATCAGACACATTCACTCAATTACACTTAAACACACTACCACCAGACAATATCTTCAACGAGCCTCCATGTTTAATAAACCAATAAGAGTAATCATTAGGCCACTCCACAATACTCCAACAATACAAAATTAGAATAGAACCTTGCCGCGACACCAACGAGCAGTAAATGCCACCTAAGCCCAGACAACATGGAACATTACTCATAGACTCTCCAAACCTCACACGTACTACTCAGATTAAATTACTGTATAGGGACATGAAGTTAATTAAAACGGAACTAGTTTCAATGTATACCTAGTTTATCATATAAACCTCAGCCGTAAACTGAAAATAAATGACAAGAACTGAAATCTTACTAATATCGATCAAGGGGCAACCTACATTAATCTGGATGATTTGAGAGTTTGGACAGTTTGGGGGGGGTTTACGGCTGAAGTTTAAATGATAAACTGTGCACATATCGAAATTAGTCCCGTCTTAATTGACTTTATAACTTTATGCCTTTATAGTGGTTTACTTTATACATAAATTTACTCATTATTCAGTAAAGAGTGTTCATATATATATATATATATATAATATATATATATATATATATATATATATATATATATATATATATATATATATATATATATATATATATATATAAAACCGCATTGCATTTTGACTTTACCAATTCGGACAGTGGCTCAAAGCTCGGTTCGCCAAATGCCTCTAAGCACGCATTCGGGAAGAGCAGAGAGATGGAAGATCTCGGTGGGTGATGCTAGGCCGAGTGATTTTTACTCTGAACCACTTACAAATTAATCTCTTCATTATCTTTAGACTCCCCTCTTTATTCTGCCCATTATTTATCTGTTTCCCAGTCTCACGTCAGTTGCTACCCCCAACCCGGCGGGGTAACTAATCTGCATCTTTGGAGTATTTTGATGAATAAGAATTCAATGATATTTTAAGTCTAATAACGTTGAGGCAGATGATAGTATGGTAAACAAGTTTGGTTCAAGACGGTGTTGCTGATTTTATAAAGAGCTGCCAAATAGAGAAATCTTCTTGGTTGGAAATTCGAATGCCAGTTGTGCGCGACAAACCCAACTGCCTAAGTGATCCTGCTGTTTAGTTGCAACCCGGTTTGGCCCACATAATGAATATAACGCAAGGTAAACTGTATTACCTAACCATATCTTATTTTTATGGAAAAGACCAGATTTCAAAAAAGATTTTAGGCTTGAAGTAATTTTATTTGTTCTACATGCCGTAAATACGACACTTCCTAAATATGACAAACATGGAACTTGAGTTAGAGCAGTAATCTTTTAAAACATAGATCACCATTCAGAATCAATATCGGAGATGATTTCCTCAGAAAACCCTTAAAGAAACAGATATAATCCTAACTCTCATCAGCAGTAATGCTATAAAAAAAAATGAGAGATATAAAATATATAGAATGTGCACTATTTAATCGAAAAAGAGGTGTAAGAAACGCGCAATTTACATTTCAGTTCTGTTAATGAAATTTAATAAACTTTAGGAATGAATAATTTTTAAAAATAAAACTGACCCAAATCCTCCTGAGTAACGCGTTTGAGGGACCATTACAAGAAAGAGAAAATTAACAGCTGCCAATCGCCGAGTAGCGATTGAAATTATTTCGGTCGTAAATAAAACAAGTTGGTGGTTCTCGGATGAGTTAATTGATTTATTCAGGTAGGTATAATTTTTATACCTATAAAAGCATTGTTATTAAAGTGAGTAGTAAGATCTTATTAGATTTAATTGCAGTAGTTCTGGAAATTTTACATACTTTCTCTTTCTATATGTATATAATATATTATGTGCTCTGAAACATCTTAATTTTTCTTAATTTAATGAAAGATTTTGGTATTGTGTTAAGTAATTAATTGTCTTTACTTCGTTATTGTATTTTTACAAGATTCCGAGGATATAAAATATCGTTTTTTTTCAATTTTGTCGGCAGTGTTTTTCTTAGAGCCAATTCTAAATTCTAAGACAGTATTTAACAAGGTTTATGTAAAATAAATTTAATAATCTTTAGTGGTCATATGTTTTTCATTCCTTGTTTAATTGCATATTGTTTGGATGTTTAAATAAATTAATAAATAGAAGAACATATAAATAATACGGTTATTTATGTTTTTGCGTATGTTAAAAATAATTTAGAAATAAAAATATACTCAAGAGAGAATAAAAAGAAAATTACTTAAAATACTACATAAATTTATTCAGAGGGATGAAAGGGCAAATGAAAGAGATAAATTAATCAAAGCAAATAATGGAGACCAAATAAATTTAAGCAAATGATGGAAAGCAATTTAGTTAAGGTAAATTAAATAAAAGTTATTGGAAGAAATAAAGGCAAAAAAATAAAAGAAAATGAAAGAAAAAAATTATTAGGAGTAAATAAGGAGAAAAAATTATAAAAAAAAATTAAAGTAAAGAAAGGAAAATAAATAAAAGCAAATAGGTTAAAATTTAAAGAAAATGATGCAAAATAAATATATTAAAGCAAAAGAAAAAGAAAATTATTGAAATGGGAGAAGGTAAAGAAAGATGGCAAATAATGAAACCAAAGTTAATGAAAAAAAAACTAATTGTAAGCAAAAAAAAATTATAAATTGAAGCAAATGGATTAAATCAAATCAGGTAAAATTTTGAAAGCAAATAAAATAAACAAATAAATTTTATCAAATGATGAAAAGCAATTTTATTTAAATATATGAAAATGTGAAAATTATTGAAACAAATTTAATAGAAAAAATTTATTAATGCGCTTGAAGAAAAGCAAATGAAATAAATGAAAATTATGAATATTAAATGGGGGAAAAAATAGATTAAGAAAATAAATTAAAGCATTTGTAAGAAAAATATTAATAGTAAAGAGAGAAAACAATTAAAGAAAAAGAATTGAAGCAAATGAAAAAATACAAATTTCTAATTGAAAAACATATAAAAAATAAATTTACAAAATCAAATGATGTGAATCAAATTAAAAAAATAGTATTGAATGCAAATAAAAAGAAAAGAATTTATTCAAATAAATAAAGAAGAACAAATAAATTAAATGAAATATCAAAATTTTCGAAATAAAATAAAGGAAAATAAAGCAATTAAAGCAATTGATTGTAAGCAAAAGAATTAAAGCGATTGAATGCAATAAAATTATTGAGACATAAATTAAAACAAATCACCAAAAGCAATGATGGAAAGCAATTGAAAAAGATAAAATTAATGAAAAATCTGAAACGAATAAATTAACATAAATTGTGCAAATTAAATTAATTACAGCAAAATAAAGAAAAATCTGGAACCAAAGAAATAAAATTAAATCCAATAACGAAAAAATATAAATTAAAGCAAGTGATTTAAAGCAAATGAAAGTAAGAAAGTTATTGAGAGAATATAAATGAAAATGAAAAAGTGAAACAAATGATGGAAAGATATCTGATTATAACTTTATAATTATATTTAACAAGACAAAAGAAAATTCATAGTGTAAGTGGTGACGTTAAGTCAGTGAAAAATGTTTGGAAGTAACATGACATGGCGATGGCCTGAGGCACAATTCAAGGTGATTATAGGCAACTCTCCAGGAAGTTTGACGAATGCATAAATAAGACTTATTTCATCTTCCTATATCATAAAATATAGTATGCTGCTAGTATTGAACTGTGCGGTAGTTATTAACAGTAGCATTAGTAAAAATTATTACGAAGAATCGGACATCAAATGGGAAACTGATGCTATGAGAATACGCAAAGCCATATCCCCCTCCCCAAAACACTTCTATCTGTTAGTTCCGGTCCCTCTGTTTATCAAGTGTCGCGAGGAAACTTCAAATGATTCTGAGGATTTTTTTTACTTCTTAGTCAAGAGATTCTTCGCTTAGTCGTTTAATGCGAGCTTCGTTTCTTTCCGAAAGAAATCATCATCTCCAATGAGATTCGAACCATACATATAGTAGTTGAAGTTGCTGAAATTCAGTAGTTTCTTATTTTCTTTCTTAGCGAGATAATATAGAAAAGTCTAGGTTCAAAAGATGTAGTGAACCAGCTCATCTGAAAGAGTAATCAGATTATAGACCACACAACAAAAAAAGTAATAGAGTGTTCATTTTATTGATAAGTACCTGCTAACCTCTGGGGCATAAAACTGACTCTTTGTTTCTCTTGAGGAGAACGCGGTGCTCTTTCTTTGTGGAGTGAGAGAGATTATATTGACAAAGTGAGGAGCGTTCAACTGTGGTAACTTGAGTATCGTTGTTGCTTTGGTCGATCTGAATTATGGGGCTTAAATGCGATCCAATAATTTCCGTTTTCAAGTGGTACTATGCCAACCATTGTCACTCTAAGTCTCACTTTTTTGTCTAATCTCTCTGATACCGCATCCCTATCTCTCCACTGAGTAAAAGTGTCTCGTTGGTTACACCCCAAAATAGGTCCTCCTTTAAATTATAATTGGTTTAAATTGATACTCATTTCACTAATGAAGCATTTCCAGGGTTTCCGATATAGATCAATCACAACACACACCCTCTTTAATGCAAATGGCCATTAATAGCTCCTCCCCTTAGTCCCCTGTGGAAACCAAGGGGGAGAACTACCATAGACACAAACCTAACCACAAACCTAGGAATAAATATTTTTAATATTTCAAAGATCTTATATTTTATGTTCCTTCTTACGAGATTTCGAGAAGCATCTGAGCAAATTTTAGACAAGAACCCTCCGGCAAATGCTGATCGACATGAAGCCTTTTAGTCTCTCTTCAATAAGGCAAATAGAAGGGGGAAACGGAATCAGTGGCCTAGATTAAGGCCATGTTTCTGTCTCGACAATAATGGATTGTTGCTCTATTTGTAGCAAAACGGAAGTAGGCTTAGGAGTCTCGTGCACCTTTAGCTACACATACTAAGCAGTATCCTCATTTGTTGATCCCGCCTATGTACATCTACACATTTTCACTTCTTGCAAGAAAAATAAAGGGGTAAATGCTCCCACTGCTTTTTAATTCTCAACTAAAAAAAAAATCTTTTTGCTTTGATTAATTATCGCCATTTTCAGTTTCCCTGACTTCACCACAATATTTACGAATCTCTTTTCTAAGCTCTCCTCTTGAGGAGAACGCGGTGCTCTTTCTCTTTTTATTACTAAAATGAAAAAAACAATTCCAGATTACATCAACCTTATTTTCTATGATAAATAAATACCTTTGGGTCTCCACGTGAAACTTCTTTCCTTAAAATGGATATGGGTTAAATGATCCCAAACCGTCTCTTTGGTCGTTAAAATAAGATGAAGAATAAAGTGTTTATCTTCCTATATAATAACGTCCTTGTTTTAGGCGGGGAAGCGATGATCCGCGAGATCAGGAGAGCCTTAGTCCAGGTGTTCCCTACTTTTGAGGAAGATTTGCCCTTATCGCCTTTGCTGCCGAGGCCAACCAAGGTTTAAAAAAAAGAGAGAGAGGAAACTACAATTACAGAACAAAATAATGAATGATGAAAAATAAATAAAATATTTGTTTATGTGCCCAGTTGGCCACTGACACCAAGAAGCAGCATAAGTCGACTTAATTTAATTTAAAGCTAATACTAGGCTTTATTCTAATTTATAAAATATCAATATAGGGAAAACCCCCAATAGAAGCAAAATCAAAGCAAAAAAAACAAAGAAAAGATCCAAAACAAAAGCAAGAAGAAGAACAAAGCACTCTTTAGCGTTTGGATGGCGGCCACTTTTCTCTTCCGGACGCGAAAGCAAACGATCAACACCAAATAGAGGCACATAAATTTCAAGAGGCCAACCTCTTCTCGAACGTTAACTACTCCGCAGGTAAATCATATCAACACTTTAATTTTGGAAACGGTGTACATGTTAAAAACTTCCTAGAACAAGTCCTACTAAAAGCACAACTACTGTAAGGCGTGAATCTGAACATTAGTTCTTAACGTTTCTTATTCAGTAAACAACGGGATAAAAAACGCCAGTCTCGAAAAATTGAGTAAAGAACGGTGTGTGAAACGGCGTTTATAAACGAACTGATACCAATTCATCGTCGAATGCATCTGAGACTCATTCGCCAGCGAGAAGCCAAATCCAATGATTCGCCAACATGGCTCGAGACGAGTGGTATCTAAATGCAAGGAATAATATGTCCTTGCATATGTCCTTACTTCGAACCATGTTGGCGCATCATAGGATTTGACAACTCACGTTCGAATGAATCTGTGGTTTAGTCGACGATGAATTGGTATCAGTCCGTTTATAAACGCCGTTTCTGACACTGTTTTTTACTCAATTTTTCGAGACTGGCGTTTTTCTCCCGTTGTTTACTGACTAACATTTGAGAATAAATGTTGGGAACTAATGTTCAGTTTCGCGTTTTTACATTAGTTGTAATTTTAATAGAATTTTTTTTCAAGAAGTTTGTAACACCTCCACTGATTCCAATATTTATGGGTTAATCAGAATTTCTATTCTGTGCGCGTTAACCTTATTCTCTATCTAGCCAGCATTTTTATTCATCTACTTGTTATTCTCCTTGTGTGTGGCAGAGGTTTTCTTTTTTCCTCGATCACTCGGGTGAATAGTTTTATTTATTGATCACAGATATGAACTTGCGTCACAGAGTCTGCACCTGAATCCAACTGAAAATGTCTAGAGGACACTGGCAGAGAGGTCTAAGGCGACAAACCCGATAACATTTCAAGAACTCTAGGAATTTCTTCAAAATGAATAGACCACGATTGCGGGGCAAGATTGTCAAAACTTGGTTCGTTCGTCTGCAGCAAGAGATCTCAAAGCATCATAGAGAATAAAGGCCTACACACTAAATAATATTTAATTATAACTTGTACAAATATTTTTTCTGCTAACAATGTTTAAAACAATATATTAGTTTTGATTTTGGGGGCATAAATAAGTAAATATGAGTAGTCACCAAGTTTAGACATCCTTTTTTAGGATAGATTTATTGATTTTTTGCCACTTTACGCTTTTAAATCTAATGCATTTTTCATACTCTCTGATTTTAAATCAAATGAATCCTCGTAAATATAATTCTAACTTATGTTAACGCGATTATTATGATAAATCTTTGATGAAATTCTCCAGCGTGCTTATCAGACTTCATTCCTCCGCGGTACAGTTAGGTATTTTCGCCAATAATTTATCATTATCCGATACTCTGGACATATAATATATTAATCAACAAATATTATGTTGCAAGAAGATATTTTGATTGTAACATACCACACACTGATATCAGGATTCCATACAATTAAATAGTATCTCATTTGTAGGAATTTAAAAAAAATGTTATATCGAAACTTGTTGAGAAATTCATGACTGACGATCTGCGATCAGCTACTGCTTCTTAAATAGACGAGGCAGGACCGTGCGGATGCAGGTCCTAACTTGTCATAACTTGTCCTAAAACCCCACAAACAGCCATCCCGCTTTCTCTGTTTTGCCCTACCGATTTGCAAAACTTATTGACCGTCCCTGGTATATTTTAATAGAAATTTGTTTCCACTGTCCTTCTGATAATTTTGAACAATTCAAATTTCTAGTAAATTGCTTATATTTTAATAAATTTGGTTTTATTCATCAAAATTTGGCTAATAGCTGAGTTTATGGGCGCAAGCTAAGGGGCTCTATTTATGGACTACAATTTAAGCCTTCTGACGTCAAAAGGGAAATTCGGATGTGACCAATCACGGTGTTGTATTTGTTTGTCATTTGTTTTAGGGTCTCTATGCAGTTCTACTCAATTATATTAATTAGTAACGTTATGAATTTTTCTATGCCTCGTAATCTTTTCTTTTGGGGGGTTTCTTGTACCTTTTTCGTTATTTCGTTTAAAGATAAAATTGCGTAGCTTCTAGGCGGCAGAACCTTGTCTATAAATAGGACTGGCTCGTAAAACTTTGACAGTTTTGTCATGAATTCTTAGTGTAACATTTGCGCTTTGTCGCTCTTTGAATTAAAGTGAAGATTTGCAACCGTTGTGGAAAATAAGCGCGGCTCGATTATAATAGTGAAAGGTGGAGATGGTTTAGCTTTTGTTGTGATGTGAGTATTTATTCAAGAATTTAAGTGGACGATAGCGACGCCGATATTTAGCAATCGCCTTTTCCTTTCAAATCTCGAATTAGGAATATTACGAGTTTCTTTAAGTTGCTGGGGGTGTGGGTGGTACAACCCACTACAATTCCATTTCGAAAGTAATTAAAGAATGTTAATTAGGGGCTGAAATAGCATAAAGTAGGCGGCACTATCATCCTTATTATTTCGATAAACACGCAGAGTCCATCGCATTAATTGTATCCCAGAAATAGCGCCCCCTAGCGTGCACCCATAAACTCAAGTATTACCCAAATTTGCATAAACTTTATGCATTCGTAGATTATAGTTTTAGGTTACCGTACACCAATTTCGGAAACCTTGGAATCTCTCTTGCAAAAGTTATAGAAGATGTTGCGATAGAAATACAGGCGTTCTCAGCTTGACATAAATCTATTGTGTAGAACTTCAAAATGTGCAGTGTGACACAAAATTAGGTAATAGTGCAAAATATCATACTACTATGAAAATTTTCCAAAACTTTTATTCATGAATAAATAATAGCTTTTTCCATTAAATCCAAAACTAAGTCAGTGGCGATTTTTTTTTAACTTAAACGCCTATCAGGTTATTACTCTTAATTAAAATTGTGTACTTAGGATTTAAGCAATGTCTAGGCTGGGATCATTGCTTACTCATCTGCCGTCTTCTATGAAGTTACTAAAATCCAAAGGGGGTGAATTTGGGTGAGAATTTAAGGGAGAGGAGAATGTTTTATGAGCTATACTTGTTTCTCAGCTATAGTGAACCTGCTCCCACTTTTTGTTAGGGGATTAAGTTAAACTAGTGAATTGTAAACTTAGGAATCGTATAAACTTTTTAGTGGCCTAAAATTTCCATATAAAGGACCTTACTTATTTTTCAGAATTTCTTGGGAAGTGATTTAAACTATAGTCCAAAATTGTGGCCAATAATATATTGAGTATAAGAATGTGAAAATAATTATATTGATTTAGTTGTTTAATCAAAACGATTGGGGTTTAAAGTGCAAGGCCCCTGTATCCATTTGGCCTTTATGTATGCGTTCGTGACTCTGTCTCGGTTTATGAGTTGGTTTAAATCTGAGCCTGGGTTAAGAACGACAGGTTCACTTACTTCTAGACACTAGCTCCTTCGACCTAGTTTACAATATGTCATTCACCCAAAAATGCAAAACAAATGTATACTATTTAGCTCAATTCACTATCCCTTTACGACCATCAAATTCGATATAGGTACAACTGGCAAAAGACTCCCCCTTCTATTGGACTCACGTTCATAAAAAATCTTGTCGAAGTATCTAAGTTGTGAATAACCTACCACAAGCACTTCATTTGCTTCATATGCGCACATAGCTCCACCCTCACTCCCTCTTTCTCCTACATCTCCTAAGACAATGAACTTGTAAATGCAAGTAAAAGGCTCAGTCCTTTAGTCTCTACCTTGATCTACTAGCACTAAATCCTCAACATCGGTAGCTCTACTTGCATCATGATCAGGATTATCTCACTAGCTGAATAAGTTCTTTGCAAAAGAAATCGGTTAGATTGTTTGCATAAAATTCGAGTGAAGTGGCTTAAAGTTAAATGATTTAGTAGTTGATTGGAAAAGAGTAAATATAATAAAGTCAAATCATATTAAAAGGTCTGAAGGCAACAGTTTATTGAAAGTGTCACACATCTAGATAGGAACAGTTAAAAAGGCAGCCTGCAAACGCATGTCCAGATTCACAGATTGCCAGAGAAATGAGATGGAAGCTCACCCATAACGCAGTGCATACCCCTTAACATTTAAATTGGCTTGTGGTCGCCAAGTCCTTATTTGGAAATAAGCTGCTACATATTCTCAGACTCAAAGGTAGTGGTGCAATTCGGAATGGCCGTCTTCAGGTTTTTGTAAGGGTCGTCACTTGACCTATTAGAAATAATGATGTTCTTTTCCTCGAAGATGATACTTACAGAGAGGAGAAAATGCAATGGTACTTCCTTCTAGTTGAGGGTAGTTATTGTTAAGTTGAACTGAGATTCCACTTGATGAAACCCGATTGCAGGATCATGTGACCAGAAGATGGGGAGCTTGACACTTAACTCGGCAATGGTCTCAGCATTCACGGAAATTTTCTTCAAAACATATCTGAAACCTGTATGAGTGGACGAAATTGTCACGCGAGGAGACGTCAGTGGGCCGACTTGCGCACCAACTCCAGGAAATCACCATGTAAAACCCTTATTCACCGGAGTGATCAAAGTAAAGGGTCACTAGTACGGCACGGATATCAACTTGCGTTGCAACTACAGGCATCAACTCTGTTGTATGCTTTCCTCTGTGGGACAGTAACCGTATTTTGTTCGTTAGACTAACCAGAATTAAGTTACCGTTAGTCATCTGCCTACTGCCTTTCAAACAAATCAGGCTTATAGATGTGGCGAGATGTAATCTCTGTTTACGGAATGGGATCAATACGGGCCGTCCTTCTTCCGCAAATTAATTAAACCTTAAATGTTGCGTTATAATTGATTAACTGGTTTGAAAAGATATCTTACAATTCTGGAAGTTTTATAAATTCCCCAATTTTACTTGCGAAAAGAAAATATTGATTTTTTATCCAATATGTTTTAATTTTTTGAAACTGGCAGTGGGTGTGCATAAAATAAAATGCATTTATAAGGAATATATTTAAAAACAACTTAGTCTTCATCATCAGTATGAAAATAATGTGTTATGTGCCACTTAGTTTTGAGAAATTTTATAAATTTTAAAAGTTCTATCAAATCCTTAACATATTCTTTCCAGTGGCTGCAAGCAACATTTTCAATCTTTCTCATTCGCTTCACTGTAAAAATACCTACCTCTGCTTTGCTCCTGCACACATCCTGAAAACTTCTCTCCAATACTTCCAATGAGTCCTGCAGATGGGTAGTTGTATCCACATACTCTTATCGCGGAACTGGTCCCCTTGACCCCGGGGGCTTCGCTGGTTGGTGGCAGATTCACAATATGCTTACCAACATCTCCAAAATCACCATCGCCAAACAAGCTCCTGCAGGGAGGTCCCCTCTGTTTCCCCAGCTTTTTCTCATGCAGATCTTTAGCTCACTCTCATTATCTAGTTAGAAAAGTGTTCGCCTTGCCAGGAGACGAGTGGCGTTCGTTCCCTACCGACAAACGATCAACGAACTTTCCCACAACAACTGCATAATTTTAACAAGAGTTTAAAGGTTCTAGATGTAATAAATATGTACAAGTTATAGGGGTCGAGATAATACGAGCGCCGAACATTCTTGTGGTAGGCAGAAGAATTCGTTTGACCGAGGCTTGAGATTAGGTAGGCTAGGTTTTAAAAGATAAATATTGACTACCTGTTTCAAGGAAATCACAGACGGAGAGATTTCGAACTCTTTATTTGGGCGTAAGAAATAGTCGAGACTGGCGCGTAGCTTGTTTAAGTGGGACCCATTGCTACATAGCATCTCTCTCACTGGCGGAGTGACTGACTCTCTTACTCTCTTCTGTCTGTTTACTTCTTACTTTCTGACGCTCTTACTCTCTTCTCACTGCCCGCCTCTGTGAATTTAGTAGTATATATTGTGTCAAAAGTCAGTGGGCGTGGCCTATAACTATCCACTGGTATTGCTTTGGTGGAGCCTTTTTCCTGTTCAGGGTGGAGACTATTTCACTTGTGTCAAAAGAGATAGAGATTTTGTTTCTGGTCTAAATTGCAAACACACGACTGAGTTTCGCAGTCCCTTGCTAGCAAACAATAACTGATGCTAACTAAACAATGGCCGCTGTTATCGTATTTTCAGTGCTCTACCTGCATCCCAAGCTTTGTTTGAACAGCTGACCTCATTTGTATGTTTGTATGCATGTGTATATGTTTTCTGCCGTCTCGAATTCATGCTTCTCGCCTCGGGAAAAATACATACATTATTTACATTCATGTTTTCTTAACTCATGTCTATTTCTCCTATAAGTGGTTCGCTCTATTCTAGATTGGTTCATTATTACATGGCCTATTATTTAAGTAATTAATGCGTGTGCCTAATTTCAGGATTTTATAGGTCCAACAGGGTACTCATTAGTGAGCATCCTGGCTAGGCCTACTTATTTTTCAATTTGGGTGACACAGGGCTAGTTTACCTTGATTTGAGAGCTCGATACAAGTTCACAAAGTCAGTGATGGTGGAGTGGGAAGACTGTAGAAGTTGACGAGGTTGGTCGAGTGGAATCCGACCTTGGTCCGTATGTACAGAATAACCTGCCAAATCAGCGGCTCACCTCTTGCCTACCCTCCAACGATGTCTTCAACGATGTCTTTATTTTCTAATTTTTCTCTCTTTCTCTTCTATCATCTCTGCGTTAACTGCGTTAAAAGTATGCTCGTTTTTATTTATTCGTTTTTTTTTATTATTTTCTAAACTAATTGGATTGCTTAAAATATGTAAGAAATTTTATTAAAGAGTTACCCTCGTCCCAAAGATAGGGAATTAGATTGACTTGATTGCCCCACTCCCTTTCTCACAGTGTCAGTCAGCATACTTATCCTCTAAGGTTTGTTTTTATCCTTGAAGAGTTGGATTATATAATCGACATCTTTCTTCCACTCCGCTGCTTGCAAGCAATAAATTGTAATTCAAATGATCAGTATTCCTTATATTCTATTGCTCTGGTTGCGGTATTATAAAACTAACTTTATATTGAATTACAATCTGAAAATGGCGAGGTTTATCATCTCAATGCTTCTCGTAATATCAAGGATACGATTTTTAAAAAGCGAAATAACAAAACATTGGAGGTGTTTAGCCTAAAAAAATAGATTTAAAATAATTTCTGGCAGAAAATGGGTTCCATTGGCAATAAAATTATTTTATATTCTCTCGATGGCGGTCGAGTTGCTCCGAAAAAAAACTCGTTATTGAAATGCAGGCAACAGTAAACCGCTGAATACAAATGGCGCCCTCCACCCCCCCCCCCCCGAATTTATGACTGCTGCGTCTGAGTTTCGAGGCCAGAAGGAAAGGAAACACAGGGGACTAACACGCGCGAGGTCGGGCGCGGGATAAGAGTTTGAAAAAGGAAATATTGAAAAATAAATAAAAAACGGATAATTTAGAATAGTCATTTACAGGGGAGAGAAGGATTTGAAGATAACGAGTATCATTAATGAAAGTTTCGTCTGTCTATAGGGAGAATAATTAGAGCTTTTCAAAAGGGGTCCGAAAGGCTCCATTTTAGAGCTCCATATATCGATTAAACCCTCCGTATGAAAATCTCAGGCTAAATAAACGATCCCTACAAGGGGCAGACTTAAAATTTGCTCACTGATCTCTTTATAATTGTTTTGGTCTGAGGTGTCTTTAGATCAAGAATCGCCTTTTACAAAGCATCTTGGCCTTTGTTCTTTGCCACGCGATGAGCTGCGTCTCTTCATCCGTCAACTCAACCTCCAGGGCTCTCGAAAATTTACGGTGGCTTCACCTGCGTTAGTGGCCGCCAGTTCTTCGAATGTAAGGCAAAAACCAAAGAGGGCATCGCTTGCCGAAAGTTTGTTAAGAGCGATCTATAAAGTGGTGAAGCTTTAGAAAGGGAAGATTAACCGTAAATCCTGTTACAGCCTTCTAAAGAGACACAAAGAGACATTGAAGGAGAGACAATCCTCGAGATGTTAGCCGTATAGACGAAGGCTGCACCTGCTAATATCGTACATTTATGCGACATTTTAATTACCTAAAGATTTCACTACGAGGAAACACCCATCACTTTTCCCTTTTACGATTGGACGAGAAAGGAAGTTTCGGAGGACCCTCCATTCTATTGTTATTCTTTGTATCATTCGGTTGCTACGCTCTCATATTAACGATTTCTTCTATACTCCGGTGTTGTTAAAATGTTGTGTGGCACAACTTCCTTTTGCGAGATTGTATTACGTGAAAATATAAAGTTAAATCAATATAGCATTGAAAAGTGTATAAAGTATATATATATATATATATATATATATATATATATATATATATATATATATATATATATATATATATATATATATATATATATATATATATATATATATATATATATGTGTATATATATATATATATATATATATATTATATATATATATATATATATATATATATATATATATATATATAATATATATATATATATATATATATATATAATTAAGTGCAAATATAAAGTTAAAGAAATTGAGTGCATATAGGATTAGTGGAAATATAAAGTTAGAGAAATCGAGCGCCTCCTTCGTACGTACAGGCTTACTATATCCGTACAAGAGGGCGTTGCGGTTGTGTAGTTAGAATGAGAACTTCCTCACCTACACCGTACATCTCCTTTTCGTGGGGGTTAAATGATGGATAAGAAGAAAGATGCAGTAGGGCGGATTAAACGGAGAGAATGGTGGGAAGAATTGAGGCATGTTAGCCCCACATCCCCAACCGGAGTCAAGAGGGAAGGGTAAATCAGCCCATCACTCCCCCCTTCCCCCTATCCGCCCTGATATGACATAAGAAGAAGAAGGCCAGTTGGCGACCAGCCTGCGAAATCAGTTCCGGGTGAGAGAAAGAGGTGAGAAGAGGCTTCGAATAAAAGCGACGGAAATGAAAAATGTAGAGAGAAGAAAGTCCAGGTAGTCTCAATCTAGCTGGGGCCTGACGTGGGTACTGAGTCCAGCAGGGGGTGGCGATCCTCAAGGTGCTAGGTGTAATAGGATACATAGGAACACCTCCTTGCGAGGTATCCTAATAATAATAATAAATGAAAAATAATGTTAATAATAATAAATGAAATGAAAGTAATAATAATAATGTAATTAAATAATGTATTTTATTAGCATTTAGGTAAGTAGCACCATTGTCTCCTCTAATCATGTAGGAGAGCCCCAGCGCAGATAATGAAATGCACATAAGGATTAGAAGGACAATCACTGGTGAGCCGCCAAATCACAATGAGTCGGTGTTCGTTGGGGGGAGGAGGAAGTTTCCAGGTCGTTTTGTGCGTTTTTGACACCAACCTGAGATAGTGCGACCCCTCGTCAACACAGGGGGGGAGGGGGAGATTCCCCACCCCCAGGGTCACGGATCTGTAGCTGTTAGTATTTGCACTCCATAGGCTGGGTTTCAGAACAGAGGAGAGGATAAGTATGTGATGTTGTAAGGACGGGAAGGAAAACGATAGCGCCGTTGTGATTAACTACAAGGGGCAGTCAATAAGTTTTGCGAATTCGTAGGGCAAAACAGAGGAAGGAGAATGGCTGTTTGCGGGGGTGTTAGGACAAGTTATGACAAGTCAAGACCTGCACCCGCACGCTCCCGCCTCGTCTATTTAAGAATCAGTAGCTGATCGCAGATCATCAGTCACAAATTTTTCAAAATTTTTACCAAGGAAGGCAAGAATGCAAAAGAGATCCATGAACGCATGGTTGCAGTGTACACCGACACCACCCCTTCCTATGCAACCATTGCTCGCTGGAATAGGGAGTTCCGCCATGGTCATTAGTCCCTTGAAGATGACCCCCGTCCAGGACGCCCGTCAGACGTGACCAACGAGTACAATGTGGCCCGTGTGGAGAGGATGATCCTTGAAAATCGACGGGTCAAGGTCGAAGAAATCGAGCGAGAACTTGGAATATCACATGGAAGTGTTATCAACATCCTCCACGAAAATTTGGCCATGACTAAGGTCTCTGCCCGTTGGGTCCCTAGAAACTTCACGCCCCATGATCGACTTCAACGTCGTCAAAGTCCACAAGGCTAGAGTTCTACAAGCTGCCCTGCGCGAGTGCGGATTCGAGGAGCTCAACTATCCCCCCCTACAGTCCAGATCTGGCCCCTAGCGACTACTTTTTATTCCGCCAGTTTAAGGCTGCACTGCGTGGACGCCGGTTTGGGAGCGATGAAGATGTCCAGTTCGCCGTCCAAGAGTGGATTGAACAGCAGTCGGGAGATTTCTGGTTGTCGGGAATTCGAAGCCTCAGGGACAAGTGGCGCAAGTGCATTGAAGTAGAGGGTAGTTATATTAAAAAATAATAAAACACTTTTCTTCATAACTCGTTTCCTTTTATCCGAATTGCACAACTTATTGACCGCCCCTCGTATTTGACTAATGATGCGTGTGGTGGTACTTCTTCCGGCGTTGATGAATATCAGCATATCCGCTCAATCGGCGGCCAACCCATGACACCCAATGCCTAGTCGTCAGAAATCCAACGTCGCCTCCTTTAGCCTAGCAAGAGCTTCATGCGTTAAAAGCTCATTTAATTTCATCCTCTCTTGGAGAGTTGAATCAGAATTGAGGCGTTTGAAGTTGGTTCAGAATTGTTTCAACCTAACGAGGGAAATTGTCTTACTACGGCGTTTCGTTGCTTTAATTGGCCAAATCCGCAGTTGTTTACTCAACTGCACTACCCGTCCTTTAAAATCGTGGACGTTGTTTTCTTACCGAAGAGGAAATTACCAGAAAGATAAGAATACCAATTGCTGGTTTTGATAACAGGCAATGAACAGGGTGCTATTGATCATCAAAGGAAACTCTTATTTGAAGGTTGGTGGGCGGTACTGCGTTGTGTGTGCGAAGGAAGAGAGATTAAAGAATATATGCGGTGTGAGTTCTGTGTTTGATGTCTTATGTGGTTAAAGTTGTCTCAGCTAATAGGTAAACCAGGCAATGGTTTTTGGTGCTCCTAAAGGTCCGTTATGTCAATGGGTAATGTGTAAATTGCTGGGGCTCTATAATGGTTGGTTAAAATGATGTTCTTGAAAACAACCGACCAGGGTCTTAATTGCAGGGACAATCTCTCCTTATTGACACGGGTGTGTCGGTATACAGTTCTCCTTTGTAACGTGAAAGGATCAAATCTACAACTTGTCTTCAAGCAAGGTGAACCACTGCCTTGACTAGTGTTGCCAGTACGACATGGAAAGAGAACCCAAATGTAATTCTAAAAAATTACAAGACTCGAAAGGTCCGATCTTAAGAGTTAAATTGACAAAACGAGTCAACCTTGTCTTAATAGGGTTTAACTAATAATGTTTCTTATGTAAGTGGGGGACATTTGCACGTGTCAGGCTCTACCTGACGCAAATATGCGACTAATTCTCAACCAATGCCCTTATTTTGGGTGGAAGGCGCTTCCTCTATGTCAGAAATGGAAAGCCGTATCTACAGGGTGGCCCATATGTTCCACGACACTACAATTATAGTTGCATAAAAAATTACATTTGTTTTCCGTTGATAGCATATTTTATACAAAAGTTGTACAGAGAGTGTCATGGGACACCCTGTACAAAGCTAGCGAGAATTTGCGCCATCACAGGTTTAGCTTTGCATGAGAGAAAACTGTCCATAAAATATGCCTCAATTTTAACCTATCAGGAAATTATGAATCCGGTGAGCTCGTAGATATGAACGTCATCGGTGAGTTATGAATTTTAAACTATAATGCATCCATTCGAATGCGGGTTCCATTTCTGCAAGTGTATATCTATATAAACATGCTTATAATAATTTATACGTATTATATACAAAAATGGTTTTAAGTAAAATATAATTTTTGACCTTTTCTAGTGAGAATTTTAACCTGCTTTTCTCTGTGGGAAGGAATGCTAAATAAATTCCAAAGCTTGTTGAATACTGCTGTTTTTTCTCTTTCCTGCGTGGTCTCGTCATAGTTTGACTGCTTCATTTTTGACAATGGTTTTGTAATAGCATTGTATCTATTCGACCGATTATAACGAAATTTGAAACCCATATGATGTTTGACATCCACTTTCGAATGATATAATTGCCAAAGTCTTCTCAAATTTAGCCTGGTAATTTTATTGTTTTGACAATAATATCATAACTATTCGGCCGATTCTAACGAAATTTGAAACCTTTATGTTGTTTTACATTCTCCTTTGAATGATATAATTGTCAAAGTCCTCCCAAGTTTATACAGGGAATTATTTTTGTTTTGGCAATAAAAAAAAAAGTATTTGGCCGATTCGAACGAAATTTGAATCCTTATATTGTTCTATATTCTCTTTCGAATGATATAATTGCCAAAGAACTTACAAGGTTATCTCCAGAATTATTTTGTTTTGAAAATAACATCATGACTGTTGAGCCGATTCTAACCAAATTTGACACCCTTATGTTGTTTTACACATACTTTCAAATGGTAGAATTGCCAATTTCCTTCCAAGGTTATTCAGGGAATTTATAAAAGTTTTGAAGATAGCAACGCTATAAATCAGAATAAATGAGAGCACGCGACGTTTTGTTCAGTAGACTTTTTAATTATATTATCTTCGTTTTACATTGTATTGATGTTGTTTAAGAGGTGAAGAAAATTTCTTGCCCCTCTAACAATATTATTTACTAGGGCAACCAGATTATTGGTCTGAATAAGAAAGAACTAAATTTTTTCTGTTATTATGAACAATTAATTTATACACTGTGTAGTAATATTGAAATGCAGCAGAAATATCTTTTTAAGGAAGAGAAAGAATAGTTAGTTAAATCCGAATTTCATTTTTGCTGAGCTCAAAAACTTTAAAATAAAATGATAAAGGTAAGATCAATTATCAGCGATCACAAGAATATTTGATAATTCAATATTCATAGGCTCAGGACGTGAGAAGTACGTAGAAGCGAGGAAGAAAATAAAATAAAACAAAGCGTTTATCTCTATGAGTGCGCAGAGAATAAAAGTGAATATAAGAACTAGAATTTGTAGGTTTGTGATAGCCGGAAAATTTAAAACCAGAGAAGGGAGGGTTCTATAATTTTAAAGCTAAAGGAAAATTTGTATTTGGGAAAGAGGGAATTCAGTTTAGTATGGACACAACGTACATATTTTAATTAGGCCACCAAAAATAACATCATCAATGCAGCTGTAACAAACAATGGCAAAGTCTAGGATAGTAGGGAGTTTGTTTCGAAGAAATCCATAGGAAATAAGGAATTAATGATAATACACAATCGATTTTGTGTTTTTTAAGAGCAAAAAGGATAAAATATTGATTAAGTTAAAATAATATAAACACTCTTACTCATTAAAGAAAGTGCAAAATGGGTGGGTTCGAACCTATAGCATCAAGCCAGCTTGGCTTTCAAGGCCACTTCGATAACCATTAGGCTACAATCCATATCGATATAAAAAGGATTCTTTAAAACAGCTCATGAGCTTAACAGTGTATGTATGTCCTTATATGTTGAAGAAGAATGCATAAGTAGGAGAGAGGCTTGGGCTTAATAATTTACTGGAAATCACAATTATCACGTGACATGATAGATGCTCAATAACCCATAGGAAATTAGGAAATAATGATACACAAGCGATCTCCTCTTCGAATTAGATCAAACCTAGAAATAATAGAGAATTTGACGCCAGGAGGAGTGTAGTGTATTAACTAGTGTATGAACGGAAGTGTTGCATCTTAGTCGGCTTCAAGAGGATATTTAAAGGTACACGCGAGTTTAGTTTATGAAAAGAAGATTCAATTTTTAATTTCTGGCAACAAGTAAAAAATATCATCAATTTATTCTACTTGAATTATAGGAAATTCATCAATAGAGAAGAGGTTAAAAGTAAAAAAACACTTTTTAGAATCCTTCAAATAATATAATCAGATATTTGCGGTAAATTTAGAATTAATTTGGAATATATATATATATATATATATATATATATATATATATATATATACATTTAATTATTTTAACACTTACGTAGTTGGTTGGTCCCTGTTTTGCTTTAGTTATAGACATAGTTCTTTGTAGCAGGGATTTCACCAATTTTTCTTTCTGTGGTTTTATTTGTACTTGTTGTACTCCTTATTGCTTTATAAGAACTCCGCACAAGTTTTACAATCATTTTAAGTCTAGGCTTGTGGTTACAATTCTCTAGAGCTGAACCCCATTTCTCTATGCCAAATCTTAGTGCGGTTGGATGTATAGAATGGGGCATTGTTATGTTGACATATAATTTCATTTCTTGGTATTGCAAGAGGCAATTTCTAAATATATGGCTCGAAGACTTGGGAAAACATGGTTGCCTAAGTTGTAGAGTTTAAACTTACCTGGCAGAGAGATATCTCCCCTGTTCCTGATGAAGATATGCAGTCTCATACTATGATGTAACCACCTCTATGCATTACATTTAGTACCACACAAGGATGGTGAAATGCCTCTCCAACTCTTCGTCTCAAAAGAGTAGCCCTGGGTGATACGTTTCAACTTGAAGTTCCATTGCACTCTGCCAATTCTCTTCTTGATATCGTTTTATAGTGGTTTGGACACCATATCTTGAACATAATATTTTTTTAGCTATTTCTATTTGAGATTCCCCTGTGCTTCTGTAAGTTCTTTCATTTTAGTTATATTATTTATTTGAAACTATATTGAATTAATTAAAGTAACAAATTCAAGATGGAACCTAAATATTGGTTAAATTCTGATTTTAGAAAAAGTACCATTTAGTAAAATACTAAGTTATTCAAACAACAAAATTTTCAAACTTATTACCAAAATATGCCGATTCATGTATCTAGATGTTGCTCCTTATTGACTGTGGGCTAATGGGTATGTAGGTAATGCAAGTACATACATATACGGATACCGCTTATGTGCGTATGTTTATCTTAACACAGAGCACCACTACTAACATCGCAGGATTTCTTATTGAGAAAAATGCATAAAATATAGTACAAAGTAAAAAAATAACTTGAATAAAGTTTTTGTTCCAAGCGCTTCAACCTTATTTAACATATCATTTAATCATTTTAGTCTTTTTAATTTCTTTTATTTTCAGATGTTTCTCTTTCTTAATTCCATGCAAATTTGGGAGCTTCTGGCCTAATTCTATTAACCAATGTCTCCTTTGAGAGATAAAGAGATCACAGTTAACTAAATTTACATTCTTCCAGCTGTTGCTCACATTCTAGTAACAGATCCATCTTTCTCCTTTCATTATCGCTGAAGATTATGAAGTCAATGCAACGAAACGTCTAAGCAATGCCAGCCTACATCCACATTTTTTCTTTTGATTCGTCTATTCAGAACCAACATTAAATAAACTTAATTTAAAGCAAATAAAATATTATGAAATTGAAAGTTAAAGCAAAGAAGCAATAAGTTGTATATTACACATTTCCTAAGTTTATGTAAGAATTACTGAAAAAATGTAGCCTTGTTAACAGTACCAAAAGTTAGTAATAACATACACAATTTACAAAGGCTAGGACTAATCACTCCACGTTAGGCTCCCTAACCTTACATGTAGTGTACATTACTGCGGTAATGTTAGGGAGGATGAAAAAATACAATGGAGGAGGAGAATACAAAACGAGAGTGTCTTATTGAGCTCCAAGATATGATTGACTCTGATAGAAACAATGATACATATCCGAGGAGACAAGCTCGACATAAATGCTAGAGAATTTCATTTTACAGATGTCCAGTCATCCTTGGACAAATACATATTTCTCGCAATTCTTGCTCAGTCTCAGGGGATCACTAAATAACGAGATAATATTTGATGTTCCGGAACTTCGAAGGCTTGAAACGAAGTTCACCATAGTTATATTTTTAAAGGAATAGGATATTACAAATTCATTCTAATACTATAAAGTATTGATACTATTAATCATGGATTAATCACAGGGGATAGTTAGCGACGGAAGCTAGAAGTGAGAAGGCAAACAAAGCAAGCATTTAACACTAAAGTGCAGGCATACCGGTGTGTGGAAACGCTGTATAGAATAAATACAGAAAAAACTAAATAAAGTGCGAATGGAAACCGTTTGTAGGTCTAACGAAGGTCTAACCTTTCTCCTGTTCACTCATTAGGTCCCCTTCAATTCAAAGGCAGGGCTGTGTGAGTTTGTGGGTCCCAAACTCACACCAGACAACCCCTGGATTTTCTTTTGGTAAGCGCTATTAAAGACTTCTTCCCGTAATGCTCAGAGGGGTGAAGGGGGCACTCAACCATAGGAAAGTGGCACTAATATTTTCTTAAACTGTTCCTCCATTCACGCGTGATGGTGCGTTCTGTCATTTCAAGAGAATTCCTATTCCAATTCTACCTTTGTCTCCATTTTGATTGGGAAAGAGAGATTTTCAGCTCTCACTCGCTCTGATTTATTATTAAGCGTCCATTAACGGTTCATATATATATATATATATATATATATATATATATATATATATATATATATATACATGGGTTTTGAACAGCTCGCTGGAAGGTCCTTCAGAACAGGTTTTGCGCTGGCTAAAACCGACCGCTCTGTGATGAAACTTTTATTTCTCAGATGAAGAGAGACCAATTATCGTTACATTCTTCGGAAAATAACCTTTACAAATCCCTATGTTTGAATCCCTATGGAATTTTCAAGAAGAAACCCAAAGAAGGACAAAGTTAGGTAGGAAATTTCATCGAAATCTTTGGAAGCGACATTGCTTTATGCCTAAAACGCCATCAAATTAAACAGTGGACAATGAACAAAAAAGGACGAAGAAACTGAAGATAATCCGCAGGGATCTAAGCTATTTGCATAAGAACGCTAACTAGGTTGGCAGATATAGTAAGAAGAATTGAAGTTGCCAAGTGTGAATGAAAGCGACACATTTTTAGAAGAGGGACGAAATAATCCAAAAGCGGACACATTTATACCCAAAGAGACCCAAAAGACGACCTCGCAGGAGGTGAGGAGATAAAATTCGGTTAATGGCAGGAGGAACGTGGCCAAGTCGAGAGTGAATGAGTGACCATTTGACATGAAAGTGGCTGCTGATGAAGAAGGTGATGAAGCTATTTGTATTGAATGTACATAGACCTTCGAAATGTATTTTCATAGACCTTCGAAATGCGACTAATGGTTCTGTGCATTTTGCAACTCTCGTAAGGAATCCGGTTAGTCTGCTTAAAATGTAGTCTAAATACGAAAAAATTTATTACTAAGCGAAGAGAACTAAGGACAAAGATAAAAACTAGGCCAGAAATGATAAGGTTTGACAGAGACAAATAAGCAACCGAGTTCTTTACATTAATGAATCGTATTTTAAGATATTTAGTAGGAAAATAAGGCAATTCAGATGAATATTTGTTCGTTAGCTCTTTCTAGAAAGTAGGTAGATGGCTGCATCCAACTTCCGTAATGTACATAGTTAATTTTAAAGAGCAAATATTTTTAAAAACATTCGAAGAACGATGAATGCAGGATAATATAAAAATATATTGATATACCTTTATATTCCCTCTGTAATGTATAGAAGCCCTAAAAATGTTCAGAACGCGTGTATTTTTATCACAATTCATTCTTAAAATTTAACAAAGAAAATCAAATGTTTCCAAAATGGTTTAATGATTATCTATAAGTATTAACTATATATGGGTAAGAGTTATGCATGAATTAAACGAAAGTTCTCAGATCATAATAAATTTACTCGAAAGATTGAAATGTCCAAAATGATCCTAACGCTTGCTTTTCTTGTAGAGAAAATCTGCATAGTTTTCAGAGCAAGTTACTGTAGTTCAATCCAGTGTGTTAGGTTCGCCCAGGTAACATCTCTAATAAATCTCTCCCACCTCTCTCTGTCCGTAAGCTTCTCGTAAATCTGCGCCACTAAGATGGTTTTTTAAAAGGAGCCTTTGCAGAGACTTTCAAGCGCTCCAAAGGTGTAGTCCATAATATTCTGTAAACTTATGGCAAAACAAGTTTATGTAGGGTTGTTAAATCAACTGTTAGGCCAAGCAAGACATTAAAACGGAAAGCCTAATCCATTGGTCAAACTCTAAATGTTGCAGTGTTTACTCTTAAGATTAGTAACATTTTTCCATCAATGTCACAAGGCAGACTTCATTATTTCGACTGGGAGAAGATAATCATCACACTCACGCACCTGCAATCAATCCATTGATCAGTCTGAAGAACAAGAAGGCTCGTCTTACATTCGCCCCTGAGCACAGTACGTGACATAAATGAGATAGCTGAAAATTATTTGTAGCAGTGCAGATGAAAGATTGTCTGTCAATTGCATTAAAATAAATGTGAAGTATGGCGGAGATAGTGTTCTGGTCTAGGGAGTGATTTCAGAACAAGGACCCGAGCTACTTCTGCTTTTATGGAGCACAATAAATTCTCAGCTATAGAAAGAATTGCTGCAATAGTATATTTTGCCTCATTAGCCAGCCTCGAACCAGCAATTACTATGCAGGATAACGGCTCGTACTTACAAGGTCAAGGTCGTGAAAAACTTCATGGAGGACAAGCCCGAAACTGGTATGATCTGACGTACAAAGTGTCTGGACCTGAATCCTAGTGGAAATGTTTGGAGACACTGGGAGAGAGGTCTAACATGAGAAATCCTAAAATAGTTCAACAACTCTGTGAAATTCCCCTAGATGAATGTTGCGAGATTTATGCGCAAGAGTAACAACATTTTGTTCGTTTATATGACATATGTCAAAGCAACAACGAAAAAAAAGCCTACATAAAAATACTAATAACTAATAACAAGTAATTAGCACTGATAATTTTATCGTTATATTCAGTAAATTTTAAGAACATACCCACCACAATTATTTATAGATAAAATATATTTTTTTGACGTATTGAGTGGTCAGGAACGCAAATATAATGTTCATTGCCACCGAAAATGACTTGAACCAAATTCGTATACAGTTCAAGCTTTTAAATCCTTACGTACGAATTTTAAATCCCTAACTGTTTCTTTTCAGTAAAATAAATTTGGAGGATTAACAGTTGTTGAAAAAATAGACAAAATCTTTCATCGTGTTGAAATTTCGACCTTGTTATCAAGGGATTATCACCTAAACAAATCAACAAGCAGATGGTAGCTAGATCAAGAGAAAATACCCTTTCCTACAGCATGTTTAAGAAATTGACAACTGAACTCAAAAAGGCAGTAAAAGGCGGGAAGATGACACTGGATAAGAAAGCCTTGTCTCTGTTACCACACATTACCACATTGCCACACATTGAGTATCTCTCAGCTGCGCGTATATTCACCTATCCACAATTATCACCAACTGACGAAGACTTCTACTTTTTGACTCTCAAATATTCTTGGACCTTTTGAGAAAAGGCTTCGGCCCAACTTGTCATGGTATAATCTTGCTCTTTCTAATGCTGCTCACGAGGTATTACTTCGTTTATAAATTTTAACCAGAGAATAAAGAGCAGTCAAAATAATGGAAAAATCAAAGTCTTCATCATCCAAAAAGGCCAAGACAGTGTTGCCTGCAATGAAGGTGGTGGCATCGATTTGTGGGAAGGCAGAAAGGTGCTACTGGTAGTCGTCCTGTTGCCATGGCCAACTGTGCTAATTTATTGAACGACTTACCGAAAAATGTTCGACGGGGAAAGCTGATATCAGTGGTGCTTTTAGACTAAGACGATGCCCCGTCTTACAAATCCGCAATAGCTTTTGATTCTATCCAAGTATCTGGCTTCCAACTTTTCGATAAACCCCCTCAGACTATTATATATTTCGTAATTTTAAAAAAAAGCTCAGCACTCGCTATTTTCACACTAATCATTATGTCATTGTTGCTGTAGACCTCTATTTACATGAACAAAATGCTAGATTCTACAGAGAATGGATGTCTATGCTACATGTCCGCTCTACTGTGTAAATCATTACGTTTATTTTAAATTTTCAATGAAGTTCTATACGCATTGAACACCCTTTTTATCTAAGTTAAGTCTCATTTTCCCCATTCATTAATTTAAAAGTCCCCTATATCAACTATTGTTTCTATGTCAAAAGATTTTCATTACCTCTTTGAGTCCTTGCAAGACGGATAGGAAAGTGTTCTCGTGGCATGGAACTAGATATAATAGTCGCATTTGTTTACAGGCCACATGCCCTGTAAATAGTCTTGCGGTTCATTAATAGGTATCCAATTTGAACAATTATGAACACAATTCGAATGGAATTTGAAGACAACTTCTGTATTTCTTAGCAGGAAACGAACTCCATATCAACATGCTTCTTTAGAGACCATTAACGCAACTTTGGCTCAAATGTTTTTAAACAATGTCACATCTAAATCTAGTTTTTGAGGCGATATGGCAAGAAGTTCATCTTAAAGTTTCTCAACTCTGTCTCGGAAATGGCGATTGTACACATGGCACTCTAGCGTTTTGTCAGAACATCGTATAAGCATCATAATCATCAACGCCAATAACACTGTCTAACAAAATTTAACTTTTTGTCGACTACAAAGATTAGAATAACATTTTTGAATTTAGTTTTATGTATAGATTTAAAAAATGGAAGGGGTTTTATCGAAATGACTCCAGCTTTTTTGTAAATTGCCAATTACTATTTTTTTGTCAAATTTTGAAGATTTTAACGAATTTCATTCATTTATTTCTTATTTTCAGGTTAGTTACCTAGATAAAATTTTAAATAAAAGCAACAATTTTAATTAAAATGCCAAGAAGACAGTGTAAAAATACTTCAGATAAATTCTACTACATATGTGGTTCAGTAACATTAAAAGAAAATCGAAAAAAATTTCTTCTCTAGTGAAAAAACTATATAAGTTGTATTTTGGATGTAAAATTGGCGACCAAGACAATGCTTTAATTCTTTATCAAATTGGTCTGAAGGAAAAATAAAAAGCCTTCAATTTGGTGTTCCAATGGTATGGCGAGAGCCCCCAGATCATGCCAATGACTGCTATTTCTGTTTGGTAGTCATACAAAGTAATTAATTCTTTATTGTCCACTGTACCTATATTTTGAAGTAGTATAATGTAATATTATTTTTTTTAAATAGAAAATTAATTTAGTTTAGAACACCTTTATTGTAATCAAACATATGTACATAAATTTAAATTTTATGCATATAATTTCCATACTTTTAGGTAAAACAACGAAGTGCGCTTCAGCTGTGGTATATCCTAACCTTAGATAAACTATACCTCACTCAAAAGACATTCCAGTACCTGAACTACCTGCAGAAATTGTTCTATCAAACTCTGATGAATCAGATATGGAATCATGTGAACCAGAAACTGAAACTTATGTTCCTAAAATTGTTGATACTACTACAAAACCTTTTTAACAACTTAATCTAGATGATTCTCTAAGAGACGTAAACTTAACAGAGTGAATGACTGTCTCGCGACTGAAAGAAAGAAATTTAGTAGCAGAAGATGTTCGAATTACTAAGTTTGTCATTCAATCTAACAATTTACAAGACAAATTTTCATTTGACAACAACTTAAGCTACTGTAATAATATTCCACGTCTCTTTGAAGAATAAGATATACATTATAAACCCAGTCGATGGAGACTTTTCATTGACGCTTCTTTATATAGTAGTAAAGCAGTACTTCTGCATAATGGAAATAAACTACAAATGATACCAGTAGCTCACTCTGTTGTTTTAAAAGAAACTTATGAGAATTTAGATTTCATTTTAAAAAGCATTAAATACAGCCAACATAAATGGTTGATCTGTGCTGACCTTAAGGTAGTATCCATTTTAAATGGCTTGCAGTGAGGCTACACAAAATCCCTGTGTTTTTTTGTACCAGTGGGATAGTAGAGCTTGAGGAGAACATTACATAGCTCAGAATGGCCTTTAAGAGAAGAGACAAAAGTAGGTGGTCATAATGTCATACGTGAACCATTAGTTCCTAAGGAAAACATAATTTTGCCACCACTTCACATAAAATGAGGTTTAATGAAACAATTTGTGAAAGCCTTAAAGCATGACCAGCCACCCTTTTTATATTTCTAAAAGAATTTCCTAAGATTAGTGATGCTAAAATTAAAGAAGGAATCTCTGTTGGGCCTCATATATGACAACTCATGGCAGATAGTGGATTTGAGGCAAAATTGAGCAAGCTAGAATTTGAGGCCTGGCATAGTTTCAAAGGTGTATGTAAAGATCTCCTTGGAAGGCACAAATCAGAAAATTACCACATTCTTGTTCAGAATTTGATTAGGTCTGATAATGAGTTGGGATGCAATATGTCACTAAAGGTGCATTTTTTTGCATTTCCATCTGTCTTTCTTTCCAGAGAATCCAGCAGACGTCAGTGATGAGCAGGGTGAATGATTTCACCAAGATAGCGCACTATAGAAAATCGTTATAAAGAAAAGTTGAGTCCTGCAATGCTTGCTAACTTCTCCTGGACCATTCACAAAGACAGACAAGATGTTGTACATAAAGAAGCCTAAATATTTTAAAAATATATGACTATTTTATAGATTTCAGAAATTTAAAAAAAAATCTTAAATCTTCGTTATTTTTTTAAATATATTTTTATAATATCACACTCTGAAATGTGAAAGGAGATATCATCATGTAAACTGAGATGGCATTTAGGATGTGAAGGAAAGAAAGTGGGGAGAGGTAGTATTTAAAAGACAAATATTGAGAATGCTACGAAATGTGAGACAAACATGAAGGGAGAATGACTCGTTTGTGTGTGAAGAAAGAAATGGTTTGTGATCAAGTGCCAATAATGGAAAGAGGGTTCATTAGGCTCTGGATTTAATTTTGACTGAGGAGTGATTTGATGTAATAGTTAAGTATGAAAGCGTGAGGTCGAAAATTATGGGCAGGGAGCGGGTAAATTAGATTTGCAATGGTAAATCTGTGTGGTTGCAGTGTATATACGCTTTCCTTTTAAAAATTAGGTAGAGAAGCAGAAACGCTCGAATTCTTTGAATAAAGTGGTGAATGGAATTTGAAACGAAAATAGGAGAAGGGAGGAGTTAATGAGAAGAAAAAACAACAGAAAGAAGTAGTTGAAATAGAGATAAATGATTATTCGGATAGAAACAAAGAGATGTTTGAAAGAAACTAAATGAAGGAGAAACAAAAAGAAGAATAACTGAGAAACAGCAAAGATATGAATGAGAAACAAAAAGAAGAATAACTGAGAAACAGCAAAGATATGAATGAGAAACAAAAAGAAGAATAACTGAGAAACAGCAAAGATATGAATGAGCGATTACTACGATGAATGTGAAATAAAAAATTAGTTGCTTAAAATATTATATTTTGTTTAACTGTAGTGTGTAGGTATGCAAGAGGAAATGAATGTGACTATAAGTAGCCTTAAGGGTGAAAACCTAACTAATGCTTTATCAGGTATGGAACCAATAAGCATGTAAGAGGTCATTAACTTGTGGCGTGTTTCAAAAAGGGCATAACAGTTGGAGTGGCTGATATATAGTTGTCTAGGCACTAAAAAGGTGACCATTTTGTAATGTTATAGAATTAGTGTCTGTGTTATAAGTTATTTGAAAGCGGAATAGTGCTTGAAGAGCGTAAGTGTGTTCTGATAGTGCCACTTTATGAGTCAAAATGGTAAAAAAGTGATTACAAAAATTACTTTGAATAAGTCTGTTGAGTATTGTAGACAAGGTGTTAGAAAGTGTACAAATTAGTGTGCAAAGAGTATAGCAGAGAAAATGATAAGATACGTATACGGTAAGTTTACAGTGGAGACGCAATGTATAGATACATAGATTGATTTGAGAAAGCGAACAAGGCGAGCGAGAGATATGAGTTTTAAGGTGTATCTTGGCCCCATTTGTCTTGAGAGAACGTATGATCGTGTCAATAAAAACGGGAACTGTGGTGGACTATTAGCTAGTGTGAAGAGTTTTATTTGGAAGCAATTCGTGACTTTGTATATAAGATGGTAGTTGTTTGCTTTAGTGAGTTGTGTAGCAAAGGTGTACGATGTTTCTCATGGTTGTTTGAGATCTTTTTAGGACTTGAAGGGAGGAACAGGTGTAAGAAGTTTTTGATGACTGGTGTGAGATGGGTGGTGTTTAGTGCCTGGTGAGAACCTAGTTTTGGTTTAGAATTAGAATAGTTTAAAATATGATTGAAACTTTTGTAAGCGTATAAGGGAATGTAGAGGTGGGAAAGTAAGTGTCGTATATAGTTGGTGTTTGAGAGTAAAGATATGGTAAAGTGTGATATTAAAATCCGTGGTGAAGCCCTAGAACAGGTACAATGATTTAAGTGTCTAGGATGAATCGTCAATGACATGGATTAGGCAGGCTATGATGACATGATTGTTAATAGTAAGAAAGTGTTGGGGCAATCACAGCATGATTGACTGGTAAGAGATTTAGTGTGAAATGTGCAAGAGAGTTGTATTAACCTTTGGTGTTTCGATCATTACTGTGTATATATGACGTTAGAGAATAAAATGAGGGAACATAAAACTGTGGGAGTAGGGGCTAATTACACTGTCCCACAATGATTTTGCTACAGGAATGAAAATGTAGTTTTCTATTGTTGTTTTTTTCTTAGATTACAAAAATGACCTTTATTTTTCATGAAATGACTTGAGTTTTTTATAATCTGCACATTTATTTTTTAGTAATGTTAGATTTTTCAGTGTATAGAGGTATGAAATATTTGTTATTATTTTTATTTTATTTGTACAAAAGGTACACAGATAAGTCAAAACAAAAGCTTATTCATCAAAAGAAATTAATATGTCCTTCCAATACATTTCAGAGTGTAGTATTATAAAAATATATTTAAAAAAATAATGAAGATTTATGATTGTTCCAAATTGCTTGAATATATATAATAGTCATATAATTTTGGAATATTTAGGCTTCTTTTTATGTACAACATCTTGTCTGTCTCTGTGAAAGGCCCCGCAGAAGTTAGCAAGTATTGCAGGACTCAATCAGAATGTTGAAAAATAACATTAAAATATACGCTATGGTAGGGAGTGGGGTAAAAGAAATCCCATCAGGGATTAGTAGATCGTGATCTACTTTAATATTTATGGCAACTATTAAATGGATTAACTTGATTAATTTTTATTTATTTTTTATTATAAGAGCGTAAATACAATCAATTCATAAAAATACACAATCTTTCTTCCAATTAACTCAAATTTGTCTTGCTCTAGTAGTGCAGGAGAGTGGTAAATATCAACCACTGTTGCTTTTTTTTTATTCACCAAACATTAATTCCAAAATAACGATTCGATTGGGTGAAGGAAAATCGAAAAATGGGAGTTTAGTTGAGGTGCGAAATAGAAAGGAAGCAAGGTTTGAAGGCTTTTCTATCTGATCTCGAGAATTAGAGTTGGAGAAGTTTAGTTATGTATTCGTTATTAGCTAAGATTCAAATTTATTTAATCATAGCTGATTTGGAGATTTGTTAACTTGGTCTGATCTAAATTGGTAGGCCAGTTTTTTATCCTTTTATATCAAGTTCGGAAGTTTACTCATTTTTCATATTTTTTGTATTAATTTGGATCTTTGGAATTCTATACTCTTATTTAAGGGCTAAGACTCGTACTGATTGTTTTCCTCTTTGTCTTCCCTTGGTCTTGAAATATGTGTCCAAGCTCAAGCAGGTGATGTTTTAAGATCTTGTTAGAGCATCCATTGTTACGTTAGGAGAATTAGTGTTTCATCATCATTGTGTTCATTACTTATTTACAAAATTGTATAGCAAGTCCATTATAGATTGGCTTGCCTCTGGAAAGATGCAAAATCCCACCCCTCTACCTCGATTCGTTTCAGCGAGCTCTTGATTAGGAATGTTTCGGTCTATCCCTAAATTTTGTCCTTTTAAAGTGTTAATTAATTTATGGTTGGGTCTAAAAACACCTAAGGATTCTTCTGACCATTAAATTGGAGATTTTTCCATCGGGAACCGCTTTTGTGCTTCTATTCCGTCCATCGTGACTTGCTAGTAACACCTGCGCTATTGTGCGAGAAGGTAAAAGACCAGGTTCTGGTGGAGGCTGATGAATTCTCGTAAATCTATGTATGCCTAACTTACTGTCATGGGATGGGAAGGAAAGAGAATAGAGTAACCGAAAGCAACTGCTCATGACTCTAACCTTCTTCTATAAACATGACATAGAGAAGTTTCGGAGGCGACATCAACTTCTCTCACAGGCTTTATTGCAATGATAATTAGTCTTAAAACGTGTCTTTATTATTATTTACGTCTCCCATCTCATTCTTCTGGCTGAATTGCCCAGGAAGATAATTAGACCAACATAAACGTGAGTATAGCAATAGCTCTCAAGTCCGAGAACTTCCGATGCAGGTCATCGTTGGGTTGAAGGGACAGGAAATCCTTCTCATTAAAAAGTGACACAGTTCACGTATCTCAGCTCCACAGTTCGAAATACTCGTCTGCAAAAAAATAGTCCCCAAAGTGCTTTTCTAATAAATTGTCTGCAAATATACCTGGAATCGACAATTGTTTGTTCCGGTAGGATAAATTGCAATCAGTTCTGAGCAATCCTTGCCAAATACATTTATAATTTGCCTTAAGAGTTGCTGAAGTCGAACTGCCAATTTTCTTTTTCTTGCCCCTGTAATGTTTCAGCTCATTGTTGGCTAATTTGAGTTTCTGTTGCAACAAATCAATTCTTCGCCTTGATCAATCTTTTATTTTCAAACAAGGATGGTACCGTGTTTTTATGTCTTTGTTTTGCTATTTGTTCACTTGTTAGCATCATGAATTGAGCAAAATGGTAGGAATGGGAATTTTTGAAATTTTGGAGAGATAAGAAACTAATTAGTCACGATCAATTCCATTTTCCTACAGGTCATGCATCCTCTTACCGAAGGCTGTCTATTTTTCTGGCCATTATTCAAGACTCCATTAATATTGAATGCGTCTTTTATTTATTTCTCGCTCTTGTTAAACTATTTAAGTTTATTAGATATTTAAACTATGTGATAGCCTTTTTTCCTTCCAATGCATATTAACGCTGGAAGGCTGGTAAGAGTAAAACACACGTCCACTATATGAAGATTTATGTACATAGAATTTCTAATGATTAGTCGTTTTGGCCTTCAATTTGAAAGTTTAGTGATGGAATTTTGGGATCACAGCGAGAGAGAGGCGTCGTGTAAGGAAGATTAGGGAGAGTGAGTCGACAGAGAGACAGAGAGAAAAAGGGAGACAGAGACAGATGGAAAGAGAGAAATAATAAGTGTTCACAGCTACCGGACAAAGAAACCCTTCTTCTGAATAGCTTTGAACAGTCAGTTGTCAACTGATGAACTAAAGACTTAGATGCAATCAACACACACGTTATTTGCAGCATCTTATATGGCATCCAAAATTGTCTCCGTTCAGGATGTGCACTAGTTTTCTATTGAATTTAGGTCACAAGTGTTGGGAGATCAGTCGATGATTCAGTCTCCTACATACCCTTTTGACTCTATTCAATTCTTAGATGTCCTGTAGGTTGAGCTAAGATACTCATCTTGTATGAAGATAACTCACTTCCTCATTCTAACTGGTTGTCTCTTGAACCTAGGTAGTAGATTTTTAAACCAAAATTTGCAGTTTGCCTTCAAATTTATTTTGATGCTATCAACAACTTGGAAATGTAAAACTAGCTTCCCTGCACCTATTTTAGCCAAATCATCACTCCTTCCCTCTTGTGGTTAATTAGTAAATTGCTTCACCTGAAGTTCATTTAAAACCAAGTATTTTTCGTTACCATTTCTCCAAACCATAGTGACTCTTGGTGCCTCTGTGAAAAAAACTGCTAAAGTTACTTTTTATGTATGTCTCGGCTTATAACAGACGTTTTTATATTGTTCTTTTAGAAAAGGCTTTTTCGTTTTATTCCGGATGGTAGAAGATTTCTAGAAAACTTAAAACTTGCACTTTGTTTTTCACGAAATAGAAGGAGCCCCGACACCTTGGAAAATGTTTTTAAGTAAGATCCTTAGGGGCAAATGTAATTCTAGTTAAAACTTTTTTTTCTTGGTTGGCTGTCATTCTTTACCATTTTTTTCAAAGTACGAGTATCAATCACGCTTGGAATCTTTTGAAATTTAAAGAGAACACTTTCCTTTACTTCTTTTACTATATAATTTTTCTCTTCTTAAGAAAATTTCTTTTTCATGTCAAATTGATCAGAAAATGATCCTTGCTAAAGATGTATACCGTTGTCAATATCTAATAAATTGTGCTTATTGCATTCACAAATGTATCAGAAACAAAAATGAGTTGTATATAATTTCTACACATACTTTAGTGTCACTCTCTACGATCATTTGTCTACACTTACATATATGCAAAAGTTCATTTATAAAGCTTATTAATAATCTAATCGAATAGCAAACCATAATTTCGCGCGTTTTCCAGCGAAGGTATGTGAAATCTAATGACTCTCTTTTATTAAAGATACTCGTATTTATTGAATGATTCAATTCGGATTACGAAAAGGATGTTATTTTTTAACCCCAGCAGATCTGGGGAAGAAGGTGGGCATTTGATCTACTTAAAATATTACCGAAAGATATTCAGGAAATATTATGGGCTGTTGTCAAGAGTATTCATCAGATACCTTCAGAATACGAATAATACATATTGGTTCTGATTTTAGGTAACAATTTATTTCGTAATGATATTCATTGCAAAAATATTTTCCCCCAAAAAAACCTTTTTATTCACTTTGAATTAAATCAAGAATCTTTCATTCGTTTTGTTTTTCTATTTGCGATTTTGGGTATTTTAAAAAGTATGGCATATTAGGTTACCAAAATAATTGTTGATTTGCGACAATAACCTTATATAGCCCACAAATATAAGTCAAATAAGATGTCATCAAACCACGTAAGTCAATGGGAAAATAATATATTTTTTTAGGTCTGGGCCAAATTAGCCTGGGAAGTAAGCAACTTTCACTATACAAGACGTTACCCGGTGTCGTGGTACAGCCGACTATCCAATACAATATCTATTATTAGCATTAAGGGGAAGAACTCAGGCTATTAAAACGAACGATCCAAAGACTGAACGCTGCTTTGATGCGCAGATTATAAAGGTCTGGTTGAGAGGTAAGGTCAATACACCTAACTAATCAGGTCGAGTTCGAGGTTGACCAGAATTGAATAACGAGGCCGAGAGTTACGTTCAAGTTAATTAAAGATAAACATAAGAAAATATATTTTTTTTTATAAATTAAAATTGACTAATGATTTAGCGTTACACGTGTAAAAGTTTAATTCAATTAATTACTTTAGAGCTACCTGCTCAGATCCAAATGGGCTGACCAGATTAAAAAGGAAAAAGGGGCTTACGGGTCAGAGGGCAACGACAACTTCAGGGGAGACTTGAGGGAAAAGTAGGGGCTGAGCGAGACGATCTTGTCGGCGTCTTTAAAGGAGGGATCCTCATCAGGCGAAGAGTGGGAAGGAAGAGTATGGTCAACACCTTACTTCCGGGGCTGTCAAGGCGTAAGTTATAACCTTAGCTAATGCTCGAGGTGGGAGCTGGAATCCTTGGTGATTCTCGGGAGAGGAATGGCTACCTCAGGGTAACTTCGACGGGGCTGGGTGTTTCGAGAACTCGAAGAATCAATCCGGTGCAGTTGATTCAAGAGACGGCAGGGGCAGAGGCTTCCGCTTAATGTAGATGCCTTACCAGGGAGAGAGTGTCCATACTTTGACTGGGTATACAGCGACTTGGGACAAGTGATGTCTTCTGTGAGCAGGCCATGTGTTTTACTGCTCTGTCCAGGCGGGAAAAGGCTTAAATATGCAGAGTCTTCTCAAGCGGAAGATGAGGGATAACACCCACTTTGGGGAATTCCCAGGAAGATGCTCGAGGCGCCAAATGTCGGGGACAAACAGTTCTTTTACCCCACTCTCTCTATATCCGCGGTGGAAACTGCTGGATTTTCCCACCGCATGGGGGATGTTCTCCACACTCGTTTGGATGGTACGATGGAGGAGTCGCATCTGGGCTTACTTCGTAATGTGACTCTTGGACACGTGAGCGGGAAGGATATCCTTCTACACCCCTTCCTTCAAAAAAACGGTACATTTCCGAGCGAAGGGAAAGAAAAGAGACACTTCCAAATTTGACGGAGATTATAAAAGGGTCGAAGGGAAATCTAAGCTGTAAAGACAGGTGTACACATCTAAGGAACCGATTTAGCTAGGCAAATATATATATATATATATATATATATATATATATATATATATATATATATATATATATATATATATATATATATATATATAGAGGGAATAATTTAATCGTTCGTTTCCGAACGGCAATTGACTATCCGCCAAAAAAAAGCCCATACAAATGGAGAAATAAATTGAATTTTAGAATCAGTGGGACAAAGGATTCAACACATAGGGCAATGAGAAAAAAGGGACTCTATACACACAATAAAACTTTTGAAAAATGCGAGCAAATAAAACATTTACATGACTTGATCGGCGAACACTCGTTGTTCGTCTTCTTCTCTTTTTTTTACTAAATGAATACAAACTATTTAAAATTACAATAAACATCCTACTCTAGAGCAGCAGGTTCAGGTGGCATTATCTGCAAAGGGGTTGCGGCTGAGTTTATCAGCCACGAAGTTGTCTGAGCCGCGAATATACAAAACTTTAAATTGGAACTGCTGCAAAATTAAGATCCACCGCATTTTTTGCCAGTTTTGACTCTTAATATTTAAAGATATGACAATAGGCAGTGGTCTGTCCCTATGACGAATTCCTTACCAATTAAATAAATTTTGAATTTTATAATTGCCCATATGATCGCTTAAGCCTCTCGTCTATTACCGAGTAGTTTTTTCACGCGGTAATAGCTTTCGACTCGCGTATGCCACAGGGTGGCTTTCTATGCTATCAGCGTAATGGAGCCTGCGTCGCTGGCATCCTTCCGGAAGCCGAAAGTCTTATAGGGGTTTGGAAGCCTCAAGATGGGGACGGACTTAAGTTTGTCCTTTAGTTGCTGGAAACTGGAAGTGGCCTTGTGGTTTTAGACTAGGGGATCCAGAGAACCTTTCTGCAACATTGCGCACAGGGGGGCAGACATTCATGCAAAATTGGGGATGAACCTCTGGTAGAAGGAGGCCGATCCCATAAATGACCGGAACTACTTCGAACTGGGGAGGAGGGGCATTTCTTTTATGGCCCGAATCTTTTCTTTCTTGGGGTCCATTCGGTTCTTCCTAATATGGAAGCCGAGCTACTTGATTGTATCGAAAGCGAGGTGGCACTTAATGGGGCAAAAGGTTAGTCCACGCTCATGGAGCCGGGTTAAATGGGCTCGAAGGGCGATCAACTGCTGGTTCCATGTAGTAGTAGTGACGTATAGATTTTCAAACTAAAATGACACATGGGGCAGGTAGTCCACAATTCTTCGCATCATCCGGTTATAATTTCTGCATGCAGTTACAAGCCCGAAATGAGGCACTTTAATTGCATACGTCCTTTGTAGGTAAAAAACGTGGTTTATTTTCGTGTGCTTTCACGGAGGGGAATCTGGTAATTATGAGATGTACTCGGCTTGTTCGAATAGATGAAGGTTCTCGTCGATCAGGGAGATCGGTTTTGCGTCAAACCCGTCATAAAGTTTAACTGTTTCAAGTCTACGCACATTAGGAAAGACTGGTTTGGTTTTCCAACCATAACGATGGGGAAACATAAATCCGATTTCGAGTGCTCGATGATATCGAGTTTGAGCAAGTTATCCACCTCAGAATTGAAGGCCTGCCTCGGGGGAAAATGAAGAGGGTAGGGCTTCGAACAAACAGAATTTTGCGCAGTAAGAACGATCTCATGTTTGAAGTATTTTGCACGGCAGGGGGTCTCAGAAAGGACCCCCAGATTTAAACCGGGGTAGAGCTCTAACGCTGGGGAGGATGATTCTGGTACCTCAGGTTAGGATAAGAGAGGGAAGTCCCCATCTTGTCCGATGCAGACCACCTGGATAACGTTTAGGGGGTCAGAGGGGTACGACGTTTCAAAGGGAAACTCTTCGTCAAGAGACAAAATTATTATCAATCGCGCGGCGGTGGTATTTCTTCAACATATTTAGGTGGAATACCTTATCGCCAGAGGGAGGTCCATATAAGGTAATCCACGGGGCCTGTTTCATCGAGGACGGGGAAGGCGCCCTTCCACTGACTAAGAAGCTTGTTGCTCTCGGTGGGAAGGAGCAACAGAACCTCATCGCCACGCTCAAATCTTCTTTCCTTCGATTTTAGGTCGAAATAGGTTCTATATATCTCTAGGTTCACATTTGCATTCTTTTACGCGATGTCGCGCAGGTCTCCAGTCGTTTCCTAAGGTCTGGGAGGTAGAAGTGAGAAGACTGAATTTCTTTATCCATCTGGGGTTAGTGAAGAGATCTTTTAAGATGCAGAGGGGGCTTCGCACATTATGACCATACAATAATTCAAAGGGAGCGAAACTGAGGGTCCTGTCAGGGATTTCCCTGAACGCAAAAAAATGCTGCAGGCAATTAACGGTGCCATTTTCGTCGCTGTTCGAGACAAAGCTTTTTCAGATTGGACTTCATGGTGCCATTCAATTTCTCATAAATACTACTTGCAGCTGGGTGAAAAGGAGTAGTAAAAAGGGGCTTTACCATCAGGAGTTTTCCGACAAACTCCATAAGCTCATAGGTAAACTGTATGCCTCTGTCGGACAACACCTCCTTGGGGATGCCTACTCGGAAAAAAATGGATATTAGGGCCTCAACACAGGTGACACTATCAATCCTCTTAACGGGGACTGCTTCGGAAAAACGGGTTGCGAAATTTAAGAGGGTAAGGACGTACATGTGTACTTCACGGGACATGGGTGAATGGGGCCAATAAGGTCAATAACCACTCTGGAAAAAGACTCAGTTATAATGGGGCTTTTCTGGAGAGAGGCTGGCTTAACGCGCCCTTTAGCAGATGTATTTTGACGGACATCGCACGATTTGCAATAATCTGCTTTAAATAGAAAAAATACTTAAACACCCTCTGGGATATTTACTTATTACTGACGTGTCCGGAGAAGAGGCAATCATGCGCATGCCTAAGAACTTGGAGGACGTATGCATGGGGGACACATAAGGAATGGGATACGGGGTTAGTTCATTCATAACAGGAGCGGTACAGAAGATCATCCCTTACGACGTAGGATACCTTCTTATTTCCGTGGGTGGAATCTTGTGCCTGATTCTTTGATGCCTAGGATTCTTTGATGGCCTGAACCCGCGTAATAACGGCGTACGCCACGGAGTCTCTGGTTAGCTAGGGGGCTCTGACCAATGAGAACCGAGCAGAACTTGATTAGGACCACTACCCCTTCGGCTCGCCGTCATATATGTACACTCGATGTTTCAATTAACAATGGGTCAGAGCCCCCAGCTCACCAGAGACTCCGTGGCGTACGCCGCTTTTACGCGGGTTCAGGCCATCAAAGAATCCTAGGCTCCCGTTCTCTTGGAAACCCCCGTCGTTCCGGTGTTTGACGTTCTCCGGAGCGAAGATTTTGCCCGCGCACAGAAGGGGTGCTTAACACTCCTACCTCTTTGGGAGAAAGCACGGAATCAGATCAGGCACAAGATTTCTAGGCTTCAAGGGGCAAGGGATCTTTACGATTTTGTGGTTATTCCTTGGAGGGAATCTTGAATTACCGAACTTAGATTTGGGGGACGACGAGGAAGGCTTCTTGTTGTCCTCAGGGTATAAATTATGGCCATAAGCCTACAGGTCTACTTCTTCCAAGCACTGTTTGAATGTGCAACAGCGCTTGTCCTTCACAAACGAGCGTATTTAGGGGCCCAAGGAAGCCAATGGTTAGTCTTTTAATACAAAGTACAGAAGGGACTCATATTCTGGGGAGACTTTAAATGACTCAAGCCAAAAGCCAGAATTAGAGGTTCTTTTAAAGGATAGAGCCAAACTGATGGTAGGTTTGTCCAGAGCGGATTTTCTTATGACGCAAACGACCACGGTAAGGTCTGATCCCATATTTACGGTGGCCAGAAGTTCAGACTTGAGGGTGGAATAATCCACTGTTGTTTTGGACGGAAGGGAAATAAACATATCGCGCAGTGGGGAACTAATATGAGGAAGTAACCTGGTGACACCATCTAAATCTATATCCCAATTATTAATTTCGCATATCTTTTCGAAATGTGTGAAATAGGACCCGAAGTCCTCTCCTTCTTTGAAAGCTGGGAGCGTAACCAATAGGGACTGCGGAACCTCAGGTCGAGAGCTAACCGACATTGTTTCCAATCAATTTCGGCTTAGCTCGAGCTCGTGTTATCTAATCCTCTCGCGTTCTTTCATCTCTCTTTGTGCCTTCCGTTCTTCTATCTCTACTTTCTCTTTCTCTCTTCGTTCTGCTATCTCTCTTTCTCGTTGGTATTTTCTAATTGTCTTCTTTCCCCCCTCTCATTTCTCTTCTCTTCCTGCATATAAGATAGGAGGTCCTTTAAGGTGAAGTCTAACGACTCATCTTAGCTTTTAAATTGTTCAAACGAATCATCGTCTTAAGGGTTAGCCTGAAAAAATGTGGCAGGCGAGCGAGTTGGTCTATGTGCGCGCGAAAAAAAGGTCTCTGTAATATTCGGAGAGGCTAGCTTGTACACTAAAAATAAGTAATAAGTACACAAATGAATAAATTGTAGTTCAATTTGAAATAAACGGTCCTTCGTGACTTGATCCAATCGGCGGGTTAGCATTAATTCAGTGGGGCTGATTCCGATAAATTTCACACACAATTTAATTAGTCCCACACCCTAAAAAATCCACGAATTAAGCTGAATGCACTTTCAGCCAGAATAAAGAACAATAACAAAAGGGGAGCACGAATAATAGTAGGGAACTAATAAAGGATTTAAAAGATATCACAGAAATAAACTTAGAGTAAACCAACACCTATGACACCAATTTAAATTAATAATAATATATATATATATATATATATATATATATATATAAAAGAGTACATGTAATATATGTCGTGGTATAGCCGACTATCCGATACAATATCTATTATTAGTATAAAGGCGGAAAAGTCAGGCTATTAAAGTGAACCATCCAAAGACTAAACGCTGCGTTAATGCGGAGATTATAAAAGTTTGCTTAATGATATAGCGTTAACGGTGAGAAAATCTAAATTCAATTAATTATTTTAGAGCTACCTGCTCAGATCCAAATGAGCTCACCAGATAAAAACGAGAAAGGGGGCTTACGGGTTGGAAGGCAACGGCGACTTCATAGGAGACTTGAGAGGTAAAAGTAGGGGTTCGGGGAGACGATCTTCTCGGCGTCATCAAAGGAGGGATCTTCGTCAGGGAAAGAGTGGGAAGGAAGGGTGTGTTCGGTACCTTACTTTCGAGGCTGTGAAAGCGTAAGTTATAACCTTAGCTGGTGCTCGAGGGGAGAGCTGGAATCCTTCGTGATCTCAGGAGAGGTATGGCTATCTTAGGGTAACTTCAACAAGGCTGGGTGCATCGAGGAGTCGAAGGAGTAATCCGGTGCAGCTGCTTCTGAAAATGGCGGAGGCAGAGGCTTCCGTTGACCGTGGATGCCTTAACTGGTAGAGAGTTTACAGACTTCGACTGGGTATGCACCGACTTGGGACTAGTGATGTCTTCTGTGATCGAGCCTTGTCTTTTACCGCTCTTTCCAGGCGGTAGATGGGAGATGGGGAATAACCCCCACTTTGGGGAATTTCCAGGAGGCAGCTCGAGGCGCCAAATGTAGGCGACAAACTGTTCTTTTACCCCCTCTCTCTATCTCCGCGGTAGAAACTGCTGGAATTTCCGACCGCGTGAGGAAAGTTCTCCACACTCGTTTGGATGGTACGTTAGAGGGGGTGGTGCATCTGGGCTTGCTTCTTCATGTGACTCGTGACTCTCGAAAACATGGGGTCTGGCAACCCAAGTGGCCTTCTCCAAGGTGATAAGCGTTGCGAAGCAGGGGAAAAAAGGGGGTATCCTTCAACACATGGTATAAAATTGAGAAAAACCTAATTGTATTGATTAACATATATATCATTTTAAAACACTAGGAGAGACTTCTAGAGGAACTTGAGTGTCCATCTATAAAGTAGAAAGATTGTATAAAAACTATGATTGAATCTGTCTCGCAAACCTAAAAGCAAACAATTTGGGATCAATCAAGGCGCAATGGAGAAGAGAGAAAGAACAGATACAAGAAGGAAAACAAGGATTTTATCTCAAAGTTACGAATTTGATATCAGTTTTCGATGAAAGAATTGACATTGTTAGAAATTAACCCATTTGAGGAAATGATGTACATAAATATGCAAAGCTTTGCTTCAAATACATGTCTATTACTCTAAAAAAATCAGCAGATTTCATGCTCTACGAAAGAAATTGTGTTGCACTATTTTTCGGACTCGTAGGATCAACGCACCCTAAAATGTTGTCCGTATCCTCGTAAGGTGAGTAAGTATGAAATATTCCTAATTTGCCTTCCTTTATAGTCGAGTAAGCCAGTCGTGTGAAAAGGAAGATAATTGGCAGAGGAAAAATGCGTAAAGGGTATCATAACAAAAAATTAGACTCGCAGAAGAAATTTTGAGTTAGACATGAATGAAGCTTCTCGCTTACATTCGGAATTTATTCGATTGTTATGGAGTAACAATTTTGCTATCCCACATCGCTGTACTTTTTGTTCGTGTTTTCATTAAATAATTTAATTGGAGTTTTAATATGCAGAGGTATTTTGTGTACTTAGATGTTACTGTAAAAGAACAACCTCTGACCTCCTCACCTTATTTGGAGACCACGTGCGATTGTATCCCGCCTTGGAAAATTTCACTGCCTTTTCGAGATCATTCGAGAATTTTCAACTCCTGGGCCTATAGGGAATTATCCCCCAATCTTGCAAATTTGTCCAGAGCCTTTTCCCCTGCGACGAGGAGAGAACGAGCCGCTTGTTTTTTTCCGCGCCTTGCTGCTAAAAACTGAATTTTCTTCCACCTCACGGACTAAGATGTCTGGAGCTTCCTCACCCCCTGCTCCGAATCCCCCTTTCTCTCCCTCGGATCACTCGTACAAATACTTGGTTTTGACTTGAGATCGGTGAGTCTCGCACGCACCTCAAAGTCGTCCTCATGGTCTTGAGTCGAAGTTACGTGAGCGTTCATCAGACAGCAAGTCTTTCCCGCCGTGATTCAATCCAAGTCAATTGGTAGCTTCTGTGAACGGCAATCATTTGAAGTTAAGCGACAGTGTCCCTTCGTTTAATAATCCGAAGAAAATCGAAATCGATTATATTTGGGGAAAAGAAGTTGCCCTTTCCAGTGGAATTACGAGTAATCCAACATTTTCCCGTCGAACGTCATCCTTGAAGATTGGCTATCTTCATCGCTATTCCTCGGAAGGTTGGTTCGGCTCGTGCCTTACTTGCCTCATCCGTATCGTGCCCCAGTTGCCTCATCCGGATCGTGCCCCACTTGCCCTATCAAGATCGTGCCCCATTTGCTTCGTCAGGATCGTGCCCCACTTGCCTCAAAGTTACCAACCATAAGATTGAATCCTCCTCAATTATTAGTATTTTCAAGTTCCCCCTTTGACCTAATCAAAATAATGCTAATTAATTCATTTTATTTGAGAATCCATCCTTAGCATAATTATCAAGAGACTTTTATTTTAAATAATTCCCTTTTGCCTATTTGTATTCTTATTTTGAAATTTGTAAATAAAATTATATTTTTGTTGTTTCATCTTTAACTAACCTTGAAAGATACTCTCGGCCTATTCAAGTAAATATCTCCAACCATTTTTGTACTCTGCCTGACTTGTTAAGGATTTGAATCCCAACGCCTCGAGTTTGACCTCCTGGTCGATCGTTAATCCCTGCGAACAGTCGTTAAACGGTTTACGTTGCAGTAGGTATGGTAGTTACTGAAGTAGTGTATGGTATAGAGTGGTATACCACGACAGTTATACCAAGTAATATTTGAAGAAGCAAATATTAGGTTTTCGAGAAGTTACTATCGTATTTAAAAGAAATAAAAAAATGGTTCTTAAAGTTGTTTAAAGTGTTTTAAGTTTACTGCCAGCTGTCTCAATATAACTATAGCATAACTAGTTACAACTAGGTCTATTTTATATGCAAGAAATGGCTAACCCTTTAAAAGCTAAAGGAACAGGTTTACAATGTGAATATTGTTTCATCTCAATTGCTGCGAAATTGCCGTGAGCCATTTACGGACAGAAATCTTATGGAACAGGAAGATTTGGTTCTCTACTCTAATATTAAGTACAAAAACCAATTGCTTAATCGGAAACAAAAAACATTAGAATATTCTTAGATGTGGCTTACATCAGCAAAATATTATGCTTTGCATTTGTTGAGATTTCAAAAGTTATTTATTAAGAACCCCTCAATATTGGGAAACACTTACTGAAGACCTAAACGTTCAATAATTCGCCTCTTTACAAGATATCAGGTGTAGAATAGGCACACATGCTAAAGCTGACATTTAGATGATTACGTTCCCTCCTTGCCCAGATGTTTACAGGGCGATCCATAAGTTTTCAGTGTCATGGAATTTTTTCTTATTCCTTCCGTATGGGCATGCTTTTTTATGTTGGTTTGCATTCATGTGTCAAATACATCTGGAAAGGAAAAGCAAAGTGAAAACTTCTCTCTAACTTTTTAGGAAATATCCAATATGACGATACTATTGAAATCTTTGAAATCCTGGTATCTGTATGCGGTATGTAAAAGACCAAATGTTTTCATATAACAAATCATATTTGTTTATTAATATAATATACAATCTCAACACGGTTTGATAATATGATAATGGTGAAAATACGTAACTATAGCGTGGATGAAAGAAGTCAATGAATCACCGGGAGGGTCGGCGGATCACATTCCATATTTGCAGAAGTGTTGAAAAAGAACAGAGAATATTATTATTATTATTATCGGACTGACTACAAACCCTTGCTAGTAGATCAGAATGGTATAAACCCTAAGGCACGAGGAGAGAAGACAGTCCCATAAGAATGAACTAGATGAAAAGAGAAGGAGAGAGGAGAAAGATACACACAACTTAACATCTGAGAAGAAATGAGATTCGACGCCAGGACTAGAGAGCTCATTCCATTACCTGTTAGTTGCTTGAATCAAGCATCTCGAGTACTGAGATGTGTTAAATCTCTCAACCGTGAAAGATTGGTTATTTGCATTAGTGGCATGTCTAGTTAACCAAGCTGGACGAAAAGGATCAGGAAATACATTGTACAAAGGATGGTTAGGATTATGATGTATTTTATACAGCATACACAGTGAACTCTCAGAGCGGTGGTGCAGCAAGTCAACCTCAACATCAGGAATTAAAAATATTCAAGCTGGAGCAAAGGACCATCCAGGAGAACAATAACACTGGGGAACCATGTAATTGGTGAATTGACAAAAGTACATTTTCTACTTATTTCGAGCACACTGAATTTAAATCTGAAATCAGATTCTCTCTAAATGCTACAGACCTTTCGTAATATCAATAACTAATATTATACAATAATTTCCATTTTATCACGCCTATCATCATGCCCTGAAGTAATTTTGAATCATTCTTTTTCGGTATTTATGGTTAAGCAGGTTTATTTGCACAAACATTTTATTGCATATGAGAAGAAACTTAAATTACACATTAGGATTACAAATACTGTAATAAAATAGATGCTAATTTATTAATGACCGTACATCAGGCTGGAGGGCCTCTTCTTGATTTTAATCAGGCAAATATTTGCGTTTGTAACTCTTTCTTTCTTAAGTCTTCTCTGGCTGATCTCTTCTAATCGTCCAGTAGTAGTCCATATGATGTGTCTACCCCAGTGATCTTGGTAGCGCTCTTCCATCGTCATCAAATAATGATGGAAGCGTTCCCCTTGTTCGTCGCTCACGGCTCCCAGATTTTCTGGGAATCGGTCGAGGTGATTATTTAGGAAATGCAGCTTTAAACGCATGTTGCATCTCAGATCACGATATGCTAAAAGCATATTAGTAACCAGATCCTCGTAGTTATGCGCTTTTTTGTTTCCCAAGAAGTTAAGAACAACGGCAGAAAATGAGAGCCAGGCTACCTTCTCTTTTTCATTCATGCTGTTCACGAATTTAGAATCACTTAGATGTCTTCAGATTTGAGGACCATCAAATACTCCTGCTTTTATTTTTTCTATGACAAAGCAGGAAACGCCGATACTATGTAGTGAAAACAATCATTGGCACTGCTCAACGCTATGACATACTTCTTCATCAACCCAAGTTTGAGATGAAGTGGAGGGAAAATGATCTTCTCTCGACTTACGATTGCGCCATTAACAACGTTTGACATTGCTGCTTCCAAAGTTTGCCAAACTGGCCAATCTTTTGGGGAACAGTGTTTGTTACGGGCTCGACTGTCCCACATACAGAGATAGCATGGAAACTTTATATATCTTTTCTGCTGGTCAAGGGGGAAGTTGACCATCTTAAGGTCTACACATATGATACAATTGTATTTATGGTACTTAAGTAAATTCATGAAAATTTTAATGTCATCTTGAGTTTCTCACAGATGAACAGAGTGACCGAGAAGAACCGCACCAAACTCATTGCCATTATGCAAAAGGACACACTTGAGGCTACGCTTGGAGCGATCCAAAAACAGTCTCCACTCAGCAGGGTTCTAGGTGCCTAGATTCAACTCGGTAAAAAGACCAGGAACATCGTGGCAGTATACAAATTGTTTGTTTTTAGAGAAATCTTTAGCAAATGTACTCTCCCTTGTTCGGTAAATGATACCCGTACCGACCTGTCAAGCATATGTCTTTCACTCAACCTGGAAGCTAAAAGTTCTGCAGCTCTCTTGGAGAGCACCAAATAACGTATCAAGTCATTCAAATCCTCTTGATTGAAACAGTGAGGAGCTAATGACCGTTTAGCATCTGATGATGAATCTGTAGACTTTGAATCCATTCCATGGATGTCCATATCAGGTACATCATTTTCATCCTCGGAGAAGGCATATCCACAGAAAATTGGAACTGGTAAAGACTAGGAATAAGGTACTGGCCGGATCACCGAGTGAATGTTGGGGTAGTCGATCTTGTGCCGATTTTTCTTGACAATCCATTTAGTATTCACCAGACAGAAATTTCAGTCCGATACATCATCTTTTGGCTCCTGCCACACCATGGGGATTCCAAAAGGAAGGCCATTTCTCTTTCTTTTCGTTCACTCACGAAGATGTTCCGCACAACTATGGCAAACAGCATGTGGGGCACACTTCTTATCTTGATCGCCAAGAGGAACATCCAAATATTCCTTTTAAGTGCGGATCACAAAGTTTGATATATTTCGCCTTTGACGACATAGCATGTAACAACTACATATGTAGCAGAAGGTGTCTGGATCTTTAACGCAATTTCCTCTTGACGAAGCCATCACGTTAACAGAAACCTCAAATAATAAACAATAATGTCAATATTTTGCACAATAACACTTATTACTATCTTACTACTATGTACTGTGAAGTATTTGCTTTCTACAAGCACCCTCTCTGTCCGTCAGGAGGGCAGCTTTCTTGAAAACTAGAAAATAGAAATTACAGAATAACTATAGCATGTAGGTAAAAATGGAATATATATTTGAAATCAACATGAAAATACGACTTAAAATTGGGAGATAAATCTAAGTCTCCAGAATGTGTGATTAAAATTGTTCCCCTGTGTAATCCAGACAAGGAAATATAAATGAGTTGAAACACTTCCTCATAAAAGGAATGTTTTAAAAAATTCTATAAGATTTCCTAAGTAAACTAATCTTTTGGGCAACGGAAGAAGAAATAGAGCGCACATTTTGTTAAAAGGTAAACTTTCTGTCAAACAGTACATCTAAAAGTAAAAAGATACACAAGTGTTCAATACAACATTTTTTATTTTATGATCAGGCTGATTTTGATACAGAGTTATAGATCTACTTACAATCATACTTTGGGTTTTGTTTTCATTCTGTTTCATACCCCATAAATTGTACCAAATCATATATATTTTTTAGGTCTCTATTCAGTGATTTAGAAATCAAATGCCTTTGAACCGAAGGTACGACTTCTATAAAAGTATCTTCATTAGCATAAGCAACAGGCTGGTTTTTCAGTCCAACCCACATATCATGTGTATATAGAATGAATAAGAGTGTGCCCAGAATCCTACTTTTGGGAACACCAGAAATTATCCTTCTCCACTCAACAACCAATTCACATCTACACGTTGTCCTAGGTAAATCAAGAACTCAGTTGTGATATTGAGAAAGGGCTAGCTGTTTAAGTTTATAAATCAATGCTTTATGATTAACACTATCAAAGCTGCACTAAACTTAAGTCCAATCATAAGAGCTTCAAAACTAGAATCGAAAGCCTTTCGGAACCATGGTCGAAATGGTTACAACAGCATCACAATCCCCAACATCCTTACAAAAGCCAAACTGCTGACTGGGAAAGAGGTTATTACTCTCAGCAAATGCATTTAATCGTTTAGGTAAGAAACGCTCAAACAGTTTAGACAGAATAGGATTGATGGAAATTTCACGGTAGTCTGATGGACAGGAGCCATCAGAGACAGATTTAGAAGTAGGAGTAACAGTAGCAGTCCTCCAACACAAGCTGAACTTTCCTTTCCTAGATAACTTGCGAAAGATAACAACATTCTTGGAGGCTACAAAATGAGCAGTCTTAATATAAAATAAAGGAAATATACCATCAGAACCAGAACCACCATTAGGATCTAGGTTTAGCATCAGATGCTTAATTTGACGTGATCTTAAAGCTATTGTTATTAACTTAGCTTCAGGGTGACATGACTGGGAAAGATTTACCTCTACACCACTTTGCTTTTAGATTGCTATTATATTCTCTCTTAGCTAGAGCATAAACCTCTTGCGCCACATATCTCAGCTTAACATAGTTATTCCAAGTCATATCAGATGTATTCCTTTTCCATAAATTGTAAGCTTTTGGTTTATATAGATATTCACGCTTATAGTCATTATTGAACCATGCTTTGTTCTTGTTACGGAAAGTCACAAACCTAAATGGAATACGCCTTACAATTATATGAGCAAGAACATTACTAAGAGATTCAAAAGGATCATCTTGGCGGTAGAATTGAGCTCAATTAAGAAGAGAGATATACCTAAAGACTCCATTTCAGTCAGCTTGTGACTTCAAGTAAATCTTACGAGAACATGATAGTTCAGGGATAGGTTGCTCAGTTCTTATATGGGAAGATTTTCCAATAAAACTCCCTACATTGGTTTTAACAACAGCAGTAACATCGGTCAGTATTAAATCTAGAATATTACCGGATCTGTGTGTTTGCCATTGAATTAATTTATCACAACCAGATTCAGTAGAGAAGTCAATTGCTCTCCAGTCATGACGATCAGTAGGTGATACAGAGTTCAACCACTCTCTAAGATGGGCATTAAAACCACCCACGAAAAAGAATGCAGCTTTCCTATCCATTTTTTTGTATTTAGTAAACAGTCGAATATTGTATCATTGTCATCAGGGTTTCGATAGATTGAAAATAAGTAAATATTCCTATGCCTGACACATACTTTAGCAACTAAAACCTTATGACAATTGCATTCATAATTGGGCATCCAAAAGGCTGGATATCCATTTATAATGTAAACTACCATTGCCCGACCTCTCTCACAATTATTACGCTTTAAAAGATGAAGCTGTTTAGAACCTGAAATTAAGAGCTCTTTAGAGGATCTAAAGTTTGATACCAAAGTCTGCGAACAAAATAAGATGTCAAATTTCTGGAAGTTACAATCAAATCATTTAAATTTGCATGAATGCCACGAATATTACTATACAGCATAAGAAACTTCGAACACTTACAGGTAGTCGGTCCTTGGTTTATCTCCACATCACCAGCCATCAAAATATTAGGTTAAGGAATAAGTACTTGCGTTTTTTTTAATGTTGTGTTGATTTAAGTTTTGTCGACGTGATTTGTGCACATATTAAGAAACAATAATAAATAATGAGAGCAAAATTTGCAAAGGTTAGGCTACGTCTCTTAACAGCGTAGACTATTAAGCTTTTGCTTAGGCTACGTCTTGACGTTGAGTAATAAGTCATTGCGGTTTATTTAAAAGTTGTGTTAATTTAATTTTTGTTCTCTACCCTCAAAATGGAATGTCAAGTTAAAAGAAAGGCGCATTTTCGACACTTGTTGTTATTCATTTTCAATCGAGACGGGAACAATGCAAACGCAGCCACAGCTCGTCGCGATATTTGTGCTGCGTACGGACAAAATGCTTTATCAAAAAAGACAGCTCAATGGCGGTTTTCACGTTTCAAATACGGTCATTTCAATCTTAATGACGAAAAACGTTCTGGTCGCCCCATTAAGTTGGATGAAGATCGATTGAACGACCTTCTTCATGAAAATCCTCGTCAATCGACTAAAGAATTGGTTGTACAATTAACGTGTGATCAGAAAACTGTAGTGAATCACCTTCATTCGATGAGGAAAGTTCAAACACTCGGTGTATGAGTTTCGCACGCCTTGAGCGAAAGCAACAAACTTCAACGCTCCACGATTGCCGCAGGTTTGCTTGCTCGTCACAAGGCTACTTGTGGATATGAGGACAGATTTCTTCACCGCATTATCGCTGGCGACGAAAAGTGGTGTGTTTATGTCAACATGAACCATCGAAAACAATGGCTTAGCCCCAATAAAAAACCTCTTCCGCAATTAAAGCAAGGACCTCATCCACGAAATACGATGCTGTGTGTGTGGTGGGATTATGAAGGCATCATTCTTTATGAGCTCCTTGCGAACAACGAGATTGTCAATGCAGAACTCTACGCTCAACAAATGTATCAAATCGCCGAAGCTATTCGTGAAAAGCGACCTCATCGACGTTATGGCCTCCTTTTGCAACACGACAATGATCGTCCTCACAATGCCAATATGACAAAAGACGCCATCCAAACGCTTAATTGGGAACTCCTGCCGCATCCTCCATATTCGCCAGACTTGGCACCATTGGATTTTCAGCTGTTCCGATCGCTCTCTAAAAATTTTCGCGGCGTTTCGTTCAATACTGAGGTCAAATTAAGAACCTTGTTAGACGAATTCTTCGAGTCAAAATCCAGAGATTTTTATTGTAGAGGCATCGAAAAACTAGTTGAACGTTCAGAAAAAGTCGCAAATAACAACGGAGAATACATTATTGATTAAATTGCATATTGTTATCAATTAAAAATGAAGTTTTTCTAAAATTGTTAATGGTAATGAATAAATTTGATAAAACTGCAAGAACTTATTCCTCAACCCAATAGTTAAAATAACCAAAAACTTGATCAAAAACTTGAAGACCATCGTTATGCATAAAAGAATAAATTGTCGGCATTTACTGAATAATTAAAAAAAATGACTGCATAGAAGAAGATACTGCAGTAACCTGATGCAGTCTTCAGGCTATAAAGGAAAAGGTTACAGGTGGGATAGAAAATAACTGGAGTATGATTATTTACTTATAGAGGGCCTCGGTACTGAGAGGAAACTTTTGCAATCCGGAGATTTAGCCTTGCAGTTTTGTTCCATGAAGAATGGAGCCGGCGTAGTTACTCTCTATAAGAACCAGAAAAAAAGGAAGAGAACCAGTCATCCATGGATAACCCATTCAAGCAGATGCACTGATCACGAACCTTTCGAGCCCTGGCTAGTGGCACCTGTTAGCAGGTGGACTCCACTAACTCAATCACTACCAGTGCCCAAGAAAGCTAAACACAATCAATCAAACTTTCCGCAAAAAAATAAAAGAGAAAGAAAGAAGATAGAAGAAAAAATAAGGTGGACAATAAAGAAGATTAGGCATTGCTGAATCCACTGAAAACAAAGGAGGGCGTTCATCAACCAATCAACCCCAAAGAAATAAAAATACACTAGGCAGAGCCAAGTGATAGGAGAGTATGCTTGAGTGTATGCGTAAGCAAGGGAACTCAATCTAGACTCTTGAATACACTGTTACAAGGTTGTGGCACAATCTTAAATGGAATGAAATCATTGGTTATTTATTTGGAGAAATATCTCCTAGAAGACCTGCAAACCAAGGCTAAGAGCGTCTTCTACTCAAATGGTTTGAATTCGGAGTAAACATCGCTATTGGGTCTCCACAACCTAGATGGGTGGATTTCGGAGTGTCCATTTCCTAGAAGAGCTTAGAACCAAGGCTAAGAGCCTCTTCTACCCTATAAAAAATCTTCCGGCACGCTTCGCATGGTCGATCGGGAATGTAAAAGAGAGAGATATTAGTTGGAAATACAAAGGATAAAGGATAAATTGAGGTAAACACGCCGCGAATATGCAATGTATATCTTTCATGAGCGCGAAAGAATAATGAAATAAATCCAGCATACCGCATAAAAAGAAAAACAGGATAATTTTTCTTTGAAGAAGTTATTTCCTAATTCGAAATATTCCGTACTGGGTTGGGATTCGAACCAAACACACTGAGGCAGCGAGCAACCGCTTTAATCTCAATTCAACCGAGCATTAGACCACTAGGTTACACGGAAGACCATGTAAGACCGACCTCGTTCTGCAGAACCCAGAGTCATTAGAAAGCGTGAAAACAGGTCTCTGTGTCAATTAAGCTTTCGGGATTCTAAGAAAACCGCAATATATCTGCAACATGAATACGCGGATGGAGGTCAGGTTAATGCATCGCCAGAACAGTCGGTCGCAGAATGCTTGTACAAGACCTGAAGTCATGTATTGCCAGCCAGAAGAAATTGATCAACTCTCAGCAGAAGCGACGTCAATTAGTTTGGCCACCGCAACTGGACCATGTGTCAGTGTAGAAGTGTTTTATGGTCCGATGAATCCATGTTCCAGTTCGTCTTGACTTCAAGCAAAGTTAGAGTCCGAACTGGGCCAGGAGATCAGTGGAATCAAGAGTGCATAGTGCCAACATTAATGATTGGTTGGGACTCCATGTTAATTAAGTTCAGATGTTGGTCGTGTAACCGTTTGTGATGGAATCTGGAAGTGAAAGAAGTACCATGCTCTCCTGAGAGATTACTTACTGCCCTCAGCCCGAGACCTCTTCAGAATTGCCCAAATTATGATATTTCCCAGCAGGATAATCTCCCATGTCTCAAGTCTGCATCCACTTTACAGTGGTCCCGTCACAACAATATCGCAGTGATGGATTGATCCCCTCATTCTCCGTTATCAATCCACTGGAAAACCTCAGCCATTGCCTGCCTGAACCAAGCCTGCCTCTAATGAACAACTAAAGGAAGTTATTACCGAGAATTCGGCCAACATCAAAACCCTCAGGTTTCGCCCCCTCAGGAAGATCCTTCATCGAAGAATAAAGGCTAACATCACTTCCATTTGCCTATTCAGTCCTAACTAAGCTTCTTATATCAGGTTGGTTTTGCTCTAATTTTCACAGAGCTTCGGTTGCGAATCTGATATATTTTGCTTATGTTACGTGTTTTGGTAAATTTGTACTTTGTTCATTCTTATTGATTTTTTTGGGTATATATAACTTATTTCGATTTATTCCTTCTCATCCACTGTAATATTTATATTGATATGCAATTACCTTAAGATCCTTCATTTATCTAATTCGCTAAAATTTCCGAGGTACTCGAAAACGTTTGGCCACGGCTGTAGCTCTTTTATACATTTTTATTTCTCTTGCTTTATCATTTTTTTAAAGTTATCCCATTCAAACTCCCTGCAGGGAGATCGCTCGTTGGTTTTCGTTTTAAATTCTAAAATAATTTCCAATATTGATTAAAGAGTGCATTCAAAATAATATTTAGACAAAATAAATTAAATAATTTCATTTTTAATCCGTGGCATTCAGTAAAGTGTGCTGTAGATTTTATATATTATGTAGAACTGTACTTATAGAAAGATCAAATATTCAAATCTGAATCTGCCGACCACTGATCCTAAATGCCTCGTGAAATCCTCTCATGGTGTGGTACAAAATGGAACATTGGAACAATTTTTTCCGGGGATTTAATGGCATTATAGGGTAGGAGTCCTCACCCGGGCTTTACTTAGAAATAAATGAAGCCCTCTCCTGCACGCTTATTTATACGACAATTATATATATATATATATATATATATATATATATATATATATATATATATACATATATAAATATATGAAAACTCTGTTCCACTCAATAATGAGTAAATAAATATACCTGAAAACAAGTTTATTATTATTATTATTATTATTAAAACGGTTATTAAAACGGGACTAGTTTCGATATGTAGTTTACCATATCATCTTCAGCCGTTAACTGAGAGAAATCGACAAAGAAAACTGAAATATTGGAATATACAGTAATAGGCAACTGACATTAATCTGGAGGCGATAGCTTTAGGTGATTAACAATATCCTTTAGAATAAGGTTTGATATATAGGGGCTACATTTTTGCTGGCCTTCTGACAAATTGAAATTTGGAATTTCTTTGATTAGTAAAGATTCAATAATTTTCCTTTTATTATAATCGCTTCAATGGTAAACTATTTGGGCACTAGGGAAATCTATTATATGTTTTGCGTTTTTTACATGGTTAAAAAGACTGGAAACATTGCTCGCTCTACGAATGTCCCCCCTATGTTCATATATGCGTTTATTTAATGACCTTACGGTCTCTCCCACCTAGAAGGAGTGGCAATTTGGGACTTTACACGGGATTTAATAGATGCCTGCATCCTTATTTTGCGATTCTGGCTTGGTGGAACGGAAAGATTTTTTGATAGTTAGGGGATATTTGAACGTGGTCAAGTTGGCATATATAATGGAGTTTAGTCTGATGAGCAAGGGAGAATATGGTAGATTAAGATAAGCAATTCTTTTTACATGTAATATAATTTTTAGTTGCCGACGGTAGAATATTGCCCTTGCTTTAGATAGGCTCTCATCTATACAATAGAGTGGATATTTTAATTCATTGAACATGCATGTTATGAAGGTGATCTCGTCTTGTAAAAAAATAGGGGTCACAAATTTGAAAGGGTCTAAAATACATAGATATTACAATTGCATTTTTTTTATTTTAAGATCAAGGGGTCACAAATTTGAAAGGGTCTAAAATACATAGATATTACAATTGCATTTTTTTTATTTTAAGATCATGACATGAAAAAAAATGTATATAGAAATTGGAATTATTAGGTTTTCGGTATACCGTAAAAGATGATTTATCATTATTCCTTAAGACTTTTACATCAAGAAACGTTAAGTTAATGTCTTTTTCCCATTCAACCTTGAATTTTATAGTAAGATGGAGGTTATTAAGTTTTGTCAGAAAATTATCAAATGAGTCTATATGATTTAATGACCATGTGGAAATCACATCATCTACATACCTATATTATACAAAATTATTATTAGGTATAATAGTTGTGAGTAGGGAAGTTTCAAAATGTTCCATGAATGGGTTACGAAGAAGAATCGGGGATAACGGGTTGCCTGTTATTGTATATTCCAATATTTCAGTTTTCTTTGGCGATTTCTCGCAGTTAACGGCTGAGAAAAAGCGTTCTCTCAGATAGCCTATTTTAAGTGCTACCTTTTCGTGTATGTAAGAAGAGCTCCTTCAGAAGGCTTTGAGGAAGACTGGTTTGCCAAAAATAGCCTTTTAACCGCATAATTCATTGCGTTACTGCAATAATTTTTCTTAATATATATATATATATATATATATATATATATATATATATATATATATATATATATATATATATATATATATATATATATATATATATATCTATCTATATATCTATATATATATATATATATATATATATATATATATATATATATATATATATATATATATATATATATATATATATATATCTATCTATCTATCTATCTATATATCTATATATATATATATATATATATATATATATATATCTATATCTATATCTATATCTATATATATATATATATTTCTTGCCGTGTGTCTGATTTTTTCATAATTCTCTCGCGCTCATGAGAAATATACATTGTGTATTCGCCTCGTGTTTAGCTCAATTTCTCGTCTGTCCTTTGAATTCCCAACTAATTCCTCTCTCTTTCTCACCCCCAATCGACCCTCAAAGCGGGCCTTAAAAGCTTTTTTATTCGAAAGATTTTTGGTCTTCCGCGTAGCTGAGTGGCTAAAGGCAGGGTTTAATTGATATCGAAGCGGTTGCCCACTGCTTCAGTGTGCTTGGTTCGAATCCCCTTCCCCCAGCTTGGATCTTTTCGAAGTAGGAAATAACTATTTCCGAATAAAAAATATTCTGTTTTCTTCTACTTCTGGTGTGTTGGATTTATTTCATCATTCTCTCGCGCTCATGAGAAATATATATATATATATATATAATTTTAAAATTCTCATCATTGACCAACTCCGGCTATATATAGATTCTACACAAAATTGGAACAATTTGCCTGTGTTGCATCGTACGACTTTCAGATAACTATTGAATACTAAATGCAAACGATTCTAATTATGAATATAATGTTAATATCAATCCTTATAAAATGCTGGCAAAAATGAAATTTTGCTTCTCAAATTGTCCCTTTCATCATAAAGGTTGTGGAGGCCTGAGCTATTTCTTAGTCACCTGCTTGAGCGGTTGAAGAGTGAGCCTCAGGCCTACCTGCTAAGAGGAGATGCTGACTAACCCTTGCTATGGTAACCGTGGTTTGATTTTTAGGTCCTCTATTCAAGGCACTTTTCTCTTCGACTCACGAAAGTTGGTAGCATGTTTGATCATTTTGGTTATTAGCTTATTTGGTGAATTAAATGAGAGAATAACACGGCGATTAGGCAAAAGAGTGTATTCATAACTATGCAAAAATGTGTATTAGATTGAATGTTTCCAGCAGACTTGATCTTATATTTTCTTCTATTTCTTTTTTATCTTTTGTATGCCTACTTGCAAGCATTTAGGATAAATATTCGTGGGATATTGTGTTTTGCAGCTCTAATGCACTGCTTTATTTTTTGTTTTGTTTTTTGTAGGCAAAATCTGCTCACTGATTTAATCTTTCATCATAGGTTTAATATTTCCTCAAGTTTTACTTTTCTGCCTCTTTTTAGGTGCCGGCAAAGAGCCAGGTCACTGCGTTGCTCTTTTTTCAATAGGAGCAAAGGTCAATTGTACCCATTTAGAGCCATGAAATCAGGGTTATTCATCCTGAAGATTTCAAATCTACCATCGGATTTCGCGCTGGGTGGCACCATCTAGTGGCAGAAGCCTCATTTAGCCATTCAAAGGCACTTGTAAGTGATTTGAACCATTGAAACCCTAATGCAGTAACCATTTATGATCTTATATAAAACGCCGCAGGTCATGGGAGAGACTTTCCTTCTTGTTGTTGAAATAAGCCGCATTTTTTTATTTTTTTTATTTCTGTTTTGTGAAAAAAACTTCTTTTCCTAGGGTTTATCTCATTTCTCGGCTATAATTACTTCATAGACGAGAAGTGGTTACAACCATAACTCTAATCGTCTTAAACTTTCAGTTGCTAAATTAAAATTCTAATTGGAATATAATTTAAAAATTATGAGCATTATCCATATTAATGAATGATGTTTAGGAAAATACAGGTACCTTAAAAAATCTTTTACCACCAACCATAGCTAGAAATCAGGTAAGATACTTTATCTGAATAAAAGATGACGGCTAATGATAATCTCTAAAAGAATAAAAGAATGAACTACAAATTTAACCTAGCTTGTGGGCTACGCTGTCAAAAACACTTATTGAAACACGTTATCCGTATGATAATTTGTTTTATATTATGGTTTAATTAAATATCATGATTCGAGGCTTGTTTTATGTTCAATTTAAAGTTGGTCCTAACTTGGCCCAAGTAGAAAGCGTCTTATGGAGTCATTCATATAATATAAATATACATTTTTGGTAACTGAATTAATTTTTCATAGATATATTAAGAAAGAAGGAAGAGAGAGATAAAAAAGTAATAAATCAATGTAAATTCTTTTACTTGGTAAAGAAATTGGAATTATAGGTACGGTTAGAACACACACCATCGAGCGTTGTTTGCTTTTAAAGCCACCACAACCCGTAAGGAGCACGGTGATTTGCTTTGTGGCCGCAGTGCTGACGGGATTCAGCGCCTCGTCCGCCCCAACTTAGCCTCTTCTCCTTTCTTACACCCTGTATTCTTACCCTGCTCCCTAACTTTCCATAAAACCTCTCCCACAACTTTCTCTGTTTGGCCTCTAATTTTACAGAGTAGACGCCGGCCAGCTTCCTCTCACCAAATAATCCTGGATCGGGGCTGAAGGAGTAAGGGACAACGCCCACTTATCCCTGAGCTCCGGTTTGGAGTAGTTGTTTTTTAACAACCAACTTTATTCCCACCCTTCCCTTCCTCACATATCCTATCTATCTCCTTTCACAGTCTATTAATTTTACGCCGAGCCTTAGTTGGAATCCCTATGCTGATGGGGTAGCAGGCCACTAGACGAGAGGAGTGGCCTCAAATGGCGGTAGCTGGCTTTTTCGGTTCCGTGCTCACCGCTCGCAGAGCGGGCTACTACGCTAGGTGATTAGCGTATGCATTCCGTGAAATCCATAGGGTCACCATGCCTAATTATGAGTTTAAAAAATAGGTATATTTTTCCTTTACATTCCCCTCTACCATCGTCGGAGCCGCCTTCCGGGAGATCAACTGAAAAATGGAGGTCCCCCTTTGGAGAGAGGACCCTTCAAATCTCTTCTACCGGAGAGAGGCGTACTCCTCTCCTAGGCTTAAGGGTGCAGAGGACTACCCCTTATCGCATTCTCTGGAAGCGTCCGTGGGTGCCTCCCTCTTTCAAGAGGCATTTTCCCTTTTCTTTCACATGGGACTGCCAAGAAAGTACGACGCAGGCGGCCCAAGCTTGACTGCTTTCGCGTGGAAAGTCTCGAAAGGGCCAACCATCTTATGAAGGCAAGGGATGGCAGGTCCCGTCGGCCCGTGCCCCCTAAAGTCCCGCACTCACGCATTAAGGCCTTACAGGAGGCCGGCTTACAGTCCTATCTCTTCCATGAATGGAGGCTATGGCTACATGGAGGCTTCTCTTGAGATGGACATGGTCCCTCGGGTAACCCAGCCCCAGAATGTAGGATCTTCTTTGAGGTCGAACCGGGGCTCGGTGCCAAGCACGGAACCCAAGCCCACCCTTGTACAAGCTCCTCTTCAGATGGCTCGTTTCCCCGAGGCCACACAAGGGGAGGAGAGACCTCCTTCCCCGGCTGGTGCCCCTTTGACAGCAAGGACCTTCAACCCCTCCAATCATAAAAATAAAAAACCGAAAGCCAAAAAGACGCATGGCTCCTCTCCCTCCGCGGCAGCCACGTGGACGGAGTGGTCGCTGACGTTTTGGAAAGCGACCAAGCAAATATCGGTACTTCCAGCCCCGCTGCTTTTCCGTGCGGGGAGTCCCTGACCAAGACCAAAAGTGCAAGTGCGAGAGCGTAGCATCGATTGCGTTGGGGCCCATCATTCAGAAGTTACCTGGCGTTTGTGAGCTTGCTGGGTTCTAAAGCTTCCTCGTTATTCGCTCTACTGATCGCAGCCTGTTGGCTTAAGGCAATATGGTCCATCAGAGGAAAGCTCTACCTAGCGTGGTTGTTAAAAAGCCGAAGGTGACCTGTTTCTTTAAATGGAGCCTTTTGGAAAATGCGTCGAATCCCTCCGAGGCGGCCATGCTTAGTGCCCTTCGGACATTTGATGGCGCTTCAGTGAGTGTGGCACTGCACTCTACCATGAGCTTCGTGAAATGAGTGATTTATGTGAGAGAACTCGTGGACTACTACATAAAAGACATCACCTTAGAGCTGGCAGAAAATGAAGCGGGCAAAGCCAAACGTAGGATGAGAAAACAGAGAGGTGCCCCGAGACCCACTCCTATACTCTTCGTCACTTTCGACTGTGACGAAGAGTCCATTCTTACCTCTTGCAACCATAAACGATTCACTTTCATAATTCCATCTAATACTTGTAAAAATTCATTCCAAAACATCTTTTCTCAAATTTACTTCCATAATTACATGGGGATCATTTTCACACTAGCGAATCTCAAATTCACTCCCTTAATTCTTTGAGCTCACATAAACATATCCAGCACTTCATTCCATTCAATTCTCAAAAGAATTACTGCATACTGCACCCTCTTTACTACAACTATGAGTCACCCATGCTCGCATTTAATTCTCCCCATAAAATATAAGAACTCTTCATTTCCTTTAATGTTTGCTTCACATAGAGCAAACATCCATAATATTCTCTTATTTCAAAAGCACATTTACTAATTCTTCTCTTATTTCTTCTTCACATAAAGCACTTAAATTTCCCCCTTCCACTCGATTCACACATCGAAGGAGATTATCTGGCATGACTTGCTGGGATCCGAGACATCTCTCCTCATTACCACCAGTTCGTACTACGCTCGCGTGAAGAAAAAGCTCAAGGGGCGTAATTCACAGACCAGCTCTCCCTTTCTTCGGGCTTAATGACCATTTATGCTACACGATAGAAGACAGTATGGGTACTTTCCCTACTCCACTTGAGGGCAATTTTATGTGATCTCGTTGAGCAGAATCCTTCTTAGGCTTAATTTACAGTGAAATCATTTAAGAAACTGACAACAATTCTTTTTTTGTGAGAACTCCAAATATAGCTAATCTTTTTGTTATTTTAATTCCATCATTTAACCTAATATTTTTCATGCCCAAGTATGGATATAGATAAGAGAGTGGAAAAAGCAATAATTTCTTTAAATAAACAATTTATATTTAATATATTCAATGCAGCTTGTTTGGGTGGTTAAACAAATCTTCATGCATGAATTGAACTTTTACCATAGCAGAGCCATTTCCTGAATGTTTGTAATTTAATTTTTTGTATTATTTTAGGAAAATTATTTCTACCGCATTTTATGGCTCATAGATCAAATTTTGATTGTAGTATCATTAGTCTCCAATTAAAAGTACCACCTCTGATAAAACACGTAGAATCTGTACACCTGATAAGTGAAATAGTCTTGTTATTATCGATTCGGACGAGTACATAAAAAAATGATGTTTACACTTTCAGACAAAAATAAATATGGTTTAATTTTGGAATATGCCCGCCCGCGATTTTTTGTGGGTGCTTTGTTATAAATATCTCTATTTTAAAAAAGTACGGAAAAAAATACGGAACTATTTTTACTACTTAAGGCGGGCAAATTTCTAATTATGTTGTTATAACGAAAAATAGATTGGCCGCCATCTTGGGAGACACATTGTTATTTGAAATCGCATCATGGTGTATCTTATATCATTTTGACGGGATTTTTTTCCTGAATTAAAATATGTTATGATCATTTTATATTAATCAATTTTAAAGAAAATCTGGTTGATTCAAATATCATTTAAGGGCGAGGCTTATATCTCTGAAGTTAAGAAATACGCTATACAGACTAGAAGTCAAACGAGTTTATTTAAAAATAGCGGGGGGTACAACTCCCACAAATAAATAGGGGTATGGGGGCAGTGGCCCCATTTTGAAATTACCTTAGAATGATATATAAAACAATATGATGAGATTGTATTTATCTAACAAAAAAAAAACTAAGAAGCATGTTTTCGGATTTTACCCAGGAAAAAAATGTCTAAATTATAAAACCCTTTTTGTATGCACAAATATATATTAATTATCCAAAAAATCGAGGGCAGGCATTTTTCAAAGTTTAATCAGAATAATTATCTATGGCAAACAAACAAAACACTCCTGCCTATACGAGATCTCCTAGAAATATCGAAGTGGAAAATTTCTTTTAAAAACCTCAAAATACTAAGTAACAGCCCACATGACGGGATTCAAGTTTAAACCCCGATAACATACGGATTGTAACAGTCTCCTATTACTATTGCAAAATCAATTAGTCATAAAATTACGTAGCACAAATTGTGGTACTGTATACACATATGTGTTTGTAGTGTGTTGTTCCCACACTGAAACACCAGAAATCCCCACTCTTTTTACCAACGATATTGGGAAGCATTGCCACATGTAACTTTAAATTTAATGCCTTGAAATCGACAAAGAGCACCAGTTCCAAGGTTCCTGAATCATGTTTTGCACTATAGCATTTTATCTATTAAAGATAGAGCAACAATATAGGTACCAAATGAAAGTTTTTAATCGCGTGCAACTCTGTCTTTTACTGATTTTTTGTTTTGTAATAAAATTGTAACTATTCGGCCGATTCTAACATTCTCTTTCAAATAAATATAATTTTCAAGGTCGCAAAAAGTTTAGCCTGGTAATTATTTTGTTATTGCAATAACATCATAACTATTTGGCCGATTCGAACAAAACTTGAAACCCTTGTGTTATTTTCCATTTTCCTTCGAATGATATATTTATCAAGGCCCTCACAAGGTTAATCCGGGGATTATTGAGAGTTTTGAAGGTACTATGTTTAGAAATCAGAATAAGTAAAAGCACGCGACTTTAGTCAACAGACCTTGTTTTCTATCCTTCTAATCTTGGAAAAATTCAGAGATTTGACAAAATTTGTTTTATATTACTCAGTGCAGACATGCAACCTAATTCAGGTAGCAAATTTGCAATTACCATTTAAAAAATTCTAGTCGATCAAGAAGTGAAAGAATTACCTAATTACTAATGTCTTATTGACATTTATATAGTCAGGTGCTGAGATTTTGTTTCTTGAACTTATCAAGGCGGCTTCTGTTAAACTCCACAGTTTAACGAAGATGGTCTGTTTGCTTGGCTTATTTTTCTTTAGACATTTGCAAAGTCACTCATTATCCTGAATCAACGTTCAGCAATTAATTTCATTCACCGCTTTCAGATGCTTAACATAGTCCTACCCTTGTTTTGTTGTATTGCTCATTTTGTGGCCAAGGTTTGTCAAGTTCCAAAACCTCCTAAAATCATATGTCTAGTGTCTTCAGGAGGAAATGTAATTATGTGCCAATGAGATCAACCAGAGTGCTCTTAGCTGACTCTCTGTAAAAAGAGACTCGCGTTTACAAAAAAATGGACAGCAATGTCGTGCCTTAATTGAGTAACTCAATCTACTGCTGAAATGGCAAGTGACTCACCTTCCTGCGTCAGGAACCATTTGTAGTTTTCCGTCAGCCACGAGAAGTTGGTATCCAGCATATTTGTGTTTTCCTTAGAGAGTAAGTCCAAATATCCTTCCCATTCCCAAACCATGGATTATATAGCCCATTCAACTTCCCAAACAAATTCTCCCAAACTGCTTCTACTAGGATTTCTAGGATATAATGTTCACAGGCAAGATAAAACACTGTTTTGTTCTGCTTTTATTACATGAGTTTGGGAGATCCTCTCTGAACTCTAGTATTACTGGAGATAGTGTAAAAAAACAAGGACAAGTAACATAATCTGTTGTTTTTCATATCTTCAGTAAATCCATAGCTGAGCTGTGCCAGAAAAATTGTCGATGGCAGGTACTCCAAATAACATTCCTGCAGCGTATGTAGGTAGAGCAGACTTATTTGAGCAATTAGAGCCGGATTGACATGTTGAAGATTGCGCTCACGTGTCGTGACACTTGATCGCGCACTTCTTTCAACACTTTAGGTAGAAACGTATCCGGTCCACGTGACTTATTTGTCATTAGGTCACTGATCTTCTTGTTTATTTCCCCTTCGGTGAAGTCCATATCCTCCAGCTTTTCCCCCTAGTAGGAATCCATTGGCTGGGGGATGGGACATCAGATGCTTTTTCTGCATCTGAATGCTTTAATGCCCTCTCCTCATTTCTCAAAAGGCCAATCGTTCGACGGATTGGTTTCCTCCAGTTCACATATCCAAAAAAACCCTTGATTCTCTTTTCAGAGTCTCGCCACCCGGAGTTCCTCAGACCGATTAGCCGCCCTTATGCTGGACTTCAGTCCCCTGGCTAGCTTCAGGTATTCGTCAAAGTCGCCCGAGGTCTTCGATTGCCGGGACACAATTCTCTTCTCCCTAAGCGGGTAAACCGATTTCTCGATTAATCCACTTTGGTTGAACAGAAGACCAACGGGGACATTTCAGAGGGATGAAACGTGATTGAAAACTCATAAACTTATTTTTGAAACTGTTCAACGAGTCTTTAACAACATCGCACACTTCTAGCCTCGCGTAGGTCAGTCGATCACAAAGACCTGCAAAGTCTGCTCTTTTCAGATCGAGTTTCTTCGATTTACTAGTCGCAGGCCCTACCTTCGGGACTTTGACTACAAATCTAATTAGTCGGTGGTCACTGCCACCGACCTCTTCGCCAACAGAGAGGTCCTCAACGATGTCATCCTCAGAGGTGAAAACCAATTCGAGGATATTGTCTTTTCTCGTTGGCTCTCTCACCCATTGAGTCAGGAACTCGTTGTTCGCGAAATCCAGGAGTATTGCGTTCTTGCCGCAGGGTTCTCTGGTTTCTCAGTCAACTTGTGTGTTGAAATCACCCATGACGATACACACTCTGACTTCGACAAGTTCTCCTAGTAGCTGATACAGATTTCTGTCCTTTTCAGCGAGTTGGGCAGGAGGTCAATAAAGCACCAGGGCCCTGTATTTGGCAGGACCTATCTCTAGGTCAACACCCAGTAGTTCATGGTCAGATACGATGTTGCAATCCGTCGAGTTGAGAGTATCCTTGACATACAACATCACACCGCCACCCTCTCTGTCTGGCCTAACTTTCAGGGAGAGCTGGTAACCGGGAATCGTGAATTCACCTTCAAAATCTCGGCTTGAGGTTTTTATCCACGACTCCGTTATGGCCACCATCTCAGGTTGTTCTGTTGCTACGAGGCCACGAAGTTCTAGAAACTTGTTTCTGATAGGCCTCTCATTGAACAGAAGAACTTTGAGGGAGTCCCCGTGTGTAAGACTCTATACGCTCTTCCGTTTCCCGCTTTCTTTCTCTGTGGTGGGGTCACTCCGCTCTTTGTGACTTCAAAAAAGGTCGTTCCTGGAGTAACACGGGTGTACTGGCGTACTTCCTCCTTTACTCGGGGTCTGGCACTCTTTGGGTCCGCTCCACAACAACCTGAATCATGTTCGCGAGTGCAGCTTTCTCTTTAAAGGAAAGATGCACTCCGTCTCTTTTGTACAGGTCATTTCTCCCGTAAAAGGTGGGGTAGGGGTCTACAAAAAAGACTCCTTCCACCGTACAAAGATCTACCAGGCGTTAGTTTATGGAGACGTTCCTCGCGTGAGCATTGCGGGATGGACCTCGTCTTGTGAGTATCCCTACCACAACACGTCTGCGGGTTTTTAGCCCACAGTCGTCAACTCCTTCCATAACCGTGGTCAGGATCTTCCCGCTGGCGCCTACTTTACCTCCTCGTAGGTAGAGATCGTTGCCACTGGCCATGAGGGCAACTACTGAGTTCTCAGAGATCTGAGATTTCTCAGCTTCCACTCTTATTTCTCCGTTTTCCTTTCCTGGAAGGCAGCTTACCTTCACACTGGTGTGAAGGTGGGCCGCTATCAAGGGTTGTAGATCCCGCGCTTGGGGGTCACCCATCACGATGAGCCTCGCGCATTTGGGTTCAGATTACAGAGGCTTCCCTTTCATTATGGGCTCTTTCGATTCCTCTTTCTTGCCCACTTTTTGGGGTTTTTTCTTCTTCGTTTTGTATATCAGTTTCTACTTTCTCTTCTGTTTAATTTACTGTTTTTTCTTTATTACTCTTCTTTTTCTTCTTTTTGACGCCCTGAGTAACCCCAGCAGCTGCTGGCTGTGGGACGTCGGATGGTTGGCCTATCTCTATCGACGCGGTGCATGAGGGCCCACAATAGGAGCCATCCGCGTGGTTGAGAGTTTCTTGTTGCTGTTGCTCTAACTTGGTGGCTTTAATCTCTGCAATGATGGCTTCGAGATGACAGATTTGAGTCACATGCTCAGACTCGAGGATTTTCACCTTTTCTTTCAGCCGTCGTGTTTTTTCCTTAGAAGAATTAAAAAGTTCCTTAAGCTCCTGAAGTTCTGCCCTTAGGACGCAGTCCGTGCAGATACTTCCAGGGTGGTATTTTGAGAAACACCCCTCCCGAAAATCTACGCACCAATTGTCCTTTTGGCATGTCGAGCTGGTACACTTTAACGCACCAAGTCGTTTCTTTCCAGTCATGCTGAACACTTTATATCTCTGAATACTTTGTGACCACTCAATAAAAAAGAAAGGGGGTGGTGAGTTTGCCCCGCGTTAGTCGCTCCCGCCTATCGATCGGGGAGGTTTTGGATTTTTCAAAAGGCACGCTCCCTGTGCTGCTGTTTGTCTGACCGAGTCGTCAAACTTCGGCGTGCCGTGGCTCTTAACCAAGCAGCACTGACGGTCCCCGAAGGGGCCATCGATTTCTCACCAGGTTAACAACGGAGCACACCACGTAGTTAACTCCTACTAGTTCCCTTCACGACGGTCAAGATCTCGAAGCAGCGTTCAATGGATATCCCGCCACACCAAGAGACTCGACCCAAGGCTTTTTATTGGCTTGGCAACCAACCTGGAAACAAAGGGCCGTCACCTCGCACCGATGCTACCAGAGGCACCCGTCAACGGTCACTGGGAATGGTCAATAATTACGCGCCAGGGAAGGGGTTGACGGGGCTCTACTCTCATCCCATTCATCGTGCCCCAACGCCTAGGACACCTCTAATCCTACTCTCTTGCACCCAGTGAGCGTCGATTGGCGTTGTTTATAAAGGTTCCAAAGCCTCTCTTCTTACGCGTGAGGTAGCTGCCAGGTCCTTATATGTAGATAGAGGGAAAAAAGGGAAAGAGGGACATGATAGGAGTAGGCTTGTTTTTTCTTTTTTTTTATAAGTGGGAGAGATAGGATAAGAGTAAAAAAAGGAGGAATGACGCACTTAGTCTGGAATCTCGTTTTCGACCAAATCCACAAGGGAGGCCCTACCAGGGGTACCCAGAAGAGGTACTCCTGCCGACATAGCTCGAAAAGTCAAAGATACACACAAGCTCTCTTCCCGCGACAAGGGGGCGTCACCTCTCCCTATACTTTCTTTATGAAGATTAAGAAAATACTGGAACTCTTGTTTGTTGTCGAAATGCTGGGAACCAGTTATAAATGTCAAGGTTATTCAACCGGGAAGGTTTCACTGAGAGATCTGGTAGATGCCCCAATTGACACCTGCCATGAGTACAATACATCGAGGTTCTGAGATATAAACTGTACCCACATGGAGCTCCATCAGCTCTTTGCAAATTCAGTGTGAAGTTGGTATTCATTTATATCAATTTATTAATTTTATTCTCTATTATTAGAGAAGTAATCTCTTGCTCTATCCTGTTTAGATCAAAAGTTATCGTGAAAATCACGATTCAAGGGACCCCGAAACCGGTGCTTTTGGTCGATTCAAAGCATAAAATTTAAAGTTCCATGCGGCAATGCTTCTCAACGGCCTAACTCAAAATAATTTTGATTTCCTTATTTTTCAGGTCAAATGACATAAAAAAATATGATTAAAACTATTAAAAATATCTTAATACAGACTTTGCCAACTTTTGGAACCTTTTATAGCAATAAAATCGACACCTTAAATGAATACAAAGGTAACCTTTAGTTAATGCAGAATCGATTTCTTCTTTTTTTGATAAGAGTAAACAATAACCAAATATAAATAAGGAAATGCCTTAGGTACTGATTTTTAACATATAATTAAGAAGGTTTACTTTGATGATTTTGTATACTGTAGTACTACTATAACTTTATTCCTTTTTCGACCAACTCCATTATGTTAGGAGTTAATCGCTGTTTATAACTTTTATCTCTTTATTTAATTTCTATGTATTAAAATTTCGTGATTCACCTAAAATCAATTTCTATCCAAATCTTTATGGCACAAATGACTAAAACCCAAGGGTATTACAGAACATTGATCAATCGGAGCATTGATTTTTCAAGATATTGCTAAATGTTACTCAATTATATATTGTTTAGTATTTATAATTTTACTGCACATGTGTTTAAATGTGAGTCTTTGCGTCTGGTTTTCCCATGATCTTCGGAAAATCTCCAAGTTATACCTCGGACAGCCCAAGAAAATGGCAACACTTCGGCTGACCCAAACGAATTCTCGAAAAAACACTGGAAGTAGCTTGCTAACCTTTGTTGTGTCAGTACCTAGCCACCAGTGATTGTAATCCCTGACAAAAAGAATTTGATTTGGACAAATTTGTCAAAATAACTAATTCGTCAAGAATATAACCAACTGAGCGCGTTCATAATACAGTGAGATCGAGAAAAATTATTATCTGTATTTTGTAAGCCACTGATAATTCCACCTGTCATCGCCATTTTTGATGTCTCAATTTGGCCACCTCCCGGGAACGAACAACAAATAGATTTGTAAACTAGTGTAGAGGCATAGCATTTAAACACATTTTTGGGGGCTTTCTTGATTTTCTTCAGGTAATTATAACAAAAGTATGTATACATGGCCAAATTGAAGATTTGGACATTTAAATCTTAAAAAGGGAAACTCAAATTTTTACCTCACTGCTATTTTTCACCGGAACTTTTCTAAATTGCAAAAAGAAAAAAAATCTCATCTACATAGTGTAGGACTATCATGTTTCTGTCCCCGGCAATTTTTGGTATGTGTTTTCTATTTAGTGCTGTTAACGATGCTTTACTTTGAGGAAGCTCATTTTTAACAAATGACATAAGCGTGGCAGAATCTTGCATCACCAGCCTTCTATCGCTTACATTCATTGCCGTCGTCAGCTTACATGTACATTCTCTTCAGTTTGAAATTATGGTCACGTGCAGGGGCGATGTCCATTTGCGATTCTTAGCCCAATTATCAACGCATTCATTTATGATTTCACTATGGAAAACATTTCTTCAATTTCAGCTCATAGTAAGCTGTGCCTTCTTTTATGATCCCAAACTCTCGATCCGCTATTTGCAATCAGCCAACCTATTTTTTCCACTGATACATATTGCCTATTAAATAGAACATTAAATGATGGTGTTATAACCTTCCATATTTGAGACAAGAAATCTAAGGTTCCCTCGATTTTTCTCTATCTTTGGTAACTGAGCTAGTTCTATTTTCCAAATGGTCTAAAATTAACTCGGCTCCTTTTAGTAATTACCATACCGTTTTGACGCTTTGACGTTTCAATTTGGAGCAATTCAATTATGATTTCCATCGTTGGCCTTATTTTATAAATTAATTTTTTTTTTTCAATTAAACAAACGAAACAGAATTTATTTTTCAAGAAATGGATACATTTGCTGTCGAAATTACCGCCATAAACAGGTTAATCATTAATGAAACTGCAAATGTCAGGCAATTATCGCGTATTTTCTCTTTAAGTTGACTTTAATGTATTCATCAACGGCATCAAATCGAAAGGTTTAGTGACTGTGGTCCTACAACAAAGAAAAACAAAAGGATTTCATGAGAGGGGAGGTTACGGAGCGCAGCGGGAGTAGTTAATATAAGTTTGGAATTTCCGATACGAATTTAATTGATTTTGGACGAGGTAATTCTCTGTAAATATAGAACTTACCTCCACGTTTTAGAAGTCGGATAAACACCTGAAAATAAATGTCGAACAAGTTTGCCAACCTCCAGGAAGAACGAAATTTTGTGGTTCTCTTTTTCTTAATGGGAGAGCAAGTTGACGGCCAATTCCCACAAATGAGTCCCATTAAATCAAAGAAAGAATAGAAGGGTGAACAAATTAATAATATGACGGGAAAGTGAAAAGGGTATAAACCGACCACATTACAGCACCTTACCCTAAATTCTGGGACATAAAAGAGATGTCCAAATCTCTTGGACAAGGAAAAAATATTGTAAAAAGGAAATTTTGCATAGTGTCATTTTATGTTTGCAAAAGACTAATGCATGAGATAAAGATTTACATTATTTGTGGAATTTTGCCACGTATGGAGATGTCAGCCAAATAACCTACAAAACATGATGTCAAACAACTTAATGATCATTCTCCTATCCATGTTCAGCAAGTGTAGAGTCAGAAAAACTAGCAACTAAATTAAAAGAACGTAGAGCCGCTGCTATTGCAAACCCAAATGTCATTACTAATGAGGGTTTGACAGATACCTCTCAAAGAGCTCGAGGAGCTATTTCAGGAAAGTAAAAATAAACGAAAATGAATAGGCAACAATGTTGTTCTGCCTAACTCTTTTAGTCTGACTGTAAATGTCTATCCTAATTAATATCAAGGGTATTAAATGCCGACAGTTGAAGAAGATTGTTTTTGATTGACAGCAGGTCACGGATAGAAAGGAAGTTAATGTTCAGACGCAAATGTTGGTTTCAATATAAGTATATTTACTTCAGAAATATGATATTCAAAATTTTCACACACAAGTGTTTGTGATTTTGTGTGTTAAATTAAAATGTGATCCCTATTACTTATTTTTTCTCTCGACAAAAAGGGTTGCATATTTACGATTGCTTCTTATGTTAATATCCATCAGACGTACCTTGGCTCCAAAATCTATTGCATGTAACTACAAACAGACAGCTATATTGGCTTTGCAAGAAACACTTCGGATGTTAAAATTAAATGTAGCTGTTTTTAATTGAATCCAATTTTGCAATGTAAAGTTACACGCTTTAGAAATACCGTATCGCCATGCCCGTTCGAAAAACACCGTGGTGTAGACTTGGTACTAAGGAAGGCCTTGCAGATAGTGATTTATAGCTGAACTAGAGAGACCGACGTGGAGTGGGACTTGCGGGAGCCACCTTATGGAGAAGACATGTGGCATCGCCTGTTGGGAAAAAAAGATAATTCTAACATTTACCAATATCTCCCTCAATTTGCAGTTGCAATATATTAGAGGAAATGAGCGGAGATCGGCCTGGATAGATACATCTCAACCCTGTTTGGGAAAAAGGAACACAGTAGCTATTGACCAGAAGTCAGGCAGGATACACTAGTGAAGATCCAGGTGAACACCACGTCTCGCAAAAATGTCATGCCTCACTTACTTAGGTATTGAAACATGGCATGCGGGACATCATCAAGACTAGGTGTGGTACCCGCGCATGAAGTGCGGGTGGAGCGCAACTCATTACGCCTGAATATTTCGTATTTCGTTTTAAGATTCTTGCTTCTGGAGGTAGAGACTAGACTCCTGAGATTGATCGTTTAGTCTCTTAAAATGGAGTGCCTACTGTCAAAATACCCGATTATGATAAAGGGCACGACAATCGTGCCACGTCACCCGAGTTCGGCAGACGGTGTAATATAGGCATGAATAAAATTATACCTCATAGCCAAGTGTAGCTACATTTCATCTGCCTGTAAGGATTTATTCAAAGTAAGTAGTAGAGTCGCAAAACAGTTATACTGTGGGAATGTGAGCAGAGGGCAGACGCCAATCTATGTCTCAAGAGTCAGAGAGATATCGAGTTACGGGAGGGTACGGTCCATAGCATCGCCTACCAGTTATCCTGGATTAAACGCGAAACGACGGAATGAATATGCATTCCAGAACTCTATCGGAGAAGATGCGGAGCTCTTTTCTAAGTGAATACCCTAACAACTACCTTTGAAGATTTAGCTCCTTTGAAGTTAATGAATCGGTTAAATTGCTTTCTTAACCTGAGAGGCGAAAGATAATCAAGGTTGCACAGGTCGCAACATTACCAAATCTTTGGCCTCTTGAATACTTTCGGTCAGCAGACCAAACGGTACGGAACTCTTTTTCAAAAAGATAGGAGTGACAAAGTTTTGAGGAATCAAGATGAATTTCCAAAATTCACACATTTTCCCGTACTCAATCTTGAATCAATCGACAAAGACTTCGAGTACACCTTTCTCGGCATGCCTACATAAATGTTTCATGCTGCAGAAGCAGTTGCAGTAATAACACTTACGTGGTAATGGCCCAAATGCCTTGATGCGTTAGTGCTACCAAACAGCACGCTTAGTGTTGTTTTCTACCGATTCTTTGTTCTTCATCCACCTTTTTTTAGGTTGAGAAATTAGAGTGGAGAGAAAAGTAGGACCGCATCAGCTTCCAAGTCAGTGCCAAAGATTTCAAGTCAACCGAAAGTGCAGAGCACGTCCTTATCATCACTATGATCATAATAACGAGCAGTTCCTCTCTATACCAAGTAGTACATTTTGAACAGTATACACCCTTTATTTACACTTGGATCAGGAGTTTATAACCGAGCTAATTCATCATACATCTTTAGAGTAAAACAAACTCAAACCAAATTAAACATGGTAGTCACCTAATGGTAGTCCGATTCAGGACGTTTTTGCGTCTACCATATCTTACAAGAACCAATGGTTAGAAACCTCATATTTATTCCTTTCTTTTCTTTGTCCTTCGCTTAATGGCAGTTATATTATCATTTATTTCCTCAACACGTTTGCGTTTGAGGAAAGACGTACGAAACCCGGGCGAGCGCATAACTGATAAAGGAAGGGATGGGATGATGCTCATATTTCAAGAATACAATTGTTTTTACCTAGTTGTGAAATTTAATTTGCTTGCAATTACTTAGTGAGAAGGGTAACGTTTTATTCTAATAAGGGACATCAGTCCCAATTTTTCCTAGTACAATTACTGTATGGGTTTAAATCGGTTCTGTGTAAGTTAAAACAAATTTCTCGCGAAAACTAAAGGAAGGGAAAAGGCATAGGTTCTAAAACAGGATTTTCAAACAATGTTACCTATGTATTATTAAAATTGGTAAAGAGACGGATGCATTTATTTGTTAAAATAAAAGAAAAACAACGTGAGATTGTCACAAGATTTATTTGAAGAGCTTCGTAAAAAACTAGTGATTGTGTTAGGTGTATAAATGTGTTAAAGGTGCATAGCCCGATCTTAAATCCAGAAGAGACAAACTCTTTTGAGCTTCCAATTCTTTAATCCAGGCTGAGCAACTTGGTTGAAGTGGAACTGGTAATCCAACGAGAACATTACTCTAATGGAAAAAGAGCTGTAAAAAATCAAATAAGAAAATGAATAAATACAATGAACAATAACAGTAAAGAATAAAATGAAAAAGAGAGGAATACCAAACCTCCAGATCCTAAATGCTAGGTGGAAAGAGAGTTCATTTAGAACCTTCATTAAAATTTTGTATAAAGGAAACAAACATCACGAAGTGAGAAATTAAATTTCCCCTCGTGTTGTCAAGCCGTTCCTTAAGGTTATTTTTTAACGTCAACCCCTTTCTGAGAGAGAATTTTTTATGTTTACCCATTCCTGTGGGTTAATTTTCAATGTCAACCGATTTGTGGATGTTAATTTTTAATGTTAACCCGTTCCTGAATGTTATTTTTTAATGTCAACATGTTTCTGAGCGTTAATATTTAATTTTAACTCGTTCCTGTGCGTAAATTTTAATGTCAAGCCTATCTTGAAGGAGATATTTTGATGACAACCCCTTCTTGAGGGTTAATAATAATTAATGTCAATACTTTCCTGAGGGTTAATATTAATGACACCGTATTCCTGAGGGTTAATTTTTAATGTCAACTGGTTCCTGGAGGTTATTCTTTTAATGTGAACCTGTTCGTGAAGATTACTTTTTAATGCCAACCCGTTCCTGAAGGTAATTTTTCAATGTATACCTATTCTTGAGCGTTAATATTTAATGTTAACCCGTTCCTGTGGGTAAATTGTTAATATCAACTCGATCCTTAAGGATAGTTTTTTAATGATAATCCGTTCTTAGAGATTAATATTAATGACAACTCGTTCCTGAAAGAGGCCATAATTGTGTTTTAGAGAGAATGAAGAAGGGTCATTGACGTATTTCGTATCAAAATAGGTTGCTTGGTAAGGAACAATTCCGTAGTCTACGAGATTCCCTGCGGGAGTGTAAGAACCTTAATACGACGAGTCCAAATGGATTAGAGGGCACTAACTCGACATACGAGCAGGAAGGTTCTTCAGGCCAGTACACACTTGGAAAATGAAGACCATCGCATCGGCTTGAGGGTAGCAAAAGTAGTGACCTGCAACAGGGAAACTAGTAGAACGAAGGTGCCAGATGCTGCATTCATTGCATCCCCAAAATGTTTAAATGTAGCTTCAGGTTTTGTGAAGATCCGCCCCTTATTTGCTCCTCAACTGGATTCTTCACTCATGCATGGATGAGAAGCAGCCACGGATGTGTTCTTTCTAGGTATGCCTTATTTCTATTGACGAGCCTTTAAGACCGTCCTCACTTCCCATAGCCCATAATTCAAAGGAGGGCATAGACGAATTCCTCCCTATTCCAATGTGAACTATATGACAGAAAAATACATTCTTGATTTGAATGCCTAAAATCAGGTACGTTTTCAGGGTCAATAATGAAAATTCTACCAATAATACATTAAGCGACACATTAGAGTCAATCCCTGCCACAGCCGCTTCGTTAAAACTTTTTTTTCTTATAATATTTGCTCATTATTTTTATACAATTATTTAATCTCTACTCCATCATTATAATGAGTCAGTATCTATGCCTTTTCCTTGTCTTTCTCTCTTTCACCATCCTTTGTATCTATGTTTCGATATTTACCTCCCCACCCACTATCCCTTGTAGATAGGAAAACTTATGTAGATAGCTACACTTGGTACCTGGATGAGCAACAGGTCTCCCGATCCGAGTGCCCGCAGTCAATCACCCTCCATTGCATGGCATCCCGACTGCTGTGTTAGTATATATGTGTCATCCGCGACCACACTCTATGCAGGACCTGCAGCTTTATAGCTTATTTTATTTTCACTCTGTCTACATTCACCTGTTCCATACAGATATCTCTCTTTATTAATTTTCGGACTAGCAAGGAAGTGGTGTACCTGGACAGAGGGCATTTTCTACCAATGCGAGTATCCGTGATTAAGGTCTGGCTCAATGAGTTGAATTCAACTTTTTGGTGGAGTCTAGAGAAGTTGGTGCTTTCTCGGCCCTTACATTCTAACTTTTTTTCTAAGACTATCAGATATTTTACCCTTCTTAGTTTTTTTCTCTATCTAGCATTAAGAGCCTGACCAGATAACTCATTCCTTGACAAAAGGAAGGCTTTGAAACTTCTATAATCAGCGTCCTATAACCTCTGCACGTTACTAAAGATCAGGTTTAAATGGTTCTTAAAGTTGATGCGTGAATAATCTAAAGATCAGTTTTGCTTCAATAATCCGTTACATACGCCTAATAGACTGACCACCCCCCTGATATCGTTATTGGATTGATATGGCTGTGCTAACCATACGAGCGAGTTTAGTGCCATTTTGGCTACCAGCCAGCTAAAGGTCTCTGGGTCTGTCATATGGCAAAACTTTAAATCTTCGCCATTTAGTCCTTAACGTGTAGCACGAATTAGTAAGGGAGAACTCTGCTCCACCAGTCTCTCTGGCTGCTCAGTTAGAATCTGCGGCTCTTAGAAAGTAAATGTTTGCTAAGATATCCTCGAGTGAATGGATGCCTACCAAACATTTTCTTTCTATTAGTCGCCGGTTTCTTAATTTAAGTTTTCTCACCGTCAAGTTCAAATATGACAGTAAGAGATAGAAACCTCACCCCACCGTGTTGTTCGAGTAAATGAGCACACCAACAACACTCTTTAGACGACTAGAAGGGTTTCCCTTTGATAAATCACCAGGTTTGGTAGTCCCTCTTCACCCCATTCTTCAAAGTCCTTCTCAGGAAACAGCGCCACAATGTTCCCGCTTCCTGTGGGAGCCGCTTCACTTTGTGCTAAGTTGGAGTGTGGGATGGTTGATTGATATAACACCCAGAAAGTTTATATTGGGCTATTGGGTACAATGGCTCATCTGCTCGTTGTCCTGTAAACAAAAGGAGCAGAGTGTGTTTTTTACCTAAGGGGCGTACGATTTACTCGTACAGGACCAATTCCTTGGCGTCTCTGAGATTGGCTCCATTGCCTGGAAGGCCAGAATCTCCTCACACAAATACGAGCCAAATTGCTTCGAGAAGACAAGATCCAGTTTGTTACAATTAATGCAATTGGCCATACACAATAATCCTTTTTCTTTTAAGGCCTTGAAGCAATTAGCACATATTTTGAGTTGACACGACTTTGCACCTCTACAAGTTATATTAGTGTGGCCAAAGCTGTGAGACACATTCGCGGTACCGGCACGCATGTCTTAACATTGGAGTGATACTGGGTTGCGCGAACCGACTTAGGGACCCTGTCAATGTCAAACGTGACAAAGAGTGGAGAAGTGCGACTTAAGGTCTCTCCCTGTTTTACATCTCACGCTCGTTTTTACCTGTGCCCTAATTGCCACATCTTCTGTTAAGTTATATGATGACTAGCTAACAGGTTCCCTTGCATAGACTGCTACTTGCCAAAATTTAATGGTAGAATGCGTCTTCACCTCTAAACGTGTGCCTGTGAGCGTTCAAAGGGCACTTTTTTTGGCCACATGCGTATTTACCGGAAGGCTCCCCTCCGAGAAAGGGGTAATCTTCCTTTCCATACTGAGAAATATGCCTAAGACTTGACATTGATGAAACATGTATCCGTTAAATATCTTGTTTCCATTAGTAGAGCAAATTACCAAAAACATTTAAAAATAGGCGTCCTTGGAGATGCCGGTCAGCCTCGATGCCAACAAGAATACCCCCACCTCCCCTCCATTTGAGGGTGCCACATGCCATGAAAGGCAACCGTGTCTGCCCCCACCTCCCGCTTGGAGGAGAAGTTTCACTTTTATTTTATTAATTTTCTTATTTTTTCGTCTTTAGATAGGATGGTGAGGAATACACCTCTTTCTCCAAAAGCGACCCCCAGGACGGATTATCAGCCTTGGCCAGGTACAGCTTAATAATAGAAAATGACCTCGTAGCTTGTGGTGTTCCATCGGGAAGAGGAGAAACCTGCTACTCTCTTGAGATGTTGGAGGCCTGTGTTGCTTTGAATAATCATTCACAGGAGCAGATTAGGCTCGGGGTCTCTCATATCGTGTCGGTGTTTAATCCCTAGTAAGGAATTGCCGTCTGGGGAATGAGTGCCTTCGAGTCCTTGCTCGCATCGCAAAGGTCTTCCATCTGCCCTGCTCCCCTTTCATCAAATGCCTATTTTTGAAATCCCAACCGGCGACTTGCTATGCCTATGGGCTGCCGCAGTTATTTCCGTCATCATCTTCATCAATAAAATTTAGGGTTTACAGTCAGGCCTCCAAAAAGGTAAGTACGTGGGCCTAGGAAGGAAGAGGGAGTGAGACAATGAATCCCACCACCTCTTGCTCCTCTATGGAGGAGATGTTTTTCCTGCTGACCTTAGAATACTCTCAAAAACTTGGAGATCATCTTTCCAAATCTTAACTTACACTCGAATATTAAATTCATGGTTGAATGGGGAAAAATAATTGCTTACATTTTCTGGAGACCAAGCTTATGACAGTCAATAGTTCAATAGTTCCCTATTTATACCGTTAGCCATAAAATTCAAATTCCTATGGGCAATTTTACTCTTACCACGATAAGAAATTATAGCAAAGAAGGCAAATTTAGAAACAAATATTTATAGAACATTTATGTTTTTATTGTAATAAAAATGATAAATGATCCATTTATGTCTTTGCAAGTTTTAAATCTATCAAATAATTCATGGCATGGCACAAAACACGGTCTTCGGCTGACAAGGAGGTACGACAAATCGGGCTCAATATGTCATCAAGGGGATGGGAAAAAAACAGCCTCGTCAGCTAGTCATGCATAGGACAGCAGAGTTCACAGATATTCAAGGGCGTGGATCAAACAGGCTCGTCAGGTGACTTACCTTACTTGCCGCCCTCTACCTCTTTTCTAGTTGGGTGATGCATAGGGAGTCCACTGCGCGTTCTGAGTGGGTCCACAGAGCTCTAAAAGAAGAGATGTTTTGTGTAATACGTGCTTGAGTGAAGTTGGAGAAATATAAGAGGATGTGTTCAACGTTGTCTGAGATTTGGTTAGATCGAACACATGTGGGTGTCGGAGGAATGCGATCAAAGGCAGGAGACAAACTAGACTCGTCTGATGACCAAGGCCATGAGATAACTCAGGCTCGTAAAGCGATCAAGAGTATGGCCACAAATAGTTTCGTCAGTTCTGAAGAGTATGAGTGATACCGAGTTAGTCAGAAGATCATAGGGTTGCGAAAACCCAAGCTTTCATTGATCAAGGGAATGATCAATGAAAGGGGACAAACCAGCTGCTCTTCCCATGCTCTTGATCACTTGATGAGCCTAGTTTATACCATGCCCTTGGTCAAGACACGAGCATGGTTTATCCGATGCAATTGATCATCTGCTCTTCCCATGCTCTTGATCACTCGATAAACCTAGTTTATACCATGTCTTTAGTCAAGACACGAGCGTGGTTTCTCCGATGCACCTGATCATCTAAAGAACCTGTTTTTTTATCTTCGATTACCTGACGAGTCTGATTTTGTTCACATCTTTATGGATTTATACTTTATCAAGAAATAATATATTTTTTGAAATCTTCCTTTTTGCATGAAAATAGGCAGTTAATTTCTATGCATCACGTTATATTCAATTGATGGACGAAAGCCTTCTCAGTGCTCAAATCTGCCAGTTCCCTCCTGCCTAATGTGAATTTTATCCACCACCTTCTGCGAGGTCGTCATTTGGGTCTCTCTATGTAAATGTATCAATTTATGAATTTCTTTTGTCCTTCTTTGAGAGTTTCTTCTAACAAATTGATATTCCTCTATCAATTTTAGAATTCATTCTTTTTCCTATATCTGTAACCCGATTTTGTGTTTTTATCGAGATACTTCTTTTATTGTTACTGCGGATTATTCCTAACATGTATTTTTTGAGGATTCTCCGAGTTTTCTTCAACTTCTGCGTGTTTTTATGGCCAGTGTCCAAATTTCACTTTTTTAAGTTAAAAATGGTCGGATGCATTGATAAAATAATTCGAATTTTGAAAGTTGAGGGATGTAGTTTCTGAAGAGGAAGCTGAGATCCCATGCGGCTCTCCAACATAATTTTGTTCTCCGTAATTCCTTTTTCATTCTCTCATCAAGAATCCAAAGCTTTCATAATTATCCATATATACTCTTGTACCTGCTCTACGTATGTACTCTACTTGTCTCTTTTCTACCTATGTACTCTTGTACCTACCCTACATATGTGTTCTTGACCCTTCTTATGTATGTACTCCTGCACCTGCTCGACGTATGTACAATTGCACTTGTTCTTCAAAATTACCGTCATTCTAGTTGCGTGATGTCATCTACGAAAATTTAATCTTTATTGAAAGTCCAAGTGTGAGACTGGCCTTTAATAAATCAGCTATCATTGACTGCAATTCTTTCAAATTTTAAAGAAAATAATAATGTCATCATTAAAGTGTAGGGTACTTTTCCCTTTACCCCCACTCCAAAGCCCTGATAAATAGTTTGGGGAGAGGTCACCCCTTTTCCTCACTCGTTTATATTTGTATTTATTACTGAGAGAGTGCAGCCTAAATGTTGATCTTACATGAGCATGTAAAATGGTATGTCACTGTAAGTCTTTACAGGCTTACGTTACTACGAAGAAGCTAAGATCCTTATTCGAGTAGTTTCTTGTATCAAAAAAAATTCGGAACTATCGCAGCGTTAGCTCCCCTTCACACAACGCCCCAGTGGTCGCGTCACCATTTTTTTCTGGCTAGTAGTTATGCCACCTTCAGCGATTATTATCATCATGGCGTGAACTAAATTCGTGTGTCGTGTAAATAGTTCCTTTAGTTTCAATGTAAACACGCGGTGAGGGTACCATTTTGGCAGGGCACATATACGACTTGCCTCAGCACCAAAAATCTACCTACACAAACACCGATGGCGCAACCACATGTTTACATGAAAACTAAACACCTGTCAATTCTATTAATTAACAACAAAATCGTTTCCTTAGTTGTCTTTCCCCTGCACTGTTGTCTTCTCGAGAATTGTGGTCTCTAAATCTTGTCTGTTGCAGGCATGATTGAACAAAACATAACATAAAGCTCAGCTAAAAATGTTGAGCTCCACTTCTAAAAGCATGTTGCCAAATTTCCTCATGAAAAGGGTTCAAATTTATCATTTGCACATGTTCTCATGGTAGTCATTTTTCTCTGGAAGTTTAGAATTTATACACTCGACAACATCCTTCACGTTTGAAGAGATTTGTTAAACCAGTCCTTTAAAATCTTACCATTTTTACCATTACGCCTTTTTCTGATCCACCCTGTAGGGGGCTCTGCTCCTATCTTTTTACAGCCTGGATAGATTTGACTACAAATGAATGTGTCTATTCGTCCCCCTCTTCAAACCTACTCGTCCATACCAGTGTGTAAGGAGTTACGACTTTTTGGCCATTCTTCAGTTCTTGCATTGGGCTTAAATCTCATTTCTAACCTTTTGTGCGGCAAGTTACTGACATATTTCGGCAGATAGATTATATTTAGGGATGAATAAGTATTATTGGATCATTTAGATGCATGGAATCATATTAGCTTCAGATCTATTTACATCCTTATTCGTGAACAGAACCATTTTAAGTTGTACTCTTTAACTTTTGTAAGAAACTGGCCAATAATATTTGGGAAAGCTTTCTTAACTTTTCTGACCAAGCTTTCAATAAGAAAGTTACTAACTGAATGGGTTAGATTCCGAATATTTTGTACACGCGTCACTCGAGTTATTTCTATTCATTTTTTTGTTCCTCCTTGTAATTCTTTTCGTTTGTTAGTTTCCTTCTTTCACATCCTATGTATTTCTGTGGATCTGACCTGTTACTCAGTCCTTAAATCTTCAGTTTGTAAATCCCTATTTTATTTTAATTAACTAGAATTAGATTACAAATGTCTCAAAAGATTTATTATGCTTAATCTCTTCCTCTCAGTTTTATTAATTGATTTATCCCTTTGATTTATCGTTTGACCTAATTAGTCCTTCAGTATTGGTTACGACCCGCCCAGTTGATGTGGTTGGCCCAAGCCCGAAGGCCTGCGCCTAAGGAAGCCTGTAAGATGTAGGGGCTTCCTCCAAAGCCCATGGGAATTCTGGTGAAGCGGAAGGATCGTGAACCGCAGCAAATACCGAATAAGTGGCGAGCTTTGGCGTGTAGAGGTACATGGTAAAAAGCATCCTTAAGATCCAGTAGTATGGCATGGGTACCCTTAGGAGTATTGCCCAAAACCTTATCTAGGCTAGGCAGGCGGAAAGAAGGAGAATCATAGAACTCCTTATACATAAATAAAAAAAAATAATAATCATGAAATAAATACACAGGATGAATGGTCTTTTGCAGTCTCCTTCTTTTCTTATGTTCTTCTTATGTTCTGATTAAACACTACCTTCTGCCTCAACTAAGCCGAACCTTACGGAAAAAGGTTCTTTTTCCTGCTGTCGATTTGATCTCCTTTAGGTGACCATGTGATGCCATCCCCTCCTTGTGATTCAGATACAAAGTTAAAGTATAGATCTTTGCTGAGATAAACTAGAATCTATGGTAATTGATATTAAAAACCGTACCAAAATTTAAGAGTACATGTACTACATCTGAGTTTAGGATAGTAAGTACATTTACGTACCAATAAAAGTGCGAATTAGTTGCAAGAGATTTTCTGACCGGTTTCCTAATTATCTTTTGTTTTACCTAATAGTTTTAGTATTTTCTCTTACAAGTCAACAATTTCAACATACTTTTTATTTAGGGGGGGGGGGGAAACCACTCTCAATAACTGCCCTTAGTAAGTCCAAAAAATCAGAGGCCTCCATAACAGTCAAATTAGCAGGGTTGTAATTAACTTTTCCTCCAATCACTAATTAATAGAATAATTATATAGAGGTAAATAGAAGAAAAGACCATAATATCCTTGAAAACACTTCCTATTATATTGTTTTCAAGGATATTGCCGCGTTCTCTTCTATTTCAATCACTCGTCATAGAATTTGATGGGTATGTATTTTAAATCGTTCAATAATGTGAAATTCTCATCCTGATTTAAACCACTTTAAATCCCATTTTGCCTCCATTTTATTCCTAATCTCGAATTAAAAGGGAATTACGTAAGATTGAATAACCATTTAATGTCTTTTCCTTTCAATTTGCCGTCATGTTTAAGTTCTTTAATCAGCTCTAAATCAGCTTTCTAATGGGAAATTTTGATTATGTTTCCTTTTTTTTTAGACAATTGCTATAACTCGTCCCAATTAAATTTCGGAGCAAATAATTTATTAGCTGAACGACATTTATAATACTAAAAAAATGTTGTTTCTAAACTGTTTTAATAGCTTAAATCAGGAAAAGATTAGGTAAATACCATGCGATGATTATTTTTAATGTAAAAAATACTATATTTTTTCCGGAATTCCCGCTCAGGTGCCCAATAAAAAGACCTCCGTTGGATTATTCTCATAAATGTTTTAGTATTTAGAGCCAATAACAGGGCTGATGTTCGTGGAAATATTACCACCGATCATCGGAGGCGTAAAAGGACACTCTTGAGTGTCGTTTTCGGGTTTATGAGCCTTGCCTCGGGCAGGTGTCGCTCACCCTTAGTCAGCATGGAGAGCTCATCCAAGACCTCGCTTAGACTCGTACTTGTTAGTCGAAGTCGCTTTTTATTAACGTAACTTCTACCATGCCCCCGCTAAATCAAAATTGTAGTTAGTTAGGAAAATTACTTGGTAAGGAAAGAATGCTAGGACAATTATCCTTAATAGGGAACGAAAATCTTTAAAAAGAGCTACTCAGTTACGGAGCAGAGGGCTTCCAGAAATGGTCGGGCGGCGGTGAGGGGAATGAAGGAGGCTGGGACCTTCCTTTAGCTGGCTGTTAGACTTCACGGATAAGAGATCTTGCTAGCCAAGTGGATATGGCTTTGGTTCGCTAACATTGCGGTACCGGGTTCGATCCCGGAATCAACGGACACAAACGTGAGCATACGTAGAGATCTGAGCTAGCAATTGATGGACGCGCTGTGATCAGCCCTGTACTGAGATAGGTAGAGATCTTACCATTCTAATCACACACATAGCTAAATACAACACTGCATTCTTTCGTCTCCCATCTTCGCAGCACAGCAAACACACAACTGTTCCAAAAAATCCTGACGATGGGTATCTATATCCACATACCTCTGACGTGGAACAGGTCGCTCTGCCCTGTGGCAATAAAGGGTCCACCTGAACGCTGTTTGGTGTCAAGGCAAAAAATAATTATTCCTGGCACCTCTCTCCGCCGTGCTGAGGGGACTCAGCACCCCGTCCGACCCCAGCTTAGCCTATTCTCCTTCCTTCAAAACACTTGTTTCCTCGCTTTTCATAAAACCTCTCCCACAACTTTCTCTGGTCAGCCACTAATTTCACAGGGTTGATGCTGACCTTTTGCTCAGCGAACCGTCCCGGATCGGGGCTGAGGGGGGAGAGGAAAATGTTCGCTAACCCCTGAGGTCTGGTATGGGGTGGTTGGTTTTTAACAACCTGCTTCATCCACACCCATACCTTCCTCGCATCCCTTTTCCTCTCCTCTTCACATTCTATCAATTTTACGCCGTGTTCAAGGTAGAGCCGCCATGCCGAGGGACTTCCAGGCCACCAGGCGGGAGGGGTGGTCCCAAATGGCGGCGCCTGGCTCTGTTGCGCCTGTAAGAACCTCTTGCAGTGCAGGCTACTGCGAGAGGTGATGCGCTATTGCGTCCCACAGAAAATTAAGGGTCACCATGCCCGATGATGAACATTTAAAAAAATCAACCCTCAACTTCCCCTTGCTCATCAACGGAGCCGCCTAAGGGCAGCTCCACCGAAAAAATAGAGGTTCCATGCCCTGTGTTTGCGCAGGGAACCCTCCATATCTCTCTAACCGAAGAGGAAGCTTACTCCTCTCCTTTGCCTACGGGTGTATGGGACTCTCCTCACCCCCTTCTCTGGAAGTGCTTTCGGGCACCTCCCTTTTTTCCAGCGGCAGTCCCCTCTTTTCTTTACAAGGGTACTGCCAAGAAAGCCAGCAGGCAGCCCTTAGCCAGCCGCCCAACATCGAAGCGGCTCGGTAGAGCAAACCTCCTTAGGAGGGAGAGGGAAGCCAGGCCCCTTCGGTCGCTTCCTTCAAAATACCTGCTGACAAGAATATTAAACCTTGCCGGGGTCAAGGCCTGTGCCTCCCCACACAAGACTAGTGACGAAACGGCCAACAGGACCTGCGATGTCTGGGAGGGAAGGGATGGCCAACTGTAGGCCTCCCCTGAGGTAGACATGGTCCTAGAGGCCACCCACGCTCAGACGGTAGGCCCTTCCATGGAGATGAATCCGGGCTCGGTTCCAAGCACCGAACCCGAATCAGCCCCTTATGCAAGGTCCTCCTAAAACTGCTAGGGTTTCCGAGGCAGTAAAAGGAGGAGAGTGATCTCCTCATTCCCCGCCCTCCTCTCCAAAAAAGAAAAATAAAAAGAATAAAAAGACATAGAAGACTCGGGGCTTCTCTCCATCCGCGGGGGCTACGGGGACGGATGGGTCTGCTGCCACTTTGGCAGGCGACCAAGCTAAGATCGGCACATCTAGCCCTTCTGCCTTACCAGGTGCGGAGCCCCTGACTAAGAGAAAGACCAAAAGTGCACAGGGCGGAGCCTCGATGACATCGGGGGCTCTGATTCAGAGGTTACCTGACGTTTTCGAGCCCGCTGGCTTCAAACGCTTCCTCTTTATTTGATCCACTGATGGCACCATGTTGGCAAAGGGCAACATAATCCATCAGAGAGAGTATTAGCTAGTGCAATTGGTAGAGAGCCGAAGGTGACCCCTTCCTCGGACAGGAGCCTTCTGGCGAATGCGGTGAATCCCGCCAAGGTAGCTAAGATTAATGCTCTCCGGACACTCAATGGCACCCCGGTGAGTGTGACGCCGAACTCTACCATGAACTTTGTGAAAACAGTAGTTTATGCGAGGGAACTCGTTGACTACTCCATTTAGGACATCATCTTAGAGCTAGCCGACCATGGGGCGGTCAAGGTCGAACGTGTGATGAAAAAAGAGGAAGGGGCCTTGAGACCCACCCCTACACTCTTCGTCACGTTCAACTGTGACAAGCTCTTTGAGTCGGTGCGTGCTGGTTGGTGCCACAACCGCGTAAAGGAATTCATACCATTGCCGCGGCAGTGCTATTACTGTGACCGCTTCGGCCATACAAATCGTTATTGTAGACGTGCAAAGTGGGGGGCACCCGAAGTTTGTGTAAATTGCTTCAAGGTGGCACATGACAAGTCTAAATCGTGTGTGGCCAAGTGTGTCAATTGCAGAGAGCTGCACCCCGCTTCTTCGAAGCAATGTGGTGCATATTTCCTTGAGAAAGAAATCCTGGCCGTTAAGGCCTAGGATCGACTCTCATTCTGCGAGGCTAAGGACTTGGTCCTGGCGCGCCCCGCTCTGCCTGGGACATCTTATGCCTCAATAGTTAGAAAGGCACCATCTGATCGTGGCCCAACCAGGCCAACGAGCTTGTTTCCGCGCCCATTCAGAGCCCATCTGCGGGCTCTACTTAACCCGGGCGCTCCCCTGGTAAAGCTGGCGGCAAAAAGGGTTCACACCCAGCCGTGGCTAAAACCAGGGCTCCCCCCTCTTTCCCCAGCGTGACCTTTTCCCGTAAGGCGAAACGGCGACGCGACTCCAGCGAGTCGTTACACTCACATGGGGCAAAACCCTTGAAGTTTGTCGCCAGGCCATCTTCCGGGGTTCCTTAATCTGTCCCACGAAAGGAGGACAGCAACATAGGAGCTTGGGCTCCTTGGCCCACACCTATTGTTAGGCTGAGTGGCTCAAAGACGGTGGTTCCTCGAAAAGAGGGCCCCCCGCCTCCAAAGCCGCAACGCCTGCCTAAGGTTTCGAGGTGGGGGGAGGAAAAGACTCGCATGGTGAGCCCAACCTCCCCTAATAATTCTTAGAATGCGACAGCGCCTTCAGCCCTTTGCCGAGGGGCTGCCTCCGGGAAGCGTACGGTTACTCCCATAAAGGTCTTCTGTTCGAGGAGGGCCCCCACGTCTCCTCCAAGCTAGGCCTGGAGGGTATATTCCTTCAATGAAATTGCCGTGGACTCCGGGCCAACTGGGAGGAGCTGCGGATAATCGTCTCGTCCCGAAACCCGCTAGCTATCTTTTTGCAAGAGACCATGCTAGGCGCGTGCCCCCTGCCCGCCCTCCCGGGGTATAAGGGTTTTACGACCTAACCACCACGAGGTGACCGGGGTGGGGGATGCGCGGTTTACACCTGGCATTATGTCTCCGTTCTTCTTTTCTCTTTAGATACCTCTTTTCAGGCAGTGGCTGTGCCACTGCACCTGGATAGGAGGTATACTATCATTTCTGCGTACATTCCACCGTTAGTTGACTTCAACGCGGGGGACTTCCGCCACGTCATGGCACGGTTGCCGAGGCCCTTTCACTTGCTTGGAGATCTGAACGGCAGGCATCCTCTCTGGGGAGATTACTCAATAAATCCCAGGGGAAAAGTCCTTGCCGATCTGATCGAAGAGCTTGAGATGGGTGTCCTAAACGTGAATGAGTTTACGCATCACTGTCCGAGAACCGCTTCATTTTCTTGCCTCGACCTATCTTTGTGCTCTTCGGATGCACAGCCTGATTTTGATTGGGATGTGGTCGAAAACCTCCATAGTAGTGATCACTTTCCCATTCATTATCATTTTCAGGACAACTGCCGCCTGAGAGCCCACCTCGGTGGTGCTTGGCGCCGGCGCGGTGGCCTGCATTTCAGGAAATTACTGAATTCTCTATCTCAGTCGAGGAGTTTAGGTCGGTAGATGAGGCCGTTGAGTTCTTCTCCGGCAACCTCATCGCCGCGGGCTTGACTACTATTCCTAGAATGTCTGGCCGTTTTGCACGCCAACCACTCCCATAGTGGTCGGCCGAGTGTGAGACGGCCCTCAAACAGAAGCGTTATGTCTACATGCGCTATAAGCGCCGCCCGAACGATTTCACTGTCGCTGAATTTCGTCGGGCTAGGGCTAGGTTCCGGTATATTTCGAAGCACGCCTGCTTCTCTTCTTTGCGGGCATACGTGTCTTAACTTAACGGGAAGATCCCTTTAGCAGAGGTTTGGAGGCGAGTCAAAATGATTCGGGGCAAGTTCTCTCAGGAACCCCCTCCCGTTCTCCAGGAGAACGGGACAGCAATCTCGGACCCCGCGTCCGTGGCGGATTACTTCGCGACCGCTTTTTCCGCATTCTCTAGCCGTGATGCTGCTCCGCCAGCATTTAATGCACATCGTGATGTCGCGGAAGGCCGCCGGCTGGACTTTACCTCTAGAGGCGGAGTACCCTTCAACGACAAGTTTACTTTGAGTGAGTTGCGCTCCGCTCTCGCTTCGTGCGCAGACACCGCCCATGGTCCGGATGATGTCCCGTACGCCATACCTCAACATCTGGGTGAGCGAGGCATGGCCTTTCTGTTAGATTTGTTTAACAGGATCTGGGTAGAGGGTCTTCTCCGAGATTCCTGGAGAATCGCAATTGTGCTCTCCTTTCGCAAGCTGGTGAGAGATTACTCAACTCGGACCTGTTTTTGCCCAATCTCTCTAACCTATTGCGTGTGCAAGTTGATGGAGAAATTTGTTAATGATAGAGTACCCTTTTTCCGTGATAGCGGAGGCCATCTGTCTTCTGCACAGTGTGGATTCGCAAGTTCCACTCGACGTCAGATGCTCTGCTCCAACTGGAAAATGCCGTCTGCAAGGCTTTCCTTCGTAGACAGCACTACGCCACGGTGTTTTTCGATCTGGAGAAGGCCTATGATAACGCATAGCAATACGGTCTTATGGAGACTCTCCACACGATGGAAGCAAGGGGACGCCTCCCAGTCTTTTTTCCTGATTTTTTTAGGTTGACTAAACACTCTTATACCTCAACTACTTCAACGATAAATTAACGACGGATCTGATCGCTCGGAAATAAGGTCTGAGGTAAGGAACAGTTTCTCACTATGACGGTCGTCGGTCAGTCGGTCCCGGTTTTGCTTTTTTTATTGTTTTGATAATAACATCGTAACTAACGAAGGTTGAAACCATTATGTTGTTTTACATTATTTTTTTGAATTATATAATTGCCAAGGTAATCTCAAGGCTTGTCCGGCAATTATTGAAAGTTTTGTAGGTCGTAAGGTCATAAATCAGAAAAGTGAGAGCAGGCGACTTTTGGTTAGCAGACCTGATTTAAGGTCTGGCTGCTAGTTGCAGCGCTTCTCGGGTAACAGAGATAACGGAAGTCGCTCTTGCCATTTTAGCCGAGGTAGTGATAAAATATGCGCCATTTATGATTGCAATCGGCAAAAGAATTGAGGGCATTTTTTTGGCTTCATGGGTTTTGGGGAAGGAATGACGCTTGAATGCCTCTATTTACCAGGGTATACTGTTACTCCTCTTAGTACCTAGTTAGGCAGCATGTCTCCTGGTCCAAAGGCCTTCTGCAGTCTACATAAAACTAGAAGTAAACTACTAGGGAGTTTGCCTACCGCCCTTATATGTCCCTAAGATGCCAGTATACTTGGTAATTTCTGAAATGAGATTTGTTAATGGTTGCTTTAAAAAAAAACATTTACCTATTTATTTTGAAAAGATTCTTCACACAAATTAATCTCCAAATTGATTTGTGAACAGAATAACGATAGGAAGCTTCTTTATCTTAAAATATCATATCTCTTTGGAGCATTGCAGTAATGTTGTCTATTTATTTAAACGCCCAGTTCTACTGGCCCCACTCTCATCGGCACAACTGTCACGACTTTAAAGCTAAATTCCCTGTTCATATGGGAATTAGTTTGGGGCACAACACAAACAAAATATCAGGTAAAAAATGAAATTCTTCTATTAGAGAACTCCCTATGATATGCAAGAGGGATAATTCAATTGAGATTTTTAGAAAATATTAGCTTCAAATAACAACCCTCAATACTTAACAACTTTTGAAACTTTATTCTTTAAACACTACAAATCTTATCTCAACGACGAGTTTAGTTCAGTCTATGTACTAATTATATATTTTTTAACTAGTGATGGTTAGTTGGTTGTCTTCCTGCTCCGCCGATATTTTCCCTACATAAACACAACAGATGGTAGTTCTGACTATAAATATATTACTCTCTTCCCTTGTTTTGATCAAGGATGGTCTTTTATAGTAAGTAGTGAGAATATTTTTGTAACTTGCTTTCATAACTGCTTTATTTCATAATATTTTAAAGTTGTTATGTAAAGTATGGTATATTCATTTTAAGCAACTTTATATTAAGTTTGTTCATTGTTAATCATAGTTTAATCCAGTATACTTTAAATTTTACTTTCTTTATGTTATATAAACACATGCTATTTTTTTATTTAAATGTTTTTGTTATCTTATTCACTTATTTATTTCAGAATTTTTATAAAAGCTGTTTTTAAAAGTAGAAAAAAATCGATAAAATTGCACGAGGAAGAAGATAACAAGTCGTGTACAAAACAAAGCAAATATTCGCATGAGAAATCATTCGAAATTGCCAACATTTGCCTTCAAAAGATACCGTCGGCACTGAACTGGTTCCATGCACTGGTTAAGGAGTCCTTGATGTCGTAGAATAGGCTCTCGACGATATACCATATATAACTATTCGTTGAGGGTATTATTCTAATATTTCGAGTGCGTGGTAATCTGATTGACCGAGGTTATTTATCTTCAATATGCTTAAGAAGTAGAACAGAGCTCAAGGATAATAATATGGCTATCATTAATAAAATAGTTTTATTAATTAAACTATCAATAACACACAATTTTTTTTTTTTACATAAACGGAGAATAGAAAGGGTCGTAGGAATAACTGAATAATCCGAGGATTAAGATTTGGAGAGATTTAAAAAGGTAAACAAATAAAAAGTAAAGGGGGGGGGGAATGGTTCGCTTAACCATTTAAAGTACAGAGTAGCGTTGACCAAAGGTGATATGATTAAAGGTAATGCTCAGCTTACGTAATTACAAAGTTGTTGTGCCGAGGAAGACGATACGAAGGAATCTTCGGTCCACTGGCGATTTCCAGCAGAAGGGTTTTTGGGGGGTTGTCCTTAGCAAAGGAAAAGGACTGTCTTCGAAGAGTGAGAGTGAAGTGGGGCTTGGAGGTACAAGCGATCTTTGTGACAGAAAATCGGGGATGTTCTAGATGAACAATGGAGGTTATTGTTGAAACCAAACGTTCTCTTGAAGAACGTTAAAAAGGGGAAAAATAAATTATCCTGACGTGATGTATTGGGAATAAGAACCGTTCCTTAACGAACGGGCTTGAAGAACAATGGCTGTTTTAACGTTGTTCTCATTCTAAACAACAGGGGGGGTGAGAACCGTCTCATGTCAACGGGATCAAAGAACAATGGCTGTTCTAACGTTGTTCTCTTTCTGAACAACAGGGGGGAAGGAGAACCGTCTCTTTTCAAACGGGCTCAAAAAACAATGGCTGTTTTAACGTTGTTCTCTTTCTGAACAACAGGAGGAGAGGGTGAGAACCGTTTCTTGTCAACGGCCTCAAAGAAGAATGGCTGTTCTAAAGTTGTTCTCTTTCTGAACAACAGGGGAGGGACTTATTGACTTGGCGTCTGGAAGGCATGAACCTTGGCCCTCAAGGGATATTGTCCCCTTCTGGACAATAAGGTGGTTCTCGAGGTAGAGAGCTCCTATGTTGCACAAGTGAGACCGGATCGGTGTAATGCCTCGCGAAGATAATCTGGATCTGATCTGCTTCAATCGGGAAAAGCTATGTATAAGTACCCGGATCCGTCTCCATGGCGTAGGGGATAATTGAGTGGGGCACTTCGGGGAAATGCCACGGTCGCGCCTGGGAAAATACCTTATCTGCCCATAAGCCTAACTCAATCTGGCGAGATTGACGTATGCAGACGAAACGGGGGAATGAACCTCCTTGATTAAATATTGGCAAAGGGGGGCGATAACGGGCTCTGCTTCCTCTCACAGATGCACGCGGGTAGCATGTGTTTCTTAACATGTGATAGCGGCTGAATTTAAGTGGCCTCAGACCATTCTATCACACTTGACAATGGATGATATTACCTCCACAATGGCAACCCTCAAAGATCTTAATGTCTTGTGAGTAGCTTTTTTGATATCCTTCTTAATATTTCCCCACAAAAATAATCTAAGGGGGTTGCAGTCGAGGGAGTTGGGTAGCCACGTGTCTGGAGAATGTCTTCATTGCCTTAGGTCCAAGAGGAGTGTTCGGCTGGAAAAGGCATGGCCTTCTTGGGGCTACTTGATCGATCCAAGGCTTGACTACATAGTCGTCACCACCTCATTTTAAACTTCCGCTATGACCTTGACGCTCTGACTCGTCTTCTACCGTTTCGCTTTGCAAACGAGGTTTATAGGGTTTTTAAAAATAATGCTCAATCCCACCGACGGTTCTCCCGGCGCAGAGACCCTTGTAAAAAGCATTCTGAGAAGAAAACAGGAATGTTGTTACCCACATTAAAGCTAATCTTTTACTGAGCATGCCCAAGATCAAGTAACATACATTGGTCCGGCTATTATCCATTGAGGACACTATTAATTCAACTAGAACCCACTGTATATTCATTTTTAAGCACTTTATATAAATTTATTGTTAATTTTTAACTGTCATTTGATCCACTTAACTTCAAAAGTTAAAGGAAACTATTACTTTTTACTTACATGTACTTATCCGAGACTGTGATTCACTTCTTCTCTTTACAAAGCACCTATATAAAATCGTCTAAGAGTTATTTGTTTGAGTTATTTTTTATATTTAATAATTTTTTATAAGCAGACTGATAGTGGGGGGAAAGCGGTCCCTTTAAAACCAACTCTTGATAATTTCTTAATGTATCATTTTAAGAATCAATATCTTGAGTACCGTAATAATTATATTAACCCTTTATTCTACCGCAGATATGTCAATCACACGTTTGTACTCTTTCATTGTAAGGATCACCTATTTAAATTCGTAAAGTAATAATAAGGTGAGAGAAGATTAGGGATAGTGAGAATATAGCATGAGAGGCTTTTTTTTCATTATTTAAGTATCTTAGGGGAGGAGGGATGAGTGTTAGTGTGTGTGAGAAAATAGAAAGGTAAAAATTGCAAGGATACTGGCTGCTCTCTATTTTTCTTTCTTTTTATGTTCTTGTCATTTCTTTTCGGATTGTGTTTGCTATTTAATATGTCGTGGTATGACATTACATTATATCAATACCATATTATATCTAAGGGAAGGGACCAATAGCTTGAAAGCGAACCGACAAAATGGACGGAAAAACACACGCTCAGACGGTCTGAGTAACGAGAGAGTGCAACGAGGTCAGGAAAATTACGGACAATGGCAAAGTTCAAGGTAATTTAAAGAGACTTGAACAAAAATAGAATTTTATTTCCCCCCAAAAATTAATAAGAGAATTTAAGGGTAAAATTACCTCAGAGAATTAACGGGCAAAAATCACATCAATAAACGAATGGGGGAAGATTAACTCAATTGAGTTACTAAAGGGGGGAGGGGGGTGGCTTACGGATGTCTTCTGCTCTTGAGGTGAGGTCGCTCGAACTTTAAAGTGGGAGGTTGGAGTGATGATGGTTCTCCAAAAGCAAGGGGGAAAGGGGTCAACTTCCGGTCCAGGGGAGAGTATTTCGTCTACCCGAAATGAGTTGGGCTTCGACAGGAGTTGATGAAAGAAGTCGGGAAAATCACTCGGGGCGATCTTTCAGTGGAATTACCTCCTGGCTGGGGCTAATTCCAAATACACAAAATATTCCAGCTGCCACTTTGTTTTGTTGCTAGTACTTGACTTGGAACCATTGGGAAATCTTCTTGGTTCTGGTGAGACTTCTCAACTCTGTGTGTCTTCCTTGGAGTCGAGCGTCGAAGGGCCTCAAATCTTCTCACAGAGCTATTTTAGCCCGCATAAGGGTGAATCGTGGGGGACTCGATTCGAGGCTACCGCTTGTAAGAGGGAAAGTAGGCTTACAACTTTAGTATGGGAGTTCCTTTCTGCTAAAGATCTTCCACGTGGGGATTCCCTCACACATCTCCCAACCGAAAGATGATGCTTTACAGAGCATTTGCGTAGGAAAGGATCATCCCAACCCGTCAAAATAATATTATCAAAGGTCTTGGGAAATTCTTACCTGCTACGACAGGTGTACACAAAAAAACGTAAATCTGAGCTCAGCGGGGAATTTACAGGCATAAGCCTTAAACAGGTCGATTATAGAGAATTTAACTAATACAAATTTAAACAAATGAGAAATCACAGGAGAACATTGGCGACATTTCAGTGGAACCCCCTCGAAAAGGATACAATTAAATGGAGGCATAAATATGGGACAAAAAAACTTAACAATTTAGTGGACCAAAAAAAATCATAATTAGGAACATTGGTTATATAATATATATATACAATTCACGTGGAAAAGCTTCGCTCCCGCCCGAGTATGGATAAGTTAATCCACGGGACTTCTAGCCTCGAGGAGGGGGTAGGGACCCTTTCAATTGCTAGGATTTTGTTGCTTCCCGTGGGAAGTAGCACCAGCACCTTCGTGCTAGGCTTGAATTTTCATTCTCGTGAATTAAGGTCCAATTATGTCTGATACCTCTCAATAAGTCCTTTTTCACGAGATACTAGACTCGTTTGTTGCCTCGGGTGGACTCACGCTCGAGGGCTTTAGTTTTCTCCCAAAGGGGGGGAGAGTTGCGCACTCCTTCTGGGCGCGGGAATACTTATCGCTCTAGAGGGCTTGGAACTCCAGGTCGATAGGGGTTTTCAGGGGAACAGGGGCACGGGATTCCAGGGCTGCCTGTGTACTGGTAATCACGGGATGGGCCACAAGATGGTCGTGAATTACGGGGTTCTGACCGAATAAAACGGACAGAACTGGATTGGGGCCGCTATCCCTTCGGCCCAACCGGACATATAGTCACACTCGATGTGACAACGAATTACTGGGAAATGACTAGCCCGGCCAAGGTAGTCGTGGACCACCGCAAATTTCTCGTGGTCGGGCTCCAACAGGGGGGAAGTAGGTCCTCAGACACTATAATGCAGGTGCACCCGGTGTCATGGACATATAGTCACACTCGATGTGACAACGAATTACTGGGAAACGACTAGCCCGGCCAAGGTAGTCGTGGACCACCGAAAATTTCTTGTGGTCGGGCTCCAACAGGGAGGGAGTAGGTCCTCAGACACTATAATGCAGGTGCACCCGGTGTCATGGACGAGGGTGTATACTCGGCGACCGTTTACAGTTCCGTTCTCGAACTTCAATCCACCAAGGTTTTTCTCGTTAAGGAGAAAATTCACCCAATGGAACGGGTCTTTGGAGGGCGAGGGAGGTTCGGGAGTCTTCTGAGGCAACGGAGGAGGATCAGGGGCGGCTAAGATTTGGTGTACTTGGTGGGACTGTAAGTTTGCGAATCAGGAGTTTTGAGGACAGTTCGTGCGGAAATGGCCGGGAACTCCACAGGTGTAGCAGAAGATCGGGTTCTTTTGGTACGGCACAATCGGGGGAGAAGAAACTAGGGGATTGACGTCTCGTTGTTCCGATCGATGAAAGTTTCTTGGCTTCGAGGGACTAGAAGCTTTGGTAAATCTTGGAACCAATTTAGAGGGGGTCTTAGGGCAATAAAATTTAGTTTTGTGGGGCTATTGGGGAGCCTTTTTAACATCCTTAGGGTATAAATCGTGACTACCCGCGAAAACATAGGCCTCTTCCAAGCACTCCTTGAAAGTGGCGCAACGTTTATCCTTAATGAAGGCGCGAGTTTCAGGAGCCACGTCAGCTAAAAGCTGATCCCTAAAGAAGAAGTCCAGAAGGGACTCGTAGACCTGGGGAATCTTGCACGCATCCAGCCAACACTGAAGGTTTCTTTGGAGGATGTCCCCGTGTTGTCGAAAGGTTTGGCCAGGGCGGATCCTTTCCTGACGGAATCGGGAGCGGTAAAATTCGCTATTCATGTGAACAGCGGCTAGCAATACGGACTTTAACGTGGAATAGTCCAAAGTTGCTTCTGGAGGAAGGGATACGAAGATATCCCTTAACTTGGCATTTAGAAGGGAAAGTAAGCGAGCGACGCCATCATTTTCGAGATCCCATCTATTGATCTGACAGATTCTCTCAAAATGGGCCAAAAACGACCCAAAGTCCTCTCCATCATTGAAAGCGGGAAGGTGGACTGAAGGAGTTTGGGGAATTTCAGCCCGGGAACCGATGGGCAGAGAATACATTTGATTTCGGCTCATTTCCAGCTCATGCTGCCCAATTTGTTCACGTTCTTCCATCTCCATCTTCAGTTTGTTCTCCTCCATCTCCATCTTCAGTTTGTTCTTCTTCATCTCCAATTCCCTTCGCTCTGCCCGTTCGTTCCACTCTTTTTCATGTACGTAATTTAGCAGGTCTTTACCCGAAAGACCCCAAATTTCACCCTGACTCTTGAATTTTTCGAAGGATGACATTTTTACGCAGTTAACTGAGGGAACACTGATAGGCGAACGAGCTAGGACACTACCCACGCGAAACGAATACTTGAATATTCGTGAAGGACTTGATCACAAAAAAAATCAAGGTTACAGCTACCTACCTTTGCTGTTTCTAAGTGGGGAAAAAAAATTAAAATGGTCATACAGGAATTAGGACTTTAAAGACCTTAACTCTTTTGGATTAATAACCAGGAGTGTCTCCAAAATTCGAACACAATAAAAAAAATTAATTACCTGGGGTGCAACACAAAATCTAAATAGATTACGTTCCACTGCTCTTCAAATAACTTGAACTTGACTTCTGCCAGTACAATACAAAAATTAAAATAAAAGGGATGTAGGTGAATAACAAGGGAACTTCTAATGTCGAAATTAAAATGACATAGGTTCTGAAAAAACCCAACACACTTGACACCAGATTTAAATAATATGTATATTAATATATATATATATATATATATATATATATATATATATATATATATATATATATATATATATATATGTCGTGGTATGACATTACATTATATCAATACCATATTGTATCTAGGGAAAAGGACCAATAGCTTGAAAGCGAACCAACAAAAGGGACGGAAAACCAAGCGTTCAGACGGTCTGAGTAACGAGAGAGTGTAACGAGGTCAGGGAAATTACGGACAATGGCAAAGTTCCACGTTATTTAAAGAGACTTGAACAAAAATAGAATTTTATTTACACAAAAAATTAATAAGAGAATTGAAGGGTAAAATTACCTCAGAGAATTAACGGGCAAAAATCACATCAATAAACGAATGGGGGAAGATTAACTCAATTGGGTTACTAAAGGGAGGGGGGGTGGCCTACGGATGTCTTCTGCCCTTGAGGTGAGGCCGTTCGAACTTCAAAGCGGGAGGTTGGAGTAATGACGGTTCTCCAAAAGCAAGGGGGAAAGAGGGTAACTTCCGGTCCAGGGGAGAGTATTTCGGCTACCCGAAATGAGGTTCGGGAGTCTTCTGAGGCAACGGAGGAGGATCAGGGGCGGCTAAGATTTGGTGTACTTGGTGGGACTGTAAGTTTGCGAATCAGGAGTTTTGAGGACAGTTCGTGCGGAAATGGCCGGGAACTCCACAGGTGTAGCAAAAGATCGGGTTCTTTTGGTACGGCACAATCGAGGGAGAAGAAACTAGGGGATTGACGTCTCGTTGTTCCGATCGATGAAAGTTTCTTGGCTTCGAGGGACTAGAAGCTTTGGTAAATCTTGGAACCAATTTAGAGGGGGTGTTAGGGCAATAAAATTTAGTTTTGTGGGGCTATTGGGGAGCCTTTTTAACATCCTTAGGGTATAAATCGTGACTACCCGCGAAAACATAGGCCTCTTCCAAGCACTCCTTGAAAGTGGCGCAACGTTTATCCTTAATGAAGGCGCGAGTTTCAGGAGCCACGTCAGCTAAAAGCTGATCCCTAAAGAAGAAGTCCAGAAGGGACTCGTAGACCTGGGGAATCTTGCACGCATCCAGCCAACACTGAAGGTTTCTTTGGAGGATGTCCCCGTGTTGTCGAAAGGTTTGGCCAGGGCGGATCCTTTCCTGACGGAATCGGGAGCGGTAAAATTCGCTATTCATGTGAACAGCGGCTAGCAATACGGACTTTAACGTGGAATAGTCCAAAGTTGCTTCTGGAGGAAGGGATACGAAGATATCCCTTAACTTGGCATTTAGAAGGGAAAGTAAGCGAGCGACGCCATCATTTTCGAGATCCCATCTATTGATCTGACAGATTCTCTCAAAATGGGCCAAAAACGACCCAAAGTCCTCTCCATCATTGAAAGCGGGAAGGTGGACTGAAGGAGTTTGGGGAATTTCAGCCCGGGAACCGATGGGCAGAGAATACATTTGATTTCGGCTCATTTCCAGCTCATGCTGCCCAATTTGTTCACGTTCTTCCATCTCCATCTTCAGTTTGTTCTCCTCCATCTCCATCTTCAGTTTGTTCTTCTTCATCTCCAATTCCCTTCGCTCTGCCCGTTCGTTCCACTCTTTTTCATGTACGTAATTTAGCAGGTCTTTACCCGAAAGACCCCAAATTTCACCCTGACTCTTGAATTTTTCGAAGGATGACATTTTTACGCAGTTAACTGAGGGAACACTGATAGGCGAACGAGCTAGGACACTACCCACGCGAAACGAATACTTGAATATTCGTGAAGGACTTGATCACAAAAAAAATCAAGGTTACAGCTACCTACCTTTGCTGTTTCTAAGTGGGGAAAAAAAATTAAAATGGTCATACAGGAATTAGGACTTTAAAGACCTTAACTCTTTTGGATTAATAACCAGGAGTGTCTCCAAAATTCGAACACAATAAAAAAAATTAATTACCTGGGGTGCAACACAAAATCTAAATAGATTACGTTCCACTGCTCTTCAAATAACTTGAACTTGACTTCTGCCAGTACAATACAAAAATTAAAATAAAAGGGATGTAGGTGAATAACAAGGGAACTTCTAATGTCGAAATTAAAATGACATAGGTTCTGAAAAAACCCAACACACTTGACACCAGATTTAAATAATATGTATATTAATATATATATATATATATATATATATATATATATATATATATATATATATATATATATATATATGTCGTGGTATGACATTACATTATATCAATACCATATTGTATCTAGGGAAAAGGACCAATAGCTTGAAAGCGAACCAACAAAAGGGACGGAAAACCAAGCGTTCAGACGGTCTGAGTAACGAGAGAGTGTAACGAGGTCAGGGAAATTACGGACAATGGCAAAGTTCCACGTTATTTAAAGAGACTTGAACAAAAATAGAATTTTATTTACACAAAAAATTAATAAGAGAATTGAAGGGTAAAATTACCTCAGAGAATTAACGGGCAAAAATCACATCAATAAACGAATGGGGGAAGATTAACTCAATTGGGTTACTAAAGGGAGGGGGGGTGGCCTACGGATGTCTTCTGCCCTTGAGGTGAGGCCGTTCGAACTTCAAAGCGGGAGGTTGGAGTAATGACGGTTCTCCAAAAGCAAGGGGGAAAGAGGGTAACTTCCGGTCCAGGGGAGAGTATTTCGGCTACCCGAAATGAGGTTCGGGAGTCTTCTGAGGCAACGGAGGAGGATCAGGGGCGGCTAAGATTTGGTGTACTTGGTGGGACTGTAAGTTTGCGAATCAGGAGTTTTGAGGACAGTTCGTGCGGAAATGGCCGGGAACTCCACAGGTGTAGCAAAAGATCGGGTTCTTTTGGTACGGCACAATCGAGGGAGAAGAAACTAGGGGATTGACGTCTCGTTGTTCCGATCGATGAAAGTTTCTTGGCTTCGAGGGACTAGAAGCTTTGGTAAATCTTGGAACCAATTTAGAGGGGGTCTTAGGGCAATAAAATTTAGTTTTGTGGGGCTATTGGGGAGCCTTTTTAACATCCTTAGGGTATAAATCGTGACTACCCGCGAAAACATAGGCCTCTTCCAAGCACTCCTTGAAAGTGGCGCAACGTTTATCCTTAATGAAGGCGCGAGTTTCAGGAGCCACGTCAGCTAAAAGCTGATCCCTAAAGAAGAAGTCCAGAAGGGACTCGTAGACCTGGGGAATCTTGCACGCATCCAGCCAACACTGAAGGTTTCTTTGGAGGATGTCCCCGTGTTGTCGAAAGGTTTGGCCAGGGCGGATCCTTTCCTGACGGAATCGGGAGCGGTAAAATTCGCTATTCATGTGAACAGCGGCTAGCAATACGGACTTTAACGTGGAATAGTCCAAAGTTGCTTCTGGAGGAAGGGATACGAAGATATCCCTTAACTTGGCATTTAGAAGGGAAAGTAAGCGAGCGACGCCATCATTTTCGAGATCCCATCTATTGATCTGACAGATTCTCTCAAAATGGGCCAAAAACGACCCAAAGTCCTCTCCATCATTGAAAGCGGGAAGGTGGACTGAAGGAGTTTGGGGAATTTCAGCCCGGGAACCGATGGGCAGAGAATACATTTGATTTCGGCTCATTTCCAGCTCATGCTGCCCAATTTGTTCACGTTCTTCCATCTCCATCTTCAGTTTGTTCTCCTCCATCTCCATCTTCAGTTTGTTCTTCTTCATCTCCAATTCCCTTCGCTCTGCCCGTTCGTTCCACTCTTTTTCATGTACGTAATTTAGCAGGTCTTTACCCGAAAGACCCCAAATTTCACCCTGACTCTTGAATTTTTCGAAGGATGACATTTTTACGCAGTTAACTGAGGGAACACTGATAGGCGAACGAGCTAGGACACTACCCACGCGAAACGAATACTTGAATATTCGTGAAGGACTTGATCACAAAAAAAATCAAGGTTACAGCTACCTACCTTTGCTGTTTCTAAGTGGGGAAAAAAAATTAAAATGGTCATACAGGAATTAGGACTTTAAAGACCTTAACTCTTTTGGATTAATAACCAGGAGTGTCTCCAAAATTCGAACACAATAAAAAAAATTAATTACCTGGGGTGCAACACAAAATCTAAATAGATTACGTTCCACTGCTCTTCAAATAACTTGAACTTGACTTCTGCCAGTACAATACAAAAATTAAAATAAAAGGGATGTAGGTGAATAACAAGGGAACTTCTAATGTCGAAATTAAAATGACATAGGTTCTGAAAAAACCCAACACACTTGACACCAGATTTAAATAATATGTATATTAATATATATATATATATATATATATATATATATATATATATATATATATATATATATATATATATATATATATATATGTCGTGGTATGACATTACATTATACCAATACCATATTGTATCTAGGGAAAAGAACCAATAGCTTGAAAGCGAACCAACAAAAGGGACGGAAAACCAAGCGTTCAGACGGTCTGAGTAACGAGAGAGTGTAACGAGGTCAGGGAAATTACGGACAATGGCAAAGTTCAAGGTTATTTAAAGAGACTTGAACAAAAATAGAATTTTATTTACACAAAAAATTAATAAGAGAATTGAAGGGTAAAATTACCTCAGAGAATTAACGGGCAAAAATCACATCAATAAACGAATGGGGGAAGATTAACTCAATTGGGTTACTAAAGGGAGGGGGGGTGGCCTACGGATGTCTTCTGCCCTTGAGGTGAGGCCGTTCGAACTTCAAAGCGGGAGGTTGGAGTAATGACGGTTCTCCAAAAGCAAGGGGGAAAGAGGGTAACTTCCGGTCCAGGGGAGAGTATTTCGGCTACCCGAAATGAGTTGGGCTTCGACAGGAGTTGATGAAAGAAGTCGGGAAAATCACTCGGGGCGATCTTTCAGTGGAATTACATCCTGGCTGGGGCTAATTCCAAATACACAAAATATTCCAGCTGTCACTTTGCTTTGTTGCTATTACTTGACTTGGAACCATGGGGTAATCTTTTTGGTTCTGGCGAGACTTCTCAACTATGTGTGTCTTCCGGGAAGTCGAGCGTTATTTATATCCGAGGCTCTTCCCGGAGTTTGGGGTTAGCGGGAAACAGCTCTACTCTCGAAGGGCCTCGAATCTTCTGGCATTGCAATTTTAGCCCGCATAAGGGTGAATCGTGGGGGACTCGATTTGAGTCCTAGCCGGGTCTTTTGCTGCACATGGGAGTTCCTTCTTCTAAAGATCTTCCACGTGGGGATTCCCTCACAGGTTACTTGTAATTACTTTGTTCTGTCTTCTTTATTATCTGTGTCTTCGTTTTCAGGCATTCAGGCCTTCGTGATAGTGTTTGCTTGTTCGATTGTTTTGTTGTTTTTTTTAGTTTTAGGTGATTATTGGGTCTTCCTCTCGCCGTAGACGGAGCCTGCTGCTGGGGAAGACTTGACGGTCGTAATTGATGTTTTTTTATTTCTAGAATTCTGATAGTCTCCTGGTTATCTCGTTCAATCTTTTGCCAGATTTCTTTGGGCCGTTTCTCAATGATTTTATTTATTGGGTCCAGCCCTGCCGAATCTTCATTTTGCGGAATCGTTTTTTTTTTCTCGGCGCCTTGTATTAGTTATTAGGTAGGCCGTTTTATTTTGTACCTTTGGTAATTTTTGTTTGTTCGTCTTAGTTGTTGTGTGGATGAGGATCGGTGGATACACCAGCACCGACTCTACAAATGCTTTGTAGAGCGTCTTTTTTCTTTTCTTCTCCAGATTGTTCAGGTTGAATAACAATTTCGGGCCTTATTTAGCCCTGGTAATCCTCTCCTTTATATGGGCGCGGTATCCTCAACCCCAATCTGCAGGCCCAGCACTTTTCCTTTGGCTGTGTACCTGTATTCTGTATCGTTGATGGTTGTCCTGTCCTTTTTTAATCTCATTATTGGTATTATTTTAAATTTGTTAAGGTTGGTTTTAATTTTCCATCTCCTTTCGAATTCATTTATATTTTTGATCTCTCGTTCTGTTGTCTTGGCTTGCCATCTGGGATTTTTGCCCCGAGTCGAGATCACCTGACTGATGTTGTCGGCGTATTGCACATTCATGCAGCCTGGTGTTAATGGAAGTAGCATATCTGATGTGTACATCGAGTAAAACGTGGGGCTCAAGCCCCCCCCATTGTGAGACCCTAGTTTCCAGCTGGAATTTGGGTCCTTCGTGGTCTTCGATGTCAATGTACGCCTCTCTGTTTGTTACGTAGTCAGCCAGGATTCTTTCCATCCTGTTGCTGAGATCGAGTTTGAAAAGTTTGTATTTTAACCCATCCGGATACCCATACCTTGTCGAAGGCTTTCTCGATGTCCCGGAGTACCACTTCCACATATCATTTTTCAGATTTTGCCTGTGCGATCTTTTTGGTTATGATCGCTAGCGCCATAGTTGCGTCTCCTCTCTTCCTGAAGCCGTACTGGTGCTGTTGTATTTTCCTGAGTTTTCTAGTTCCTCGAATACCTTTTCCGGAATTTTAGAAGCGATATTGGTCTGTAATTTGAGACCGATGTCGGCATTTTTCCTGGTTTGTGAAGGAAAACCATCTTTGCTACTTTAAAGATTCGTGGGTATGCAGAGATATTCAGGAATGCATTGAATAGATCTTTAATATATATTAGTATCCTTTCCGGGCCTTTTTCGTAGTTTTGTTTTGTAAGCCCGGTATTTCCGGGTGCCTTTTGCTTAGAAGGTCGCAATTGTCCCTTTTACTTCTTCCAGAGTGATTAGAGCTCCTAATCCTGCGTACTCGTCCGTACTCTCATCAACTCTTCTAAGTGGTGTTATTCTCCTTATGTTTCTTCTTAGGCTTTTGATGACCATTTCTTCTGTTTCTCTGTCGAATCGCTCATTATCTTCTTCTTCTATTGTATAAACTTTTTCCCCATGTCCTCTAAACTTCTCTTCTATTTCCGCTTTGTTTTTGAGGTATTCATCTTGCTCGTTCTTTATTTTTATTGGCTCTCTTGGTGGTTTTCTTCTGATTATTTTTATCACTCTCCAGGCCTTCCATGGGTTTTCTGTGACCTCTATTTTGTTCGAGAATTCTTCCCAGTTTTTTTTTCTTGTTGCTCTTCTATCAAAAAGACCATTTCGACTTTCAGTCTTTTAAATTTCCCGCTTCTTTATCTGTTTGTACCCCAAATTCTTATTTCTGAATATTTTTCTTGGACTTTTCTTGCTTACTTCCTCATTTCTTTTGTCCACTTTAGATGTGGTACAGTTCTGTATTTGATTTTTGGCCACTTGCTTCGTCTGCTTTCTGTATATTTTCGATTAAGTTTCTGGTTATTTCCTCTAGTTCGTCTATGCTTTTCTTGTTCAGCTCTGGCTGTTCATGGTTATTTAACATAGCTATGTATGTCTGCCAGTTCGCTTTCCTGTAGGCTTTTCTAAGTTTGATTGGGACTTGTATCGGGTTTTGATTTACAGTCACCAAAACTCCGATACAGGGAATGGGTATCGGTTCCATATAAGCATTATACGGGCAGTTCTCTGTCGTCATTATTTTGTCCGGTTTAGTTTGAGCTCTTTTGGTGATATATGTTGGGAATTCCGGGCCTATTCATTTTAATATATTTCTGTCCATTATTTTTTATAGGTTCCGTCCTGCATTGTCGTTTATGCGGTACCCTGATTTTGGAAGCCTGGCGTTAAGGTCCCCCAGGAGAATTGATGGGTTGTTTTTGTGTAGTAGCTCCATAAGAGAGTGTATCGGTATATACGAGCGACGGGGTGGTTGGTAGCCTGCCACTATTGTGATCGGAGTGTACTCCAATTTGATAGTAGCGGCTATGTAGGTTTCGTCAACTTTCCGTTCTTGCGTGTATACCAAATTTCTCTCTATTGCGATGGCCGTACCATCGTACCTTTTCCCAGTCGGATTCTTTTTTATTATATGATAGTTTGAAATTTTCTTGGTTTCTTCATCCTTTATTCCGTAATTCGAAATTGTGATCACGTCAGTATCAAGTTTCCTAAAAATATTTCCATATGGTGTAATTTTACTTTTCCAGACGTCGGTCTTAACGTGAAAGATCTTTAGCTTTTTCAACGAGTTATCCATAATTTGTTATACTGCCTTTTTTACTTACTTGCTTTTTATGTTGGGGTTCTTCCATTTTCCATTTCTATCCTTTCAAATGTGTCATCTTTTATTATTTTCGTGTCCTGGGAGTAAATTCTAATTCGGCTCTCTTCAATCAGTTTCCGTATTGCTTTTTCATCGTGCTCGGTAAAAAAGTTCCATTTACAGGTTCCTCTTTCTATTCCTTTTTTAATGTCCTTTAGTTTTGTTCCTTTTGGCAAGGGGCTGCTTCGTGTATGAATATCTTTAATTTAAAGTCTTTGGATTCATAACGACATCCTTCTTCATTTTCTGTTCCTGATTCTGACTCAGTTTCTGATTGTGTATCCGTTTCAGTGTGCATATTTTTAGTTTGACTTTTCTTCCTTTTGGATTCCTCTTTTTTTTCTTTCCTTCTTGTACTTTTTCTGATTTATCAGTATCCTTTCCTTCTTTATTGGATTCGACAGCATTTTCTACTGCTTCTCCCTCAGCCAGTGTGGCCACCACCTCTAACATATATTTTACCCGCAGCGTTTTTTCATCTGTTACGCTGTATATTAATGCTGAAGGAGGGTGGGAGGGGGGAGGGACAACATTTGCCTGACTTCGTTCTTTTCTAAAAGTAAGTTCAGCGTCTCGGGGAATGTCCCCGGTTGTGCTATGCTAAGCACGTGGGCAAACATTATACAAGCAAATAGGTCAAGGCCGGTTCCTTCGTTAACGTTGATGTTAACTTTTGTTGCTGCGATTCTTTAATTTCTTTTACTGTGGTTTTTGCTACATTGGCGTATGTTTGAGTTGCTCTTTTTTGTGTTTCTTATTTTTCTATTTCTTCTTTCCTGCTTATTATAGCCTTTCTTTTTAGACAGTTAATGGCCATAGCCTTTGCTGACCCTGGCAGTTGATACATCTTGTTACTTGTTCATTGCATTCTCCAAAAGTATGGCCAATTGTGCTGCACTTTGAGCATATCATAATGTCTTTTAAGGAGCAGTTCCTTGTTACGTGATCTTCGATCGCATAACATTGGAAACATGTCTAAACATTTATAAATTTTTCTATGTCGATATTTTCCGGTGATATCTGCATTCCGAATGCCAGAATACCATTGTTTGTAGCTTTATTTGCCATCTCCGATGATTTACACACTACTTTGAATACATGAGTAACGTGACTGAATTTAATTACTTCTGACATCTTGAGGTACTTATTCTTCTTCGAGTTTTTTTTGTGTGCGAGCCGACATAGAGGTCAACTTTGCAGCACACAAATGAACGATTTGCCAATAATTGTGGTGGCAGTTTTGGTGATAAGCCGATTTTGTTTAGAGCCTGCAGCCCATCGGTTGCCACCATCCTTTCCACCTCATCCTGTTTGTGAGATAGTGCCATGTACCCATTTGGTATTTCTATCAGCTTCGTCAGCGCGATTTTCAAATCAGTATACGAGGGGAAGTCAAAAAGTTCTCAGATAAATGGCATAAAATTTTTATTTGTAATAATACTGTAATCATTTTTCTACATAAGCTCCATTAACATCTATACACTTTCTTAATCTATGAATCCAACGGTAAAGACCATCTTTGTAGAATTCACGGGGTTGTCTCTGGCACCAAGTAATGACCTGCTTTTTTGCTTCATCTAATGATTGAAACCGGGATCCTTTTAGGTGTCCCTTTAAATTTGGAAACAGAAAAAAGTAAGAGGGTGCTAAATCAGGGCTATAAGGGGGATGAGCAAGAGTTTCCCATCGAAATTCCCGTAGCTGAGATCTCACAGCTTTGGACGAATGTGCAGGGGCATTGTCATGGTGGAACAAGATTTGCTTGTGGAGCTTTCCTCGTCGTTTTTTGGCTATTGAAGTTTTCAGCTTCCTTAAAACTCCTTCGTAATAGCTGGATGTAACAGTTTTTTGTCCTTCTAAGAAGTCAATTAAAATAATTCCCTCCGAATCCCAAAAAACTGTAGCCATTATCTTCTTAACGGACCTCTCTGTCTTGAACTTGATAGGCCCTGCTGCCCCCCTTGGGTGCCACACTTTTGATTGATTTTTACTTTCAGGATCAAACTGATACACCCAAGTTTCATCTCCCGTTACGAGGCGCTCAAAAAAACTATCCTCGTTTGCTTCAATCTTGGTCAAAATAGCCAAAGAAAGGTTGGCCCTATGATTCAGCTGGTCTTCTCGCAACGCTTTTGGGACCCAACGTGCTGAAAGCTTGCTCAGGCCAAGATTTTCAGTTAGAATTCCAAATGCTGAGCCATGAGAGATTTCACATGCATTGGCAACTTCATCAATAGTAATACGGCGATCTTTATCCACTAGATTCCTCACAAGCTCGACATTTTCTGGGTTAATGGAGGTGGAGGGTCTCCCTTCACGTGGATCATCTTCAACTTCTTCTCTGCCCCCCTTGAAGCGCTTAATCCAGTCGTAAACTACCGCTCTACATGGCGAAGAGTCACCATAAACCTGTTGTAGAGCGTCAATAATCTTAACAGGCTTCCAATCAAGTTTAGTCAGGAATTTAATGTTCGCTCTTATCTCAAAATTTGCCATTTTATGGGTTCAAAAAAGTAACCTTTTTGAAGCACATCTAATACAAAGAGTCTCGACAAATTGAATGACGAATTTTGTAGGAATTGTTCAGAAAACATGAAAGTCGTGTTTGACCCTGTATTTACTTGTACAAAATCGAACATTTCAATAATCTGGCATTTGTCTGAGAACTTTTTGACTCACCTACGTATAAGGTCCTGATGAAAAGTCCTCTTTCCGGTTTTGTTTTTTCTGGTTTGGTCTTTAGTGGCAGTCTTTTGTACTCAAGGTTTATTTCTGTATTATGGGGGTCACTCCCCCCAATTATCCCTTAGACCCGCACTCGCTAAAATGGCTGATATGATGTTGTGATGAATGAATAAAAGGATGAAACCGGGAGGGCTCCTCTCGAGGGGTGAAAAGTGACGGACATTTTGTTGGCTAGTGCGGAATCAACCATCACTAGCCGGGGCTGCCGTCTCCTCGAGGGAATTAAAAAACCGCGGCTGCGTCCTACCATATACTGAGACGGTTGCGTGTCCATAGTGGCCGTGGGGGTCCCCCGCAAGCGGAGTTGTCATACTCCCCTGCAGAGATTGCAGCCCGGCTCATTGTCCGGGGTTCCTCTGGACGCGTATCTGGCAGTGAGCTAATCCACAAGCCTTCCTCCTCCCATACTCCAAGTTATGCATATGCTAGTGCTCTGCATAGTTGGAACGAGGTTGAATATCAGCATCCTTTTGCTTAGGCATTGGGCCTTGGATGGGGAGCGGGGGCTGGGGTCTTTAGGCAGTCATGGTGAAATATATGATGGGCCTAAAAAAAAGTATTTCTTTCTTTTGAGTACCCCCTATATGGGAGGATTTTGGGTGTGGTAGAGGAAAGGTGATCGAGACAATTGATGAAAATGAGGTGAGCGTCGGTTTCCTTTTGAATCTCGTATGCGAGTAAATATCCTCGTGTCTATTTCTTCCGAAAGTAATCTGTAAAAAATCTTCTACGTAAAAAATCTTCTTCAATCGAGAATGAGATGTGATTTTAGCGGGCGTCTGCTTTACCAAGCTTAACGTGAGTCGTATATCAGCAATCCAAGCGGCGAATTCTTTGTAAACTATTTAAATTCCTGTCATTCTAATATAAAATTTACGAGAGACCACACAAACGCTAAATTTATTTCATTTTTGGACGTAAATATTAAATGAGGACATCATAAATTTGTCACCTCTGTTTATCATAAACCAACATTCTCTAGTATGTTTTTAAGCTACTTTAGTTTTTGCTTCCTTATATTCAAAGAAAACACCATTTTGACATTATTTAATCGTGCTTAGAATTTACGTTCTAATTACGACCTATTACTTTTTAAATGTCTAAATAGATTTCTTAAAAGAAAATTCAATGTATTCTACCCAAAATATAATGTTCCTAAATCAGAATTAAGTCATAAGTTTACCCAATTTTAGCTTCGAAATTATATTAATGAGAGTTTGGAATTTAAAAATTTCCAAAATGATAATTTCCCCCAATGAATAGTAAAATTACTTTGTTCAATTCATCTAGAATAGTATCATCAGGTGCAATTCAATTATCGCCCTACTAAAAAGTTCAATTACCGCTGGATATACCTTTAACTTTCCGTCACCTGTGGTGATGTCAGCTATGTCGGTAAAAAAAGTAAACACTCACTGCAGTGTCGTTTCTTGCAGCACGGACACGTGTCGTCTCGTACGGGTTTTCCTTTAAGTAAGCGTGAGCCTTCACCATTCTACGACCATACTAAAACCTGTGTAACCTCGATTAAGTATGACAGTTTTAAAGATTTGCGTACAGTTATAACCAAAAGTCACTTAACCAAAACCTACCCTTACAAATAATCAGTTCCATTGTAATCTTAAAAACCATTACAGCTCCTTAGTTCAGTACTTATTCGGATTATTCTTCTTGTCCTTTCGGTGCTCTCTTACATTAGTCCAGTAGAATTGTCATAATCGCACATTTATAAAAATTGCAATATAATATACAGAACAGCATCGGAGAGTAGAGAACACAGAGGAGAGTGGCTCACCACGCCGCAATTATAATGTACCCTTTCACAAACAAATTTCCATGTCTACCACTGTAACGCGCATACTATTCGAAATAAGCTCGACGATTTTAAATGTTTAGTGCCCCTACGCTGCTTTGAAATTATATTAATAACGAAATCATGGGCGGAAGCACTAGAAGAAAGACATTATCGGCGAATTGCAACTACCAGAGTATAAATTAATCAATAAACGCATAAACAGGTTGGAAGAGTACTACAGTACACCAAAAATCAGATAGTGTATAGACCCTCACCACCACAGATTGAGATTAACACGGAATTATATACCATTTTTGGGAATAACATTAAAAAAAATTGCACTATATTAATTGAGGATTTAAATTGTAAAAATATTAACTATGAAAAGTTAAATGCGGACGGGGAGGGGCAAAAGCTATTGGAGCTTATGGAAAAAAACTTATTCACACAATTAGTGAATGAACCAACCCGAGGGCAAAATATCCTAGATGTAATTCTAACTAACAAAGTTGTATTGTGAAGGTATAGTTCTCAGCAATTACAAATCAATAGAGTTCGATATTAATATAATCATAACAAGGATAACAATAGTATTAAAGTGCCAAATTTTAAACGAGCGGACTTTACTGGCTTTAACCGCAATGTTTAGAGAGATCAAGTAAGCTTAAACGTTAGGAAATATTAATCAGTGCTGGTCCTTTTTCACTAAGCATTATAGAGAATTAGATGATCAATTCATTGAGCGAAAAAACAAACGAAACGCGTTAAGTAATCCAAAATGGTACAGTCATGATATCGAAGTAAATTTGAAGGATCAGAAATGTGAAAACAAGCATCACAAACGTAACCCATCCAAAACAATTAATCAAATATACGTAGCCAGAGGAAGGGTATAACAAAAGGAAATAACAAAAGGAAATACGAAGCACTAAAAGAAAATATTTAATTCAAATTGCCAGAGAAAGTAAACATAACCCTAAGAAGTTTTTTAGATTATGTATTTAATGAAAACCTTATAAAAGAAATAATAGGACCTAGCAAAAATGACAGTAACGAATTACTTTCGGATAGAGAAAAGGTGACCAACATATTTAATAACTTTTTTGCATCAGTATTTATAAACAAAGACAAACATAATATAACACGAACGAAGAATGTGATAAACTGACGAGCATAACTTTTTTAACCGATATCAAATTCCTTGAAACAAAAATAGATTTTTATATCAGTAAGTTAAAATCCAGAAAATCTCCGGGTACTGATTTAAACTGTCCGACGCATTTACAAGAAGTTCGAAACGTGTTAGTGGGACCGCTAACGAAATTTTATAACAAATCTTTAAAAGAAGGTGTCCTGTCATTAGATTTCAAGCTGGCGAATATAACTCGTATTTTAAGACGAGAAAAAGGAAACCTCCGACCAATTATACTGGTGTGCGTTGTTTTCAAGGTCGAATATATAATACCTGATTATGGTTCAGTTTTTTGCACTGAATCTGAAAATTATGCTTATTTTACCCAATCAGGTCAGGTTTACGAAATATGAGCACATACCAAAAACTCCTATATTTCCAAATATTTGTTGTGAATGAAACACATAATAGCAAATATTGTACTGATTTACTCAAAGAAGGCATACAGAATATTTTTAATAGATAGCATGAATAGTACAATGCACAAAATAAGCTACTCATGGATAACTGGTCTCTTCAGTGACCTCCGATTGTGCGGAGCAGACACCAAATCCATCCTAAGGCACCAACAGTAGTCAGCCAGAAAGTTCACATCCCATTGGCCTTGATAGCGTTCCTCCATGACAATTTTCTGGAATATAGTCCAGATGGGACCGAAGAAAGTGCGTTTTCACCGACATACGCGCACCAAGTTTGCGGAACTTCTCCATTAAGTCATCAACCATCTTTTGGTACTGGGGACTTCTGTGGTTACCAAGGAAGTTTGAAATGACTAACCAAAGGGACAGCCAGGCAGAGAGTGCATTATGAGTTCTCTTATCAAAGGACCATCAAATATATCTGCCTTAAGCTTCTCCATGCTGATTCGTTTGAACTTGTGGTGAAGGTAGGCAAATTCTCCACCTTCCCTGTCCAGTGCTTTTACAAAGTTCTTCATTAGGCCGAGTTTCATGTGTAGGGGTGGAAGTAACACCTTGCTCGGTTCAACCAGAGGGTGGGACAAGAACATTGTGTGACCCGGGTTCTAATCCTTGTCTTGATGGCCACTCTTGTCTGACATAATGCTGGTCGTCAGCCCGACTATCCCACAAACACATAAATCATGGATACTTTGTGTACCCACCTTGAAGTCCTAGGATAAGTCCAACAACTTTAAGATCGCCACAAATCAACCATTTATGTTCCTGGTATTTGAGATCAGACAACAGCCGTTCCATGCTGTTGTGGGATTCTTTTATTTCAGCCGAGTGTCCAACAGGGATTGATGAAACCTGATTTCTATTATTCAGAAGAACTGCCTTGAGACTTCTGTTAGATGAGTCAATAAAAAGTCTCCATTCCATGGTAACATACTTTATACCCATTAATTTCATCAGTTCAGCAATATTGTTACAGTAGATCAGTGAAGACGCTTCATCGAACAAAGAATTTTCTGAATTCGCTCTCGCGTTCCCGATACCAATGGAACGTTATTCCTGGGGAAGTAGATGTTTCTATCGAAGACGAGAACCCAGCAGCTAGGCAGACTCCTTAGATAGGTTCAGGTATCGTGTTAAGTTGTTGAGTTCGGCATGGTTCAATGGCACCGATCGGTCGCCCTCTTCTGACTCGTATGCACCACATTCACCTGTATCAGTCATGCCAGTAGATTCGGAATCAGAACTCGATTCCATGATAACATCCGGCTCAGAGACAGGAACATCTGGTCCATGGGGGATGGCTTTATGGCAGAAGAAACATCAGGGTATTAAACATGGTACTTGTTCTTGCGAATGATGACTTTTAAATTTGTCATGCATAAGTAGCAGTCGGTAGCGTGATCTTTCCCTTTCCTCCACACCATTGGGACACCAAATAGCATACTCTTTCTTTTCCTATTCCTCTAATTCCGTAAGTTCTCCACGCATGTTTTGCAGCAGATATGGGGAGCAAATGCATTATCCTGGTCCCCTAGTTTGACTCCAAAATAAGCTTAATAAGCCTTGTTCACAAAATCCGTAATTTTTGCCTGACGGTCTAGAAGAAACACGTGTCCGCAGATGAAACAAAACTTGTTAAGATGATTCTTACCCTTCCGATTCATCATACTGCACAACTAGACGTGAAAAGAGAAAGAATAACTAGTTATTTAAGGTAACCCATTAGCAGCTGTGGTAAAAACAAAGCCCATATACGTTTGGATGAAGGCGCCATTTGGGAAAATATGCTGTAATAAAAATCGAGTGTATCTCAGAAACCAGAACGGACCAATTAAAATAAATAATTTTTTAATTCAGCACGTAAAAAGGATCCTAAATCAGTTCTAAAACCCTTGATCTTTAAAAGAAGTTTTGAAACGCAGGCCAGTGTTATTGACCGATAAGTTTAACTTCCCATCATAGGTAAATTAATGGAATCCGTTATTTGCGATAATGTGATTGATCATTTTGAACTCAATTATTTCATGAATGATAGCCAACATGGCTTTATACAGAAACGTTAATATATAACTAATCTTTTAGATTTTTAAGACAGCATGATTAAAAGCTATGAAAAAAGTAGATCTTTAGACATTCTTTACTTAGACTTCGCTAAGACTTTTGACACCATTTTTCATAGACGATTACTAACTAAACTTTTTTCTCGTGGAATTAAAGAGAACTTCTTACAATGGAATTGAGTCGTCGCTGAGTAATGGTGAGCCTAGAGTGGTTTTAAACGGTAAATTTTCGAAGTGGGAAAATGTAATTTTTAGCGAGCCACAGGAGTATATGTTGGAAGCATTGTTGTTCCTCATTTATGTAAACGATATTGTGATAGAACGGTTTGAGGCCGCTTAATTTCAATCGCTATTACATGTTGTTTAGAAACACGATGCTACCCACGTGCATCTTCTCCTTGAAGCTGGGCGCGTTATCGCTCCACCTGAGTCAATATTTAACCAAGGAGGTTCATCCCCCCCCCCTCCGTTTCGCCCCATGCGCCGACCTCGCCAGATTGAGTTAAGCTTATGGGCAGATAAGGTATTGTTCTCATGGCGCGGCTGTGCATTCCCTTGAAGCCCTCACTCCTTTGTCCCCTACGCCAAGGGGATGGCTCGACTATTTATATGGAAAACTTTACCAGTAAGAGGAGACTCAGATCCAGATTTTCTTCACGAGACATCACTACGATCCGGTCTTACCTTTTGCACCAAGGGCCCTCTACCTCGAGATTCACCATCATTGTCCAGAAGAGGACAATATCCCTTGAGTGCCAAGGTTCAAGCCTTCAATACGCCAAGTCCACAAGGCTTCCTCTGTTGTTCAAAAAGAGAATAACATTAGAACAGCTATTCTTCTTTGAGCCCGTTGACAAGAAATGGTTCTCACCCTTTCCCCCTGTTGTTCAGAAAGAGAACAACATTAGAACAGCCATTGTTTTTTGAGCCCGTTGACAAGAAACGGTTCTCACCCTTCCCCCCTGTGTTCAGAAAGAGAACAACGTTAGAACAGCCATTGTTCTTTGAGCCCGTTGACAAGAAACCGTTCCCCCCCTTCCTGTTGTTCAGAAAGAGAACAACGTTAAAACAGCCATTGTTCTTTGAACCTGTAGACAAGAGACGGTGCTCACCCGCCCCCATCTGTTGTTTAGAAGAGAACAACGTAGAATAGCCATTGTTCTTCAAGCCCGTTCGCCAAGAAACGGTTCTCATTCCCAAGACGCCACGTCAGGATCATTTAATTCCCCCCCCCTTCGGCTTAAACCCGCCAGCGGACCAAAGATTCCTTCGCGTCGCCTTCCTTTGCACAACAACTAGTCATTACGTAAGCTGAACATTATCTTTGAGCATTTAACCTTTTTGTCAACCCTATCCTGTGCTTTAAATGGTTTAGCGAACCATCCCATCTCTTTAATTTTTATTTGTTTTACCTTTTTAAATCTCTTCCAAATCTTAATCCTCGGATTAGCTAGATTTTCCACGACCCTTTCCATTCTCTGTTTATGTCAATATTTTCCGTTTTGTGTGTTGTTGAAAGTTTTATTAATAAAACTTTATTTTATTAATGATAGCCATATTATTATCCTTTAGCTCAGTTCCACTTCTTAAGCATATTGAAGATAAATAATATTGGTCAACCAGACACCACGCACTCTAAATATAATTGAATAGTTCACTCAACGAATAGTCATATATGGTATATCGTCAAGAGTCCATTCTACGACAGATATGGACACCGGCCTACTTGGTAGATTATCCAAATTTGCGGACAACACAAAATTTGGGGGGAAAATTTTAAATGAAAAGGGTTGAAAATTAATTCAGCGGGATGAGGATAAAATGGTCGAAAAATGAAAGATATTATCATACCTGTATATAAAAGTTTAGTAAGGCCACACCTGGAATACGAGATACAATTATGGTAACCCTATACACATGAAAACATCAATAAAATGGAAAGAATTCAACGACGGGCAACTAAAAGAATTCCCTCGATTAGAAATAAGTGTTATATTGAGAGTATAAATAGATTAAAACTACCAACTTTCGAGGTGAGCTTATCAAAATATTCAAAATTCTAAATAGATTTGAAGAACGTAAATTATGAAAACATTTTATGTACGACCATGTTATCTTAGGTAACGACGAAGGTTTCAGAGGAACATGGCTAAAAAAAATTTCACCTTGAAAATCATCGATAAATGGAACGCACTCCCCGTGGAGGTAGTAAATGCTAGTAGTCTAAATGTTTTAAGATGAAATTGATAGTTATTTTCTGATTAATGATATTGTTTAAATACGGAGCCCTTTTGTGGATTGAACATCGCGTGAGTGAGCATCGTGGCGACAATGTCCAAAGGAGGACTAAGTACTACTTGATGGCTCCCTGTAACTATGTAACTTAAAATAATTTGGCATAATAAAAAGATAATGTCAAACAAATGACTTTTATTTAAGCACCAAAATAATGCCCTAATCATCTCGGCTTAGTAATTTCGGATGGTCCGTGAAAGCTATGGTATTGAGTGAAGCGAGACAAATAATTTGGAATGTCGGAAGATTTCCGAACTTCAGCAGTGCCACACTCACTTTCCTTTCCAAGGCGATTAGAGGGTTCACTCGGCTGGTTCCTTGAAACCATCGATGCTTGCCTTCCTACCGAGCACCGTAGGCCTAAGAGCCAAGCAAAGAGGAAGATGTACCAGTCGCTCAACAAATCATAAGGCCGGTGGTCCTGTCCTCTATCTTTCGCAGAGTATCGCAATTCAAGACTCTTTTACATCAGATTTAAAGCGCAATAGCAACCAGCCATCTCCTGCAAAAAGGTTGTAACGAGAGCTCTGTAAAAAAAAGTGAGAAGGTAAAAAAAATGAAAATATGGGAAAAATATATCGAAGCAGATCCTTCTGTAGCCAATGGGGCCGTGAGCGCAAACTACGTGTTTATGGCTAGGAGTGCCCACAATCCTGCACATGTCAGCATCAACAGAGTTTTCCAATTGACACTTGACGACATCCTTTGAGGGGGGTAAAATGAATAGCGGTTGAGGTTACGGTAAGAACAGGGTTGCAAGAATAAAGGCATGTTAAAAACACCGCCCCCAAAGGATGGCAAGAGAGGGGAAGGCTTCTCTTCTAACCTCGAACAGGGATGAATGGACGAAATCAGGTCGGTAGTAGTCTGCGAAGTTATCCGCCAGCAAAGAAAATAGTTGAGAAGAGGCATGTAAAAAAAGTTGCGAAAAGGTAAAATGGAAATGCATAGAAAGAATGAGGCCAGGGTGATCCAGTTTGAGAATGAGAGGGGGACTAGGGCAGAAAGTAAATTTTGCTTTTCTAGGTACTAGCTGTAATAGTTTATATTGCTAACCCCTTTGTGTGGTCGCAACGGAAAAGAAACGACTTACTGAGGCGTCTGACCACACCACTGATTGATGAAAGACATATAGCTCCATGGCCCCAATGTACACATAGCGCCACACATCTATCAAACCAGCAAAAGCGTGCACGAACACCTGTTTTCGAGGTCTAGTGATGCCTCATAGATGCATCCTGACATGAGATTAACGCAAGAGAGCAAATTTTTCTAGTTTACAACGCGTCGATGTCGTTTCCTGCTAATACATCGTTGTGAGATTCGTTAATTTCCATCAGAGCCGAGAAAATTACAACTCTAGATTCCTTAGCCCCCAGTCTCCTTAGATATGGGGATTTAAAAAGGGCTACACTTAATTACCAGCGTCAGCATTGAGCACAGAATCAATAACAAAAGTAATCTTGTGGGTGGATAGGGAGAGACAGGAGGGTAAGGGAAAGAAATATAGATAGAGAGACAGAAAGCAAAGCATTTAGTTACTTTTCATCCTTCTCCTATGCCATGTTTGCTTCCTGCCCTGTTTCGTCTGTTACTCCCGTTGCCGGTGATCAAATCAACGTGCTTTTAGCTGTTTCTATGATGTATTCCCTCTTTTTCGTCAGCAACTATGTCCGCACAACTCTCCACTAAATCAAACTTATCATGCATAATTACCAAACTCCCTTCTCGACTAAATTCGCAGGTATCTCTAGGGTAAATAATCCAAACCAATGCCCATTAACAAATATCCCACTGCTAAATATATTCACTCGCAATTTTCGTTTTTATTTCCACTTCTTTAAAAAAACAAATATTTTTTTACTATGTATTAAAAAGCGCAAAATGATCTTAACTTATTACTGCAATTCTTTAATTCGTCTTATCATGTATTAATAATTTAATGAATATTTTTCCTTGCATCCGCCAGTCTTTTCCATTGCCATAGTTGGGTACAGAACCAATTTTTGACAACCAACAAAGAGTGTTATGTTTGGCTATATAAAAATAAAGACGGGCATAACTCAATTAGTTGGATACAATCCCGACGCCAACGTTGAAATCCCAGAACGCGTACCGCTCAGAGATGCCTCAAGCTGATTTCTGTTATTTCTTTAAGCTACTTAAGTTTTGCAAGGAGTCTCTACACTTGCAGATAAACCATGGCCGACCAGCGAGACTTTCAGCTAAAGGTGTACTTTCCCGATTTGCTCAACCACAAAGAGGTATCCTGTATAGCATGAGTATCCATGCTAGAGATAAATCTTGAAGATTTATTGCATATCCTTCGGTGCTAACGCCCCATGTCCCTTTCTCTAGCATCACCACTTTTTGTACAGATCTTACAAACTTTCTGCTGGATCAATTCATTAATTTTCACTTTAAATACAGAAAAATGATCTACGGTGCTAGGTGGAGAGGGAGTTATGATAGTAAACTGATTAGGACGCAGTCTAAGTCACATATTCTTAAAAGCCTTTTTAGTAAAGTTTGGGGATAGTTTCCCCAATGAGATGATAGATCGTTAGAAGTGACGCACTTGGTGAATTTAAATCTAAGTTAACCAGTATATGGGTAGTTTAGACACAATTTGACAGTGTATTTTATATAGACTAATTACAGTGAAAAATTGTATGCATTTGTTTGGTGTGTTATCACTAAAAAAGATTATTTTTTGTATGGTTTTATGAGAGGGTTCGCCTAAATAGGCAGCAGTGGATTTTAGTAAGCCGGACATTCTTATGTTCTAATGGAACGCTGATGATATAACTCCCCTCTCTACTTCCCTTATGTATTAAGTTGGTCACGGTTATGGGATCCCGAGTTTCAGCCGTGAAGTCTCATTCTTTCTTCTCTAGGGGTCTTCACCGAAGTGCTAAACATATCTAGAGGTTAGAATGGGTAACCTATTTAGTAATTAGTAACCGTGGAGCATAATATGATAGCAACGGCACTTTCATCAGGGGCAACGAAGCATTTGCCCATTAATGATACCCTGCAACCCAGTGTAACTTGGTCATGAGTAATTTTGTTTCTCTAACTGTAAATGGACTTAGATACAAGACGTCTTTAACTTCTAGAAGAGTGCAGTTTCGTCTATTATGTGCTTAGGGGGTATTTATCCGACGCCAAAGGACTTATTACCATCTCATCTGGGACTTTTTCTAGGCAGAATCGTTGAGGTAGGGCTCAGAAAACTCCCAGGAATTTTAAACTCTATTTAATCACCCCCTACCCTCAAAGTTTGGTGGCTACGTGCTTTCTACCAGCATTTCACATGCACTGTGGCAATGAAGGAAGCTGCTGACCTACCCTTACATTAAGTTCTGTTTTCGGAGACTACTAAGCGTCTCTGGTAAAGTTGTTTGAAGGAGAGGGTGAGAAATGGAAATACAAATGTTCTATTCCTCGAAGCCACTTAGACGGATACTACTATCTTACTGGCAACCTTTTTCCAAGCGCGGATTCTGGATCAGTAACTGTAGCACTACTACTTTCATGGGACACCCCCCGAAGAGCCTAATATCACAAGTAACATATCGATGTTTGCCTTTTTGTTTGATGTTTATCTATGTTAAGAAATTCAGTTAATTCCATCAACATAACTCACATATAATTTAACATATATTTATTAGCTGTAGATAAATATCATCGCCCTATTGGGGTAGCTTTCGTTTTCTTTCATATTTAATTGCGCAGCCACAAAATGAGGCTAAAAACTGAAGTGGCAATCAAAATAAAAATCTTTGCTTCACACATTGTCTTTGTTCCTTCGTTGGATCAGCACTCTTCGTTATAACCATTCTGACTCATTTATTAACTTCGTTTTCCTTAAGATAAATGTTGCTGCCTCGAATTTAAAACTTTAGTTAGAACTCTTAATTACATTAAGTATGAACCAAAAAATGCCAACCTCAATTCAAATAAATTTACATGAGGAAAATTATTTATTTTATTTTACAAGAATTATTTTAAGGAATGTTGTGATACGTGGAGGGGAGTTTAATTTAAAAGTTCGTAGTGGCTAGTATTTCTATGTACTTGTTCAAAGAAATTTATAAAACACAGCTTATACCTCAGTAATTTGCTTTTCTGTTCACTTGCCAAACAATTTAGGTTCGCACACACCTCAGGCGAAATTGTTTTTTAATTCCGTGTTTAAGTTTGCATCAGTCACAAAGAAAACCCACACGCATACATCTGCGCAGGTCTAATTTCTTTTTTTCAAAACTCACCATTTTAATACGAATTATTATGACTCTCACCCCATTCATTATAACTTGTATACACCGTGTATTATATCGAGTATACACACTTAAAAAATAAAGTCTTTGAATAGTAGGAAAATTAAACTTGGTTAAATTCCTGACGAATTTCTCCTTCTGAATTTTCTTTAAACTGTTTCACAAAAAAGTATACACATTTAGATTTTACCATTTTTTTACCCCATAATCAGGTATACTGACTGTTTGTTTCATTTAATAGAGAGATGTATTCTTTGTTAACGCGAAAATTTAAACGATTTAGTTTTGGAGTTTTCTGCATTTAGCTGAAGGATGCCAAAAATAACTCTATATAAGCTCTGTAATGAAAAGACTTGCATCATAAATACCATTACCTAATTTTAATATGAATTTTAGTTGTTTTTTTATGCAAAAGTTATTTATTTCTAAGGTTCCCTTACTTTCAACATCACCACTATTCTTAGCAATACAAATTTGGACGCGAGTTCTGATCTACATCATCATTCTTTTGAAAAGATCTGGATTTTCTTTTAATGACCTAACTTCGGGTGTGATAGGAGTAGTCAATTCATCTAAATTGTTAAGAGGAGACGAATATACTTTATTGGGTAACACTTCAGATTCGTGGCGCACGGTAGATGGCGCTGTTAGTCGGCTACAATTTTGGGCTACAGCATATCTCTTATGACGTCAGACGGTAGCGTCAGATGTGAACAATATCGGCGTAATATTTTTTGGCATAAGTATATACTGGGGGGCTGCGCCCCCCAGACCCCCCCCCAATTGATTGAAACTCAGGGGCATCGTAGGGTGGTCTCCCTGCAGTGCTTACTCCCCCACGAGCAGCTTTTTACTGGCAGAAAAAACGTAACCTAAAGACAAACAATACTAACTTCAAGCGGGCGGGTATAATTCTGCTATGGCTAGCAGAAATTCGTGGAACCGCTCTTTGATACTGGAAAATTTCTTCACGAAAAGAGCGGTTGCGAGATAGCCAGCAGAATGTTTACCGTTTTCGTTTAAATAGAACTTATCACAACGAAACAGTAAATTTTCCGAAAAATGTAAATTCGCACTGTATTTTGGGCATTTTATAGTTTTCTTAATTAATTTATGAGCCTCTAGATAATCTAAAAGTTTTTCGCGGTTATGCAAAATAAAGCCAAATTCGAACAATGACGAAGCACAAGTAGAGCACGCAGACGACATAACTACAAAAATTTTTTGGCAAAACGGGTCATAGTTATAAGCTACGACGTTGCCAGTAAGAAGCTGTTATCGTTCGTAACAATACAAAATATACGAAAACAAAAAAAAACAATAAAAGACATCAAGAAACCTTACCTAACTTAGAAAAAACTATAAACAAGCAGAGGCGCAGATATTTAGTAAATAATACAAACTAAAAGTTACAAACCCCCAAAACAACAAAACAATATAACGCCGTGATTGGTCATATCTGAGGCTACCGTCTGACGTCATAAGAGATATGCTGTAGCCCAAAATTGTAGCCGACTAACAGCGCCATCTACCGTGCGCCACGAATCTGAAGTATTACCCTTTATTGTTCAAATGATCCCATAAAAATCACTAGAGCGTTGTTGCTTCGGAATAATACCCCTGTGAACATGATCTCCATCTTGTATCGCATAAATAGGATTAAAACGGTTTCCATAAATAACATGTAATTAGAGAACAATTTCTCGGGCATAGTTTACTTAGACTTCGCTGAGGCATTCGATACCGTTGCTCATAGGCCATTACTAACTAAGCTTTTTGCTCATAGAACCTTCTAAAATGGAAAGAGTCGTGGCTAAGTAATCTTAAGTAGTGTAATTTTCAAAAGTAAATTTTGAGAGTGGAAAAATGTAACTGGTGTCGTGCCCCAGAAGTCTGTGTTAGGACCATTTTTGTTGCTTATTTATGTAAACGATATGGACATCGACCCACTTGGTAGATTATCCAAATTTGCGGACGACAGACAAATGGGGGAGGGGACATTATAAATGAGAAGAAGAGCCAATTACTTCAGCGGGATCAAGATAAAATCTTCGAATGGTCTATAAATGAAACATGAAATTCAATTTAGATAAGTGTAGAGCTTTGCACGTAGGACAAAATAACCTTATCTCTGTGGACGAAGGAAAAGATTTAGGGGTGCAGGTTTCAAATGATTTTAAGTTCAACAAACAGTTTGAGGAAGTGTATAAGAATGCAAACCCAATGCGTGGAATTATAGTGCGAGAAGTTTTCACTACGAACAACAAGATATAATCATACTTCCATATATATTTGAGTAAGGCCACACCTGGAATACGCAATACAATTTTGGTCGCCTTATATACATGGAAACATAAAGAAAAGGGTAACGGAATCAACGACGGTCAACTGACTGCTTTGCTTGTCTAAGCCAGTCTAGTTCTTCACTACGTGTATAGATACAGCAAACCTTTTGTTTGATTTCGCACAACAATTGTGAAAGTGTTTTCGCGCGTTTAGTAATTCCTCGCTTACGAGTTCTTACGCAGCTTACGTGGAAAGTGCTATTACGTTTTACAGTAAAAAGTGAAATTTCACTCGCTTTGTGCGCCGGTAGCGAGGGTGAACTTGTTTCCACCCTCCCCCTCCATTTTCCTAATCGGACTCCCTTTGAGGTGGACCAAGAACCTGCAGGATCTCGAAAAGCGCCTGCACGTAAGGTAAAGTGCCATATTTGCTTAAGTTATTTTTGCTTTGGACATGGACTACCCTCTTTGACTAGCTCTGTTCTCACTAGTGGAAAATATCACACACACACACACACACACACACACACACACACACACACACACACACACACATACGAACACAGGCAAACACACTGAGTCTTCACAAAAATTTGTTTTTCCTAACCCTAATGTGGAAATGGAAAAATAAAGGAGGGAGACTCGGCGGATACCGCTGAGGACCCTCTCCGATGGCCCTAAGCCAGATCGGGGGGAGGTCTTCGCAATTAACCATGGGGAACTAGGGGTAACCCTAGTGAGACTCATCGACACGCACAATGGATATTCCTCTATCTGCCAAAAGGAGAGCGACTGCGATGTCCTCACCTCCCAAAAAGCGGCAGAATCCCTAAGGAAAATAAATCTGAAACCCCACACGCCCCCAAAATCAAAACTCACCGCAGCATCATTCTTTGCCGCCTCGATCCTTGTGTCGGTGACCACAGTATCTAAGAAATTCATGCTGAGGTCGAGAAGAATCACTATTGGGCTTAGGTAGCGAAAGTCCTTAAATTCAAGGACTATACGCATGTTTTCAAAATTGTGTTTAATGATTCGGCAATGGCGGTAAAGGCTACGGAGGGTGGTATGCTCCTTTTCAACGTTCGAATCTGCCCCGAGCAGGTCGAGCGTGAGGAGTTTATCGACCTCCAAATGTGCTCCAAATGCTACAAGTATGAGGAGCACACTACAACCAACTCCCCCAAAGGGAATGCTATCTTGTGCTCTATCTGCGCGTCGGACACCCATTCTTGGAGGAGCTGTAAAAGCACCTTCATGAAGTGTCTCAACTGAGCTGATGAACATAAGACACTCTCCCTGGCTTGTTCCATCAAAAAGCGAATTTTGAAGAAAAAAGCCAACCTGAAGAAACTGGAAGAGGAAACTAAGGCCAACACAACCTATGCCAAAGTTGCAAAAGCTGAGGTAGCGGAATCGAAAGGGAACCCTACATTTCTCCATGTCGAGAATGAAAACTCGACTAAAATTATGTGTTGCATATATTATGCTCATATTGCGAATCTCTCCTTCCCGGGGTGCTTTGCAGATGAGCTTAATAAGATGTTAATTCATAATGGAATGAAAAAGATATGGTTTCCCCCGAACCCGCGGTCAGAGAAGATCCTGAAAATTAGTCTCAAACTCCAGTGCGAGACTAGTTGTCAGAAGCTCCCAACACCCAGCAATGCCACAACCCAAGCCTCCTCCAGGGACCCCAGGATCCAGGCTGCAAAAGCACCCACGGAACAACAACAAGCAACGCAAACTCACCAAAACAAAACCACCCACGCACACACACCCACACAGGTTGACAATGAGGCTACGGAGACTGGATTTGCAAGAGCCGAGGGGAGGGCACGTTTGCCCCGCTTACGGAGAACCTCGCAGCCCCAGAGACGCCCGAGATCGTCCTCTTCTTGCAAGAGGGAATCTAGGCACGCATACCATTAAAGAAAAATTAACTTGAAGGTATTCGCTGCTAAAAGGTCCCCTTTTCCTAAGGAGATGAATGCCCTTGATGTATCAGAAGGTATAATAGCCGGAAGATACAAATGGGAATTTACCTCGGATGAGTACAGTGAAAAGCAGGTCGAGGAGGCTTTACTCCAAGGCTTGATTAAACTGACTCCTGACTCTTTTGTCACCCTTACTGACGGCGAATACAGGAAAAAACGGACAGGTAAAATTATCGCGCCTCCTAACACTCCACAAGGACCTAAGCTCGTAAGAAAATAAGTCCTAAAAACATCATATCACACTCAAGAACCCTCAAGTGAACTATACAATGACGACTCTAAAAATATTACACTTAAACTCTGACGGATGGACAAATAAACAGACAGTGTACGGAAATGTATTGAGACAATGCGACCCAGACGTTATATTTATTTCCGAACATGGAATAAATTACGCAAACCCACTAAAAATATTTCCCTACGAAGTCTTGACAAAAATAACAGCGGAGAACGTTTTGACGGATGCGCTAAAGCTGTGAAAAGAGGACTTGACTTCAGATCAATAAGTGGAAACGGGGTACCAACCCCCAAGGAGAGGATATTTGCCCCTTCCCAACTTCTTGCAGCTATGTGGTCACGGCAGAACCGTTCTCTTTGCCACAAACCTCAATGCAAGAATCGCTGCCTCCGGTTATACGTCGACCAACCCAGCAGGCAGAAATCTCGAGACACTTATCGATAGACATATTATGACTAGAATTGTACCAGACTTCTCCACATTCATCACGCACAGGTCAGCCACCAAACCAGACATTGTACTAACCAGTAATATGTTCCCATAGAATTACTTCATTGAGCCGGGCCCCCCTATTCCCAGCGACCACCAGGCTATCCTTATTAGAGTCTCAACCTCCCCCATTCAAATCCCTATCCCAGAGCAAAAGAGCTACGCTCAAGCAAACTGGGATAAGTATAAACAACTCCTAGAAAGTCATAACCCAGAACCCTTAATTAATGCCTCCCTAAAAGAAATTGACGAGGAGTTGGATAAATTGAATGAAAATTTATTAAAAGCCGACAAGGAAGCCGTCCCCCGAGTTAAGTATAAAACTCTCCCTGCCCTCTCATGGACCCCTAGAATGAAATCCCTCGCGAGGGAGTATAGGAAACAGATCAATAAAGTAAACCTTACTGGCCCCAACATCAACACACACCGACAAACACGACTCATTGGTGAGGAACTAATGACTCTTATAAGGGACCAACAGAATGTACTCTGGAATAATTTAATTGACGGACTGAACGTAGAAACCCACTCACGTACATTCCGGCAGACTGTTAAACGACTAAAAGGTGGACAACCACCCAAGACTATTAAGCTTAGACGTGATGACCCTGAAATTTCTGACGTGGAAAGAATCGAAGAGGAATTCAGACTCTTTGGGGCATCTATATTTAAGATATCCCCGGAAGAGAATGGTGACTTCAAATTGGACTTCGAAGACGGATCATTAACGACCTGAATGATCAAATACACAGAACCCACCCTCACCATTGCGTATCACAGGATAAGGAAATGGAAGGACTCGGCGGTAGAATTACTGCCGAGGAAATCTCAATGACCTTAAAGTGCTTTTAACAGCGAGCACCGGGGCGTACAGGACTGACGAAGAAAAATTTTATTCGAGCCCCGCCCAACATCTTATTAGGGCTCATGAATATCATGAACGCGTGCCTGAATGTGGTTACTTCCATGACCACTGGAAGGTAGCGAAAATGATATTCATTCTAAAAGCCGGTAAACCACCGGACAGTCCAGCTAATTTTAGGCCTATATCTCTCTTAGGATTTTCAGGGAAAGTCTTGGAGAAGATATTAGCCAATAAGGTATATACGTTCCTCGAGAATAACAATTCTTAAAATAATGAACAGCATGGCTTTCGAGCGTAGCAAGGAACAGACACGGCGCTAGCCGTAATTACCGAGAAGTTGGCAAAAGTAAAATCAGAAAGACGCCACGCAAATCTGGTGCTACGCGATGTCAAAAAGGCCTTTGACAAAATATGGAGGAGAGGCCTACAATACAAGTTCTTACAACTGGGCCTCAATCCCATACTTGAGAGGATCCTTTGTGACTACGTGATGAAGGGAAGGGCGTTTTTGAGTATTAAAGGTTATAGTGGCCGTGAAGTTCGAACTCGAGGCGGGGGTGCCACAAGGCGGGTGCTTCAGTCCCCTGCTCTATAACATATACACCATTGACCTCCTCCTCTGCACGTCCAATTTGCGAAAGACATAACAATGATATGTACGGTGCCTTATTGCAATGCGTAATTTCATGGCACAGAGTACGGCAGTGGAAATCGAAAACATCAACTCTTTCGAGATAAGATGGAAGATATCCACTAATGCCCAAAAGTTCCGTGTAATTCCATTATTCCGAAAGACACTGGCAGACATCCGTGTGGGGGATGCACGCATCCCATACCGCACGGAGGGCACGGTTCTGGGACTACATATTACGACTGGTGGGTATAGGAATCATGTAGCGAAAACTACACAGAATGCATGGAGGGACTTGGGTGAATTTTTCAAATTCGTAAACCTGAGCACCTCCAACAAACTTAAAATCTATAATGCGTGCATTCGCTCAAAGCTCATGTACCTTCCGGTTCATATAAACGTAGTTTCCAAGACCCAAGTCCTTAAACTGCAAAGGGTTCAGAATAAGGCAGTATATATCATTACGGTAACCCTAAGGAGAGAAGGGAGAAGGCAGAGTGAACTCCATGGTGAACTGGTGATGACCCCATAAACGTGGAGCTTCATCTCAGAGCAACCAAAATCTAGGACAAGGTGCGCCTGCACCTCCCTCTCGAGTTTGTGCTCGAGCACATTGACTTTGACAACTTACACAACATAAGACGACCAATATCGTTTAAAAGCAACAGACTACCGATTGACATTGACGTCGACCCAAAGTTCACTTAAAGTTAAAAAAAAACAATTCCTAACACAAATCATAAACAAAGCCAAGCGAATTTAGCCACTAAATTAGCATTTGTTAATTTTAGTTTCTAGTAAATACTTCCCCAAATTTTTGTGCGAAATATCGTCACAAAAACAAAAAACAAACTAACAAACAAAACAACACAAAACAAAAACCAAAATGTGGGTGTAAAATACCCAGAAAAGAAGACGAAAATCTTGAACAAGCCACGTAGAGAATAAAAACATTTACAACTACAAAGGCTTGAATGCCCAGTGCATTACCTGATAATATATTCATATATTGTCAAAAAACCAAAACGCAAAGAAAGCCAGTAATACTCTTTCACCAGGGATCTGTCTTTCATACATATTTTCATTTTCACTTTCCTATAATTTTCCCTTATTTCCCCCCTATTTCTCCTACTAGAACCCTCTTCTACTATATTCCTCACTTTATATGTCCAATGTCCACGGTCAACTAAACTACTTCCCTCGATTAGAAATAAGTCGTATATTGAAAGATTAAATATATTAAAACTACCAACTATCGAAACTATGCGATTGCGAAGTGAGCTTATCGAAGTATTCAAAATTTTATATATACATATTTTTAAACCTAAATTATGAATAATTTTTAAGCACGAAAATGTCATCACACGCAACGACGGTTTAAAACTTAAGGGACGGAGGTTTTAAACGAACATAGCTAAAAAAAAATCACTAGAATAATCGATAAATGGAAGGCACTCCGTACAGATGTAATAAATGCTAGTAGTGTGAATAGTTTTAAAAACAAAATTGATAGTTATTTTACGAATAATGATATTGTTTAAATACGGAGCACTGTTGTGGATTGAATGTCGCTTGAGTGAGCATCGTCGTGACAATGTCCAAAGGAGGACTACTAGCAAATTAGAATAGAATGGGGCTGACCATTGACTTGACTAAGTAGTCTTTGCTGGCTCCCTGTCTTTATCAATTCGAGGTAAGCCTCAACATTTAGACTGGCATCGAAAAGGAGTTGGCTATTTAACGCTACTATACAGCAAAGTCCTGCTCTAAGTAATTTCAAGGCTGAGGATTTTTGTCCATACTGATGGCAGATTTGAATGATCAGTAAACCATTAATAAAAAATGTCGCCTCATCGCCAGGCACTAACTGTTCCGTGAATCTTTCTGGATTTCCAAGAAACGACTCAACAAATCTTAGACAAGAAGGTCAATCTCCTTCCTTAAGTTGATGTCAAATTTGCATTAGGTATGGGTACACTTCCAAAATTTCACAAACAATTAGATGGAATGGTAATTTGTGAGAATTCTGTGTCCTTTTGCCTGATGGACACTTTGGGATGGTCCACCAGTAAATCTCGCTCATCTTTAATGTTCTGATCTGTCCCTACATTTCTCGAATGGCCTGAAGGCGCTCTGTTAAATTGAGAAGTGTTCTTTTCTTTGCTGTTATTCTGAAAATTTTTCAAAATTGTATGTCAGGAAATTACTGTTAGAAGCATTTATGAACTTGTTTATGCATGTAGTTTTCAGCTAAGCTGTTACTATGAAAACTCTCTTACATTTTTCTAAATACATAAAAGGGGTTATAAAAAACTCATGAATTTGGTGGTATAGAGGTCAATGATCCTTAAAATACAACGTGTTTCAAGGACAAGAGGAATGGGTAGAAATAGAAAATGTGATTTTTGAGGAATTTTTGTGCCAATACGACTGGTAGGTTGCTTCATTTGTACTTTTTTTATCTTTTATTTTTCAGTTATATTTAATTGAGTCATTAGCTTTATTGAGCTTACGTTTTGTAACTATATATATATATATATATATATATATATATATATATATATATATATATGCCTTATTTTTAATTTTCTTAGGTAAATTTATCTTTGTCTTTTTGGTTAGGTTTTGTCCTGTTTGATTGTACCATTTTTTATTTTTTTCAATTTTTATATATGGGCATATAATAAATATATATATATATATATATATATATATATATATATATATATATATATATATTAGGCTGTCCAGTGTGCTGTGCTTACTGATTCCGGCAGCTCTTGCAGCCAACCTGGTCTGTACGTACTGCTCTGGATTCCTTTGAAAGACCGGCAAGGCCGAGAGCAAGATCTTGCTGACGGAGCAACCCATGATCTCCATACACTGCGCCCAGGCTCGCCCCCTGGAGATGTAAACTCAAGTGCGAGGGAAGATTCAGTGCTGGGAAGGACAGATTCAGTGCTGGGAAGGACACTGTCTTCACATGCAGCAACTGCCCAAGACCTGCCGTTCAACTATCCGGCTGTACAGTCACATACGGTGCTGCAGTTCCACCACAGAATGACTTCTATGGTGCAATCTCCATTGTCTTCCGAACAGAAGGATGCCAACAGCATATATCTATATATATATATATATATATATATATATATATATATATATATATATATATATATATATATATATATATATATATATATATATTTATATATAGTCATATGAGTTGCTGCTGACCAGTCTAATCTTCAATTTCACGGTGAAGGTAAGGACACATAGGAGGCTGAGGTACATGTGATTTATTTATGGAACAACGTTTCGGGCGTATCACCCATCTTCAGGTTCTAAAACATAAATTAATCTAATACAGTTAAAGAATATTAAAAATAATTAGGTTATGACTATGTAGGTGAATCAAAAATTTGAAAATAACTCAGGAATTTAAAAGTCAAGAGAATCAAATTATCAATCTAATATAACACTATTGAAACGAAAAAAAAACTCACAAAAAACAAAAGTTAATAATTACAGTATAATATTGCTTACCGATAATTCAGTAAATTAAAAAGCAAGAGAATCAAATTATTAATCTAATGTAATCACTATTGACACAAAAACAAAGCAAAAACACAAAAGTAAAAAATTACAGTATAATATTATTTACCGATGAAGTTCAGGAGAAATCACAAAGTGAAGAAATTATAAAGGATGTGGCTTAAAGAAGGATAGGAATTTGATCAGTTGATTGTTAAATAAGAAGGTTGGCTGGTTGTTGAATGAGGTAATTAAAATTAAGAAATAAGAAGAGGAACAGCGGTATTATCTATGTTGAGTGTAGGTGATTTTGTACGTATTAGTAGGGATTCCGAAATTCTTAGACTATATTCATTGGTATTATGACCAATTATTTTGAAGTTATCTATGGAA